>RAPC01000005.1:0-593467 GCA_009806235.1 Neurospora sp. CHS-2018c | reverse complement strand
GCCGGGGGGGGGGGGGGGGGGGGGGGGGGGGGGGGGGGGGGGGGGTGCGCTTGGCTCGTTACGCTGGCTGGCGATAAGGGGCGGATCGAATACCGGGCAGGCAGCGAGGCAGACACTTTGCGAAATCGGTATTAGTAATTATAGCCGAGTATTGGGAATTTGTTTGCTGTTCTATCGATGTTAAGCTTATAGCCCCAAGCTCGGTAGGAGCCCGCTTCCATCCTAGACTAGAGTAACACATGGATGGGCGCGACGATTCGAGTAGTTGGCTCAGAGTGTGGGTATGTCAATTTCCAGATTGAAGCCGCTGATTTTGGCTGAATATCAGCACCTGATTGTTTGAGCTACCTGGCTGGTACTTAAGGTCTATGTCTGGAAGGTTACTATTACCAGACCACCGTGGGGACGGTAGTTCAGTCGTCAGATGCTTAGCTTAGCTTCTCCTGGCTGACTATCTCCCTGAGTAGAAGCGGTTCGTTCGATCCCGGAGACGGGCGGGCAAATTTTTTTTTGCTTCCTTTTTTTTTTTTTTTTTTTTTTATCTCTACTACTACCCTTCTCCTGTTACGGTTTCTCCGCTTGCTTCTTCTTGGTTCTTCCATCACCATGCCTTTTTAGGTTGTTCAATACCAGGCAACGTGTTGGAGATTACAATGACATGGTTCTCTGAAGTGCACGTATTGACTGCTCAGTTGAAATAGTCGAAAAAAGCGTGACTATATGAGCTTTATGCTGCTGTTCATGTTTTTCACCGACTTACATACACAGTACCTCGGACAACAAAATCCAGCCGTCTCCCCTTGCTTCCAAGACGTCGACTATATTTCCAACGCCGTCATCTTTCTCCGTCTGCCCGTAGCTGACGGTAGGACCTGCCGTTGTCCACCCACTCACTCGGGCAAGCTAGAGCCTAGGCCTAGCGAGAAGAAACACCCCATGGTGATTTCGATGTTGGATATTATAGTATTCGAGGCTTTTGGGAGACAGGATGCGCGCGGTATGCCAAGGCAGTTAGTTCTCAGCATAAAGCTCTACAAGTATTGCCCGCGCTTTATGTCCGTCAACCTCGTAACATTGTGTATCAGTCGGAAGGAAGGAGGCGTGAAGGTTGTCGTTAAAGGCCCGAGCATGGATCGTGTTAAAGGAGGCGATATTTGAGGTTGATGTTGCTGGAGCTGCTGCTGGCGTGATTGTCAGTTTTGGTCGGTGTCTCTGGCGGAGGAGGAAGAGGAATTGAAGAGGGACTCGACTCCACGCTACCTTGCCATGTCCGAGGATGATTGATCCCTTTCCTATAAGACCTTTTTCTTTCATGACAATGTAGACATGGGTGAGAAGACGAAAGATCATGTTGGTTGTAGTATTCTTAGTTTTCGTTTCTGTGACGGGCCGAACCACGTCGCTGACCACCCCGAACGGCTAGTGCGGACCCGACATTGTGGTTTTCATGATGGCCAAGGTCTAGTCAACTGCCTCTTTAGACTTCGTGTCGAAGTACGCACAATGTCTGTTGGTGACGGTGTGCTGCATCTTTGGGATTTTCTTCCTTGCAATGTATGTGGTGATGAAATTTTCGAAGTGTTTATGTATACTCCCTCCCGCAAGGAGCCAAAGCCACACTCGGGAAGTTGAGTTGCTAAACGTTGGGTTTCGGATCTGTAAGGAACCGTCAGTTGAACATTGAAATCACGTTCTACCGGGATAGGAATGGGCATTGGATACGGAGATCTGCAAAATTGACAGCCGACTTTGAGATTCTGGAGTGGACTGAGGTTGTCGCCCAGTCGACTTTAGAAAGGAGACGTAATGAACGCTCTGGAATAACCCAAGAGCTGTGCTGCGATGGGCGATAGACTCGACAAAAAAAACTCTAATTCGGACGATAGTAATGACTTATCTCTATATGTGCGACTAGGTGCGGGTAAGATGGAAAGGTCTGACGGTTGCTTGGGGAAGTCATAGGACGGAAGCTGGTGATGACCGATGGCGGGAACCCGTCAAATTTGCGTGATGCCGATGTTGCTGATGTTGATCGTGACGAGGAAATTGATTTTGGGAGAAGGAAGCTGGAATTCAACAAGACTTGAAGTTGGGAAGTTCAAAATCTTTCGGGCGCCAACTGAACTCACATCCCTTTGTTGGTTGCTCTCTTTCCCTCTTGTCCTTTTCACTCGCATTGTTCCTTTCCTTAACGCGTTGGCTTTCCCGCTCTCACATCCCCCCCTTTGCGACCCCATCTTGAGGAGTCTGTCTTTCACTGCTGATCATCATGAGCGAGAAACAAAATCCGTCTCTCTCTGAAACCGCTGGAAACTTGCTGCAACTTGGTAGTACTTGAAAAATCCATTGATGAACGCTACTAATACAGTGGTATCATAATCTCCAAAACAACAAGGTACACTATCGCCCATTACTTCCTCCGCTTCGCTCCATGTACGTCAACGTGAAACTTCTCGCTGCACCCTCATTGTAAGACAAAAGGGAAAAAAAAAAGGCAACAGGATATCAAACGACAAACACTGTTTAGGGATATCAAAACAAGAAAACACACTCCCACTATCTGCTCATCAACCAAGCTCCGGGTTTCGCCCACTAAGCCAACTTCTGCTCACTAGCCGTAGGAGTAGGAGTGCCGGTACTCAAAAACTCATCAGCAGTGACGAACCGATCCAGTCCCGGTCTGCTCCCCAACGTTCCCGGCGTGCCAGGAGTGAGAGGTGTAGGCAACGACATGCCTATTCCCCTTGTGGCGTCCAGTGGTGCGGTGGCGTAGTTGCGAACTTCAACTTCCTGGGGAACGATACGCTCTTCTCCCTTAGTAGCATCCTGCCTCGCGCCATCGACCTCTACTTCGTGCTTCAGAGCACTGCCCGTTGTCACCCCGCCAACTGCTGAACCAGACTGCGGGACTTCAGCAGTTGAATTAGCGTCATCAGCGCCGGGCATCAACGACAAGTTGTCCCTCGACGCACCAGCGCTGGTACCCGGCGGACTCTGCAGCACTCCCGTCCCCGTCCCCGCCGTGAACCTGCTCCTCCCACTCTGCAGCGTAATCATGCTAGCCGTCTCGGCCTTCTTACCCAGACTGAACGGCGTCGCCAATCCGTCGACAATCGGCCTCTTCCCCGTCGCTCCGACCTCCGGAGGCTGATGATGCTGTTCCTCCAGCTCTCCCTTCCTGTACGCCAGGATATTCTCGATCTGCGTCCTTTCGTGGTCTTCACCTTCATGCGGCCCCGTCTGCCCCTTATCCGCAACACTCTTGTATCTAGAGCCAGACGGTCTGGTTCCGAGGCCAGGACGATCAACACCAGCGGCCGTCTTGCCTTGAACGCCGGTACCTTCTTGGTTTTCGATATCGGTGTAACTCCTAGCCCCCTCGCCGCCGTCGCCTGCTTGGACGGTCTTGGTGGAAACTTCCCGGTCGGTGGCGCGGTCGGCCTTTTCCCCGCGTGCCATAGTCATCTTATCGTGCTTACTGCCCCATACGCCCCAGAGACTGAGACCCCAGCTCTTCTTCTCCTTCTTTTGGTCCTTCTCCCTGTGGCCAATCCTTCTGCGGCCTGCGAGCGCTGAGGGAGGGGGGACGTCACCACCCGGAAAAACTTCGTAGCCGCCTTCGCGCATGTCCTTGATTCTCTGCTTGTGAATCTTGGACTTGGTTGAAGCGAAGCGGGAATCGAACTTCTTCTTGTGGGCAAGCCACTTGCGCACAGGGCCGGGTTTGATCTCGCCGATGGCATTCCGGTCCATACAGCAGGCGGGGAGGTCGGAATGTTCAGGGAGAGGGAGGATCAGACCGGTAGTGGTGACGCGTTGGCGGATCATGTGCTGGTGGAAGGGCGGGAGGGGGTCGCCTGCTTTGCCGACTGCATTGGCTTCGTTCTCCATTTCGGCAACCGTCTTGGCTCTCTTGGGTCTCTTGTTCTTGGGCCTTGTGGTCTTTTTCTTGGGCTTCGGCTTGGGGTCTAGGTTGGGCTGGGTTGGGTCAACGGCGGGCGGAGTCGTGTCCTCGTCAGATTCATCCCCGCCCTCGTGGCCGGAGATAACAGAGACGTCGTCGTCATCGAGAATGTCAATTTCCCTCCGCTGAGCACGGGCAAGTGCCCAAGCGCCGAATTGGGCGATAGCTCGGAATTGGTATTTCGCTGGCCGTGTGAAACTCAAAGTAGGAGCCACATGGCACAGGTCATCCCAGACTTGGAGCTGGACGTCAGTTGGTGGGTATTGCTTCAGTTGCGCCCAGGCGTGTTCGTCCATCATGGCGTCGGGTGGGAGGTATTTCTCGGGGTGGGCGCACTTGTGGGCCAAGTAGATCTGTTCGTCGCGTAGGATTTCGGCGCCACCGGTCATAATAAGGAGAGGAGGGAGACCACCGAGGGTGGGTTGCATGACAGGGCTGACAAGAGGGTGGTTGAGCATCTCGTTAGTGGTGTACATCTGGATCTGCTCCTTGATGTCGATTTGTTGGCCGTCAATCATGAGGGACAAGCGCGTAGGCTTGTCAATAACGTCGCCAATGGTGGGAATGCCACTGGTGGAATCGGAACTGCCCTCCTTCACGCCGTCGCCCTGCTTTTGCTCGACAGCAATCTTCTTGAGCTCCTCCATCTCATCCTCATCAGGTGGCGGCCATGCCCTAGACGGTCTATGATGGAATCCAGAAGGCGGAACGTAGTCCAACGGACACTCTCCCGCAACACTGGGAAACGAATGCGTAAGATCAACCCAAGGACTGATCAAAACCGCCCCCGCTGGCAGCGGAATGCCCTGATCTCTCAAAATCACCAACAACGATAACACCATTCCACCACCCGCCGAATCACCCGCCAGAATGATGGTCTTGGGCTCCTGCTGCGTCAACAAATACAGATAAGCAGCCAAGCAGTCCTGCAACCCACACGGGAACGGAAACTGCGGCGCCAGCCTGTACTTGGGTGCAAACGCTCTCGCCCTCAGCTTTCGCGCATGTCTCTGAATCATGAAGCGGTGCTCATTGACACTACCAAAGAAGTACGCGCCTCCATGAACATACAACATGACGCGATTGCCCGGGTCGGCGTTCTCCTTGCGCTCTTCGTAGTCGACCTTCATCTCGATCCATTCAGCCTTGAGGGGGCTCTTGAGCTTGCGCCATTGCCACCACTCGCGGCCGCCGACACGGCGAATACCTTCGGGACCGAGCTGTTCGTGGAGCAGGTTGGCGGCGCGGGAGAGTTCGTACTCGGGGATTTCGACCTCGTCGACGCGAACCCAGGTAGGATGAGGGACCCACTGGCCGGTGAAAGCTTGAAGTTCTTCGACGGGACGGGAGGAGGCGAAGTCGAGGAAGGATCGGATTAGGTGGAGGCCTTCGTCGTAGGAGAGTCGCTCGGTGGGTTTTTGGCGGACTCCGTTGCGGTTGAGGTACTGTTTTAAGTCGAGTTAGCGAGCGATCATTTGTGGATTGTTGTGGTCGAAAGAAGGTTAAGGTTCCTCCCGGTGGTGGAAGTGGAAGATGGGATGATTAGACTGCCGTGTAGTGCCAGGGCCATAGAAAGATGCACGACGGGACTTACATGACTGAAGAAGGTGGAGACGACTGTTGGCGTGACGGCCATGCCAATCGTCGCCGTGTTTAGAGGAGGCATCTTGCTCTCTGTTTACGGTCGCCCTAATGAATGACAATGGTGTTTATGTTTTCTTGGAAATGGAAAAGAGAGAGCACGGCCAAAACAGATTAAATATCAGTCAAAGCCCAAACCAAGGGATCGGGCTTGAAACGGGCTTCAAGGGGCTGGGCCTGCCACTGAAAAGGGATTGGCTGGTGTTATTGCTGGTATTGCTGGTACCTGAACAGGAGACGGGACGAGGAACCTGCTGATTTGTTTGGGAAAGAGTGCCGACCACCCAATGGGGGACATGATGTCATTCCCGTCCATTCAGAGAAACAGCCAACAACAGGAAAGTACCTTGAATTTATTCGTCCATTGAACCCGGACACATGTTTGGTTCCGAGTGAGGGCAATCACATCTTGCCGCGTTGTGGATTAGTGCACGACATTTATTCGGTGTCAAGTAACACGAAAAGGGGAAAAGAGCAGCTTCAATATTGGATCAGATGCTGCCGAGAAATCATGAAATGACCATGTCTTCTGAAAAAGGCACGCTATTCGGCACTTGGTGCGCCCAGAGTTGGAAGAGTCCAGGATCATTATGGCAGGCAAAAAGCTTATCTCCTTATGTCAGGCACAAGTCTGGGGTGCATACCTGTAGGTAATGATGTGAGGGCACGGGCCACCTGCCGTCAAAGTGCCAGGCGCCATTGCACGCGTGTCTTTAGTGGATGCTTCCAGGGGACCAAAGCCCCGCGTCACCTCGAGCTGCCTGCCACGCCGAAGCTATTCCCAGCACAATCGAATGGAAGTCTGTGATTCTTAACGTCTTCGCCTAGAAACTCGACATATCTTCGGAGCATCTAGCCTTGCGATACTAGCAATTTACTTCGTCATATTCAATCAGCGTGGATTATCTTCTTGTCTTCAGCACCCGAACCAACTCCTCAAGCTCCAACAGCATTGCGTCGGTGTCACCTCAACACCCCGCAGACCCCAACTCCCAGAGCTGAACAGCTTCAACTCGACCTTCAATCACCACCATCTCGAGTCCTCCCAGCGTCGCTACTCCTCCAACACGGTCGCATACCCAATCCAGCTTCGGCGCATACAACTAGTCAAGATGGCGACCCAATACGAAGGTGCGCCCTCCCCCTTCCCTCTCCTCCAGCCTGCCCCCTCCCTCCCACCAGCCCGGCGCATCATTAACCACCCCTCTCCCCTCCAGTCGAACACAACATCAAACCCTCCTCCACCCCCCGCCGCCGCAAAGTCGACATGTCAACCTTCACCTCCCACCTCCACAACATCACCCCCGAGAACTCGTCCTCATCCCACCACAACAACCCGCACGCGACCGCCACCCCCGTCGACCTCGCCGCCCTCTACCGGCTGCTCCAAGACCAAATGGTCGTGCTCGGCAACACGGCACCCACGGACGAAAACCGCAACTTCCTCAACTCGCTGGTAGAATCTCTGGATGAAGACATCAACCGCCCTCCCACACAAATCGAGGGTGTATCGCAAGAGTTTTTGGATGGGCTGGATCGGGTAGACAGGAAGAAACTGAAGGAGGACGAGCAGTGCCCGATTTGCGCGGAGAGGTATCTGGATGATCAGTATTGTTTGGTGGTGGAGCTGCCGTGTCATCACTCGCATCGGTTTGACCTCGAGTGTGTGGGGCCGTGGTTGAGGAGTAAGGGGACTTGTCCGATGTGTAGGAAGGAGGTGGGGAAGAGGAGGGAGGTGGTTGTTGAGAAGAAAAAGGAGGAGGAGGAGGAGGAGGAGGAGGAGGATGATATGGATGGGTTGTATGCTTGAGGGGAGATGGTATGGGAGGAGAAGATGGCAAGCTGGGAGCAATGGATATTCAACGACCAATTGTGTGGTGGTTTGTGAGGCTCATGATACCATATGAAGTTGAGGATCGATGGAGGTATGGTTGGAAATGACAAGCAAGCATGATTTCGATGTCTATATAGGCCTATATACCGATAGGAGCAACAGTGCTGTGTTCCTGTATCCTCTCCCATGCCATCGACTGATGAAACAAAAGCCAGTAAACAAATGAAATCCCTTTCGTGTCTCATGACGCAAGATGCAACGCATCGTCCTCCATAATCTTGCAGCAGCACCCTCCTCGTCATGCAGGCCTCGTTTTTTCCTGGCAGAATACTGTTACTTCTTGCCAGTCCTGTTGTGCAGACGATCCAGCCCTCGCTCTTCCATCATCGACACTGCCCAGCTCCGCCTACCCTCTAATCGTCCTCACTTCTCTCAACCCGCTTAAGCATCCTTAGCACTAACCCCCGTCTCCTTCCTCTCCTGATAATGCGTCTTCCCCCCCTTCTTACTCCCCGCCGCCGGTCCTCCGCTCTTCTTCCTATCCTTGCCCATACCAGGCGTCTTCACCCCCTTGGACATGTCACCCTCAGTAGGATGATCGCCCTGGGGCCTGGAGAACTCTCTGTTTGCTCCGCTGGTTTCCAAAGGGTTGCCGTTGGACTCCTTGCCGGCTGACTCGGTCTCCCCGTTGGGAGAGGTGTTCTTCGGGTCGAAGGCCGTCTTGTCTAGGTGCGCCACTTCGTCGTCGGAGGCGTAGGAGGACCCTTCGGAGCGGCGAGGGCGGACGGTGGTGCGGTCTTCGGCGAAGTCTTTGTCGGTTTTGAGGTAGGGAGTGGGGTGGTAGGCGCGGGAGGACACGAGGGGAGTGGATCTGGTGATGGATCCGACTTGGACTTGGCTGGCGGCGTTGGCCCGGAGGAGGGTCGTGGCGCGGGTGAAGAGTGTTCGGGAGGCCATTGTTGCTTTGAGTGTGATGATTGATAGATTAGGATTATGAATTCGGTTCTCGGACGACTGTAATGCTCGAGATAGTCTTCTTCTTCAAGATTGATTGTTTTGTTTGGATTTGAGTGTGGTGGTGAGGAAGACGCGTTCACATAAAGTGTTGTTGTCCGGTGTAAGTGCCCGTCAGGGACAAGTGACGTCACCAGGTACGAACGCTTCAAGCAGTCCGGGGAACTGATCGTCCCCGCTGTGGGGCTGATGAACGGCACTGAACTTTTAACAATTCAGCATTTGATTCAAGACCACGAAGTGAACAAGCAATTGAAATCTCAGGATGGCAATGGTTGATATCAAGAGTGATATTCTCGTCACTATTTCCTTGTGATTTCTTGACGTTCGAATGTTTTACTTTCAGCCCTCCATCAGGTGTCGACGGACCTACCTCCTCTCTTGCCTGCCGCTGCCAACCACCTGCCCAATCTGCGCCCGTCCCTCCTGACAGTGTCTGCCTGCCGCCAACACTCCTCCCATTCCACGTCCGTGCGCGAGTGCAATTTCCGCCAGGTGCAAGGGAAGTTTGCACTCGTGCACAGGCCATCCCCCAATACCTATTTAACAAGGGCTCCCCTCCCCATTTGTTAGACTTTTCTTCTCTTTTTTTTCTTCATACTTACCTTGGTTGACTGCGCGGAGATCAAGAAAACCGCGCTGTATGGCGGAGAGCCTGCATTGCACATCGTGGTGCTCGCTGTCATGAATTGCCCTTCGGGGCCGTTCCGGCCGTAATTTTTGATGTCATACCATTTGCAAAAGCAAAACAAACCCTTTTTCACTGTGTTCGCTCCTCGAGGGGAGCGACGTGGGGAAGAAGCTCATTTCATGAATGGTGGGAGGGTGATGCTGTGGTGAAGCTGTTGCTTTGCTGGGGAGCGCAAGTGCTGTCGGTCGATTGATGTCGTGACGGAATTGTCGCCGTGATTATGGCAAGTCTGCAACCGCGGTGTCCAGCGCTGTCCGTCACCAGTGTGGCCTTGACTGTTCAGTTTACCGCGTGGCCTCTTTCATGTTTCTGTCATCTTCGATGTTTCTGTCGTGTCGATGTCAACTTCGCGAGCGTTTCCGATTTCCCATCCTCGGCCGTCGCATCGATGAACTTCCTGATTGCATTTGCCATCACCCACCTATCTCCGTTCCATTCGGATCACCGGCACCGCATTTCCTCGCAATCCACTACAATCCGTTGCATTGCGGTCCGTCATTGTGATGCTCCCGTCTTGGGTTTCAATGGCAAATCTCCACGTTCCATTCCCTCTCAGAATTCCACTCTCTATGTTTCAACCATCATCTCCATCACCTCCCTGCTGGCTCCACGCAGGACGGAGGTTTACAACGTCGGCTTGCAACCCTATCCCACGATATCACCGCCGAGACCCTTGGTTGTGAAGCATCCATCAGCCCCTTCCGGCCTGCCCCGTATGCTATTTTTACGCAATGCGGATTCCGATGAGAGGTTGATGGGGTGATAATCGCCATAGCAGACTCGATATTCTCAACGGTTGCCAAGGCAGACGAGATGTCCGAATGTCGTCGGACTCACGCTTGCGACGTCTATCCACGTCAACCGTGGTCCCTTGTTTCCGGAAGATCTTCAGAAACAATTTCACGACGTCTCTACATGGAGTCTCTCCGACTGGCCAAATACGAGAATCTCCTCTTGTCTCTCTCTCTACCTCGTCTTGGAAGTTCATGCTTGAACAATGAAGCTATCATCAACAGAGCTAGTTTCAGACACTATTGGGTCCAGCTCCCCCAGCTAGTCCAGCACTGGTGCTTTCGGTAGTTCTCCTACCGCGTCCATGCCAAGTGATCAAGTTCAGACCCTGATGTCTCATAACACTAAAAGAGGTCAAAGAGGGGATTGCGAGACACACTTTTCCCTAACCCATCATTGCGCGAGAGAAGGGGGGACCATCACAAAACGGAAAGTGGGAGGAATTCTTAAGGACAAACCCGGGACTCGATGACGTATACCATGCTCCGCTGAGTCCACTGTTTGTTCAATGGTGTTGCATTTGCCCCGGAGTAATGTCCGAAGCGAATCCATTGCTAATTTAGTTTGGCAGTATACATACCTACCCGGGAGTTCAAGGCGGCAGTAGGTAGGTAGTTCTAGTCGTCTAGACACTGACAAGAGCTCTACGGCAGAAATTCAAGGCTTGACATCGGAAGTATGCTAACCGCTCTCTACCGAGACCCTCTCGGCATATCCAAGTATTCGAGTGACGCGATGTGCTACCAAGGGTGGTAAAGATAGCAACGGGCCACGCTGGGTGATTGATCAGAGGGGAACACCAACGTCTTGATGCCCTCGGCAGTTGAAAGTCACCTAGTGGAAACAGATACAGACCAAGATATATTCCCTGTATATTTCCAGACTCTGGGGAAGCGAGATAGGTAGACAACTCCTCTTGCTCTACACTACCTAGAGTAGCACCTCGGTATGATACCGTCACCGATTCCAACGGCGTTGCGATGATTTCCCCTTCTCCACGATCATGATGTTTGCAAAACCCCAAACATTGGTATGGCCTTTCCAATAGTGTTGTTCAAATAGCGATCTCTCGATTCCAGGATTTGAAAGGATCAATAAACCGTCGATCGGTTCGTCTTTGGTTGACAACGGCGGCACTGGACGTAAAACCCGACTACATCTAAGATTGGGGAAACCCAAAAATGGAAAGCTTCCAGAAAAGCGGTAGAACAGTGGACATTACCCGTCCGGGGTGTCGAACAAGGGTTCGAAACCAATCAATCACTTGCACGACCAACCGGGCCGGGCCAGCCGACCAATCGAACCAAACTAAACCCCGGATCACGTTCACTCTTTTTGGCTTTTCTCACATTCGGAGGAGGTGGGCGTGGCGGGAGGCCCAGGCCAGGCCAGGGGCGCGCGTGTGTGTGTGTGTGGCAGAGACGGAGACGAAACGGAGAACGGAAACGGGATGGGCAATGGGATTTGGTTCACTTGTTGCCACTATTCCGACCACTCCCTCCTTTGTCCGTTTCTTGACCATGCTGCCATGCCGTGATACCTAGGTACTGCTGCGAACCTGCGATGCAACCCCCTCCCTCGTTTCAGAGTGAACACAAAGTTGAGAAACTACCAGGTATCAACTATCAGCGGGAGCGCATTGATAACGCCGCACTCCTATCGCGCAAGAAATACTGAAGATATAATTGCTGCTGACCGAACCGGTTGAACGACACGACATGAACCACCTCGGCGGTGATAACTGATAAACAGGGACGCGGGACGCGGGTCCCGACGCGGATAAGTGATACGTTTTGGGACGGTGAGACGGGTACGAGCACTACAGATGTTACGTTTGGGTTGATTAAATGTTGATAATTGCTTGGTCGACGGCAATGCGAAAGAAATGTGAGCAGTCAATGTCTCATAATCGTACGCCAATTGTGAGTGAGAAATCCTTCAATGTTGCAGCCACCCGTTGAAGCACGAAGCACGAGAACGGGTCCCTGCTGTTCGAAGGATGGGGGGGGTTGAAACTGTGGACGTGTGGCACTACATTCTTGTCATCTGTTTACTTGCTCGACTAGGCGAGAGTAGTTCGGGCAGGCCGTGATGATGATGTCAAATAGTCGTTTCGGATGATTTGAGTTCCGTCGATGTTTGAAGCCTCTTGTTTGTTTGATATCATCATCAACCTGTAAGCACTTGTTGAACCGAGAGAACCCAACACGATGGTAATCTGGAGTCAGCATTCCAGACTCCCTAAACGAATCCGCCATCATGGTATCACGGCCCGTATGTAGGCTCGTAGGTAACACCAACCCCATGGGTATTGAGTGGTGGTGGTGGTGGTGGTGGTGGTGGTGGTGTTGATGGTTACACACATCTATCTGCACTTGCCACGCTCCAATAGATTAACCCATCCCGCCTTTTCAAACAGTGATAACTCGTGCATACATACATTTCTCGTGCCGTAGTTCGCACGTGGTAAGGCAAGGATACTCCTACCCGCCCTCGTTTCTTGCCTCGTGTCGATAACTGGAACCTGGAACCAGGGAAAACGTTGCCAGGTTTGATCGATATCGCGGAAACGGCGGAAAAGAAAGATAATTTTTTGACACGAGAATTTTTTCTTTGGTCTTTTGTGATCAACTGGGATTTTCGTATTTCAGGGGATACCTACCCGGGTTTGTTGCGGTGAAGCATGGCTCATCAGCATGGTGGTGTAAAATGACGAGACGTTGTGATGATCGAATCTGATCTGCGTCTGATGTCGATGACAACCGTGGTCCGTTTCAGAGCAAAAGGAGCGATATTCATGGGTTTCTCAAATAAAACAAAAGGGTGCCTTTGTCCTGCTGAACGCACGTCAAACGCATAACGTCGTGAACCCGTCGAAAAGATGACTCGTCGCTTTTTTTTCTGGTTTCTGTGAAATGTTTCGTCTATTTCGGTATCCATGCGGGGATGTTGCTGGTACGCGCATTGTTCTGGATGATTTCGTTTCTCTTCGACGTTCCATCTTGTCTTCCAAGGTTGAGGCTGTCTCCCGGCAGAGGGAGAGACATGGGCACCACGCACACAAAACGTGACAAGGTGGGAGAAAAACGGGAAAACGAACATGTTTGCGGGAAAAAGAGAAGTGAATCCAGGGTCCAGCATAATATTACCGGCGACGTGGTTTGGACTGTGAATGGTTAGACGCCACACCGCGCTTCAACTTTCCATCATATCGGAACCGAGCAGCACGATACTACCACCGACCGGCTTCGGACATGTCCGGCTAACGTTGAACTGTAGATTTCCAACGGGGATAATCGAAGCGAGTGGGTGAGGATATTTTGAGGCTTCAGCTCTCTTGTCAGCTTCACGGTCAAGTGGATGTTTTGCAGGTGAAAAGGAAATTGAGAGGTTGCTTGGCGCTCGCCTAGAAAAATAGTTGGTAAGAGCGCTAAACCGGGCAGGGCATTAACGACTCCATCCGCTAAACTCGAAACGGTCCACTGTCCACGAGCTCGCCAGGTCGCCAGGTGGTGAGCCAGGCGATGCCCAGACTCTCTCCCACGCGATGGCCACGCTTCTGTCGGCGGGCACCTTCTGGGCATCACGCATTGCGCAGGGCAACCGCATTTTATCACACTGCCTGACATGGACCCGACATAGTCTCACGCAGGACGCAGGGGCCAGTTGCCTGAAATGTGTGAGCTTGTGATCATGATGTTGCAGTTGCGACTCTTTTCAGTTTCCCCAGAATCTGAGAAGACCCAAGTCCCGTGAAGAGACATTGGAATGTTGGGGAAATAGCTTCAAGCCTTCAACGTCTCTTCAGACTCTTAAACACTGGGCGATATGCAGTATCAGTCTTTTCTTTTGCCATCAAGGACGGCCCGAGAATCGGCTGAAAGTGCCATCCCATTTCACTTTCTGTGTTTTCACTTTCAGATGACAGCGGACAACTGAAGCGTCCACAAACAGGAAAGCGCTGAGGGAGTATTGAGATGGAAAGCTGCAGTCGGTGGATCCGTATCTCTGTCTAACAGACTCTAACAGCAAACCAAAAGGGGGGGATTGACATGTCAACAAAACACCACAAGAAACTTGAGAATAGGGGCATTTTGGAGTTGAGGTTATCATCACCATTTTCACCAATCATAGCCCGCACATTCTGCACATCTGGGCATGCCTCGGAACAGAGACAAGACACAATGTCAAAGAGCATCAATGGTTGGCGGGCGCTGAATGGTGTTTATCTCGGGAGTGGATCTCCTATCCGTACCGTTTGCCCGTCCGGCCGGGATGAGGCCTGGAAGGCGGTGGGCGTTGGCCACTAATCTGGCGCATGTCAGGGTACCACGGAGCCTGCCTTTTCAGCGGGCCACCACTGGTCACTGATCATTTTAACTGTTAGCCTCCACCATCCACAAGCAGGACACCCGACCACCACCACCATCACGGACCACCTTCCATTGTGTCTTATCAGTTTTCTCTTCGTTCTTTCCGTCCGTTGCCCGTCCGTCTTGGCTTGTCCCCGGCCATCCACATTGCATCCTGTCGCCGCCGTCCAATCCACATGCTTCCGTTTCGTGGTGCAGCACTGCAGTCTCCCTCGTCTTCTCTCACGCCTCTTCAGTTTCCTTCCTATGAACAAAGCACACCAAAAGCAAACATAATCTCGACCAGTCACCCCAACCCAGCACTCGCAATTGACAACGGGGTCCCCCCATTGCGGCACTAAAAGAGAAGCTCGATCCCTCCACTAAACGAGAAAGATAGACTATCGCTGCCCTTCATCTCGGCCTGGCCCCCGTTTCCCAAGACCCGTTCCAAGACCTGGTTGAGCCTGGAGCTTCTTCCGCTTGTCTCCGCTTCCAAGTCCTTGTGTCCTCGCAGTAGTGCTCACCATCTCCGGCTCTGTCCTTTTCATCTTTCACGTTCACGCAACTCGAGGCGAATCGACGACGACGACGACACCACCAACTGCCGTCCACCAGTTTCAATCGAGTTCGCAAGCCTCACATCCTCACTCGCCAATCGCCCCTCACCGCATTCCCCCATCGATACCGAATAACATCGTTGGTCGCATACGATAGGCCCCAAGATCCAGGGTCCAGACTTGTGTTCACGAAGCGCGCAAGATCAACCGCCGCCCCAGACAGACAGACAGACAACCGTATCCGCTAGTCCATCGCGGTGGTCTCGAACAACGATCTTCCTCGACTTTCGATTCGACCTCGCGATTCGCTGCGGCCAGTCCGTACCGTGACGTAAACAAGCAGAAAGAGGAGCTCAGCCAGGACGCTCCACACACACGGAATTGCACGTTCAGGAACGAAAGACGGGATATCGCCGCTTCGAATCACAAGAACAAAGAGACCGGACTCGGGCCGTCCGCCGTACCCAAAAGTTCTTCGCTGCTGAACTCGACTAGTGCCAAGACCTGAAACCCGAATAATCATTAATCTTGGGTTCCCACTTCGCGACTTGTGACAGACCCACCGCAGCACCACCAGCGAGCGGGCACACGCAACACTTTCCAGCTATCAGCAGCCCTTTCAGCTGTCCCCGGCATGGACTGTATCGCCTAATATTTTGTTCGATTTTATATATACTTTGAAAAGAAGGTAGTCAGCCGCTTTTGTCATCGCATCCAGAGAAGCTCTCGGCAGGGCGGGATGGGAAACAGCCAGGGAAAGCCCGTCGATCTTGACGGCGAAGGTAAGGCGATACCCTCCTTTTTGCTGTGATGACCAGTTCCGGGCTCCAGTTTCACGTGCCTGTCTTTGATCTCAAGTTGCCATGATGCTGACTAGACATGTGTCGTAGTGAACCTGAATCACTTCCGTCTCCTGCGAGTAGTCGGTCGAGGTGCCTTTGGCAAGGTGCGCATTGTCGAGCGAAAAGATACAGGTCTATCATTCGCCCTGAAATACATTAGAAAAGATGAAGGTGAGTCTTTGTTCGACTTTGAGGACCCCAAGTCGCAATGGCTAACCCTCCCTAGTTGTACGGTCCGAGAGTGTTAGAAATATCATCCGAGAACGGCGAATGCTCGAACATGTCAACCACCCCTTTATTTGCAACTTGCGATACAGCTTCCAGGATATCGAGTACATGTACGTCGCAACCGAGCTCGACATTGGCGGGAAAATAGCTGACGGCGGACCAGGTACCTGGTTGTCGACCTCATGAGCGGCGGTGATCTACGTTTCCACATCTCGAGAAAGACGTTTACCGAAGCGGCGGTAAGGTTTTGGATCGCAGAGCTCGGCTGTGCCTTGCGCTACATCCACGGGCAAAATATCATCCACAGAGACGTCAAGCCCGACAACGTGCTTCTCGATGCTGATGGGCATGTCCATTTAACTGACTTTGTAAGTTCCAGACCCTGGACCCCTATTCTTGTGTAACCAGGCTAATTATATATGCTATCAGAATGTTGCTTCGGACATTGTGCCGGGAAGGGTATTAACGAGCAAGTCCGGTACCTTGGCATATCTTGCGCCAGAAGTCTATGCTGGCAAGGGCTACGATATCCGTGCTGATTGGTGGTCATTGGGTGTTTTGTTCTACGAGTGCATTTATAACAAGGTACGTACCGTCAGAGTTCAGGGGTTGGCAGACTACAATGTCTTGCTGCGCCATCTCACTTGACAAGAAAAGCCAAGCTGACTGACTGTACAAACAGAGGCCATTCGAGGGCAACTCCGAATCATCACTCAGCCAGACTATCCAAGCCGCCAACCCCAAATTCCCCGTCACACAGCCTCCAGTCCAGCTAAGCTGTATGTACGCCATAAAGGACGCGTTGGAGCACAACCCAGATAAGCGTATGGGTCACACCTGGGAGAGCTTCATCTACCATGAGTTCTTCTCTGTCCTCGACTTTGACGCACTCGAGAGGAAGCAAATAGAGCCCGTGTTTATTCCGTCATCGGAGAAGACGAACTTCGATGCCACATACGACTTGGAGGAACTTCTACTGGAAGAAGCGCCACTAGAAGCCCGGGCAAGGAGGCAGAAGCCGCGCGAGAAGCTAAAGGATGACGCCACAGACAAGGAGGTCCGTGAAGAGGAACTCTATCGGATGATCGAGACCGACTTCCATCCCTTCGATTACACATTAGCTGCCTACAAGAAGTACGTCCCACATGGTTTGCGCTACGGTTACCATGCTAACAAACCCCAGAATCACCGAGGGACAAGCCGAGGCACCCAACGGCCAGCCTACCCCCGTGACAGACGAAAACGCACGCCCGGCACAAGCCCTGACAACAGACGAAGCGACACAGATGACCTCGCACGCGCACTCGCACTCACAAGCGGTCCAAACCCACCACCCCAACGGCAGCCGCTCCTCCTTCCAACCCCCCAACGCCCCCAGCGGGCAAGTCGCTCACGACCGAAACGCCCCAGAGCGAAGCAACTCGACGCCAAAGAACCCCGAGCGAAGCAACTCGATTCAAAGCGCCCATTCACATTCCCATGCCTACAACGCCTACGAGTCGCAACGGGCTGCCGTCGGCCCCCGACCCACCAGTTCGCACCGTCAAGGCCGCAGCGGCGGTGTCCCGCCCGGCCGTGCCCCGCCATTGCCTCCTTACCCTCAGTCCTACACCACCTCGGGTCGTCAGGGCCGAGCACACGGATCGTCGTCATTGATGGTGGGGAGTCCGACAGGAGGTGTGCAGGTTACCCTGGATGGAGGGGGTAGCTGGAGCGACTTGGCGAGGCAGGATGCCACACTGCCGGTGGATGCGGCGGCTGCACATGGTGAGGGGGCCAATGGTGGGAAAGAAAGTGGAGGTGGTGGAGGCATTTTTGGATTGTTCAGGGGAAAGAAGGGGAGGGGGAGCAGTCCGAAGCCGAAAGAGAGGGGAGTGTTGGGTAAGGAGGGGGCTCGGGTTGTTGTTGGTTAAATGAGGAAAGAGAGGAGACGAATGGGAAAAGCAGGAGGAGAAAGATATTACGGCGATATATAACGAAGCTAAAGGGAGGACGTCCAACAAGGGGAAGAGGAGGAGGAGGAGGATATATCAGGAGTATGGTCGGGTGCATACATCATCATCTTTCCACATTTATGTCATACATATCATCATCCATCAGCGTCATGTTGAAGGGAGTTGGCTCATTGGGAAGTTCATGCAGAGGGAGGGGTGCTGGCGCAAACGGAGGGGGACTGGGCCCAGGCTAGGAATGAGAGGCGTCAGAGAAGCCGTCGAATTGTTCGAACAAAGTATAATCAAATCCAAAAAATATTGGAACTTTGTTTCGAGCTGCTCGGTTTTTGCTGTGTCGAGGATCAATTGGTAACAACTGGCTTACATATCTTTTTTTGGTATTTATCCGTTGCTTTTTTTTGCGTTGTCTTGTCTTGCAATATCTCTTTTCGATACCCAGATAAAGAATAATACTATAAGCTCAATATGTGCTTGCCTTAAAAGATTTGGAGCTCGGAAAATCACAAGCTTCAACAAGGTCTCCAATATGACTGAAGTCGCAACTATATCATCAGATCCTCTTGATATCTTGTTTACCTAAGGACGGTTCTCAAACAACGGCCCTTGAGCCGCAACTCACCGTCGGCATTATTCTGCATCATCACATCCTGCGATCGATCTTGGACCCATGTCAGCTAGCCACGTATCATCTGGGTATCGTACCCGTGAGGTATGTGTTGTTGGTCGCATGTTGGTTTCACCTAACTACAGTAAGGAAGTTTTGAACATTAGAAGGTCAGGAATTAGTTGCTCATGAATATGGAATATCAAAAGACAAAGAGAGTTCTACAATCGAAGTTTGATGCGGATGATAGAGGCATCATCGCAAAGGAAGAGTGTTGTTGAGCTGAGAAGGGGTGAAGAGTGAAGAAGTGGCTCGTGCTTTTGGGATAAGCGTTTAAGCGCAAACCTTAGTTCGATAGGTCAGCGCCAGTCTAGAATCGAGACCGACCTGACCAACCTCGCCTCGACTTGGATGAACTCAAATTCAGTTTCCCTTTGCAACAACGACGAACAACGACGAACAACGACGACGACGAACTAAAACAACAACCCCAAGCCTCATCACCACAGCCGTTTTGCTTCACGTATCTTTAACCTCACTGACTCAGACCAGCTCTATCTTTATCAACCATTCACTTCCTGCCAAGCATGGCTTCAATAAGCCTCCGAGTCTCCGACGGCTCACCAACGTGATGATAACTGACCAATGAGACAACAGCGCAAAGCTATCCCAAAAGCGCAAGTGGTGAAGACGCACTGAGGCATTGATGGCTGTACCGAAAGTGGGCCAGATCTCTAATATTGGATTTTTTTTCAAACCTTCATGGCTTCGGTGGCTTCCTTTTGTGGTGGTTTTGTGTAACACCAGTGGCTAGCACGTTGTATCGGGCGAATGAGGACGGTGAATGAGGACGGTGAATGACACAGCGGACACAATGGACCAGCCTCAACAATTATGCTTTCAGGCACCGAAAAGCCTGGGCTGAAGTGGTGATGGCGTATTTTCATGCTGAGGGTCCGATGGTTTGCATTTCGCTGTCACTGTCATCACAAGCTGTCGTTTTCACAGCCTGAGCTGGCGGAGGCTGCTCCGAGGGCTTTGGGCTGACAGCGGCGACTTTCAAGCCTTCAAGGCTTTCTTATCCCACTGTCAGTTCCCATTGAACGCTCAGGACACTCAGTTGAACAAGCATTTCCCCCATCACAGATCTTGGAAACCCAATGCCGTTGGTTCAGAGCAAAAAGCACCCAAAACTGCATCTTGAAGTCATCACCGTCATCATCGACACTAAAAATCCGAAAGCCAAATGCGGAGAACACGGAACAATGCCCTAGCGAGCCTGGAAACAAGGACTGACACGCTGTGGGAAACCGCTAGCGGCCTTCTAGCGTGCGGAGGTAGAGTGAGATTGGGTGACATTGGATGGCGTTTTAGACAATTCAGAGGGGGTTGCCTGGGGTGGGGATGAATGCCAAGCGTGGCTTTTACGATGGACGTTTGACGAAACGTGAGCCGAGCATCTTCTGCGAGAGGAGCTGTGAGAAGTGAAGAGTGACGTGAGAAGTCAAACGGGACAATGAAAGACGAAACCTCTCTGACAATGAGCTGAAGAGACAGAACTCAGAGTGAGGAAGAGAGACCTCAACAATGGGACGAGGCTTTCGAGACTCTTCAGAAAGATTTCACTTCCTGAACGGCTGAAGGTCAAATCTTCATCACATCTCTTAACCTCTTCCTCGCTCGTTTCTTCACGTCGCACCAGCTGAACAGAAGCCAATCCCACCTCACTCTCCCCCTCGCCAACCCAACCTTGTCTTTCTTTCTTCTGCTTAACAACCACAACCCCTTCAAAATAAACGAGCCAATAACGACTCCTACCCAAAAAGCCGACACCATGCGTCCGTCTCGGAGCCACAGGGGCTGATGATAGCTCGAGGGACTTCCACAGGGACAAGCCAAAAGACAAGAAAAAGAAGAAACATGAAGAGACAAGAGGCTGAGCCCCTGCCGGGCATCCGTCCCACGATCAACTTTACACTACGACCCTGATAATGTTGTCTCCATGATGATGCTCCCTATACCCCTGTCATTGACACCCTCCTGTTGACTATCGATAAAGCTTATTGGGTGCCATGATGCGCCATCGAGTCTTGGAATATCGCCTCCTGGATCCCCATCTGGACCAGAACCGGGACAAGACCGGTCTAACTGGACAAGATGCCAGGCAATCCCACGCTGTCAGCCTGCCCTGGGCCTGTCAACTAAAGTTCTCGGTGGTACGAAAAGGGTATACAGCTTGCAGAAGCTGGGGCTGGATGGAGCTGGCTCCGTAAGCATGGCATGGATGTTGCTGTTTTGGATTTGGGTATGAGCCAGATAGATAAAGCTCCCATGGCTCGCTCCCCAGTTTCATCCAGCCTGTTTTGGTGTTGTTGGTTCGCCTCTGCTCTCTGGTCTCATAGTAGCAACTTCTCCAGTCCGGGCCGTTGAACAACAACAACCACGTTCAACCTCCTCCTCCGTCCACCATGCTCACCACCATGCTACCTCTCACCACCCTCTCCCTAGCCCTACTGTCACCAGCCGCAGTAGGAGTCTTGGCATCAGCAAAACCACCCATCAAAGTCCCAGTCTCACCCGCCGAAGAACGCCGTTCATCGCTCATAACCCGTGGTGATGGCTTCATCCGCGCCTCCGTCCACGCCGCTCATGGCGCTCCTCCCAACAAGCTTCGACGGAAGAGACAGGAAGACGAAGGGCTGAACAACCAGAACCTGGGAACGACTTATACCATCGACATCGAGATCGGGACGCCTCCGCAGACGGTTACGCTTATCTTGGACACCGGGTCGCCGGATTTGTGGGTGAATCCGCAGTGCGAGACCTCGGGTCAGGAGAAGTATTGCAGTAGTTTTCCAAAGTTTGATTACACCAAGAGCAAGACGATTAAGGATACGGGGGCGGCGGATATTTTGAGTTATGGAAAGGGGAATGTGACGATTGAGTATGTGACTGACGACGTGACCATTGGATGTACGTACCTTCCCCCCTTCCCCCCCCCTCGACCATGCCAGGACTGACAACAGCAACAGCCGCCAAAATCAAATCCCAAATCCTCGGCGTAGGCTTCGAGTCCCATGACATCCCCCTCGGCATCCTCGGCCTCTCCCCCTCCGTCAACCCGGGCGTCTCTCCCTACCCTTACCTCCTCGACTCCATGGCCTCCCAAGGCATCATCTCCTCGCGCGCCTTCTCCCTCGATCTCCGGAGTATCGACAACCCCTCGGGCGCCATAATCTTCGGCGGTGTCGACCTCGGCAAATTCTCCGGCTCGCTCGAAAAACTGCCCATGCTCGACCCAACCCAGACCCCTTCGGGAGCAGACCGGTACTGGATCGTCCTTTCGGGAGTGGGAATGACTTACCCCGACGGAGAGGTAGCCGAGTCCGAGGAGATTGCCGTCCCCGTCTTTTTGGACTCGGGCGGCACGCTAAGCCGCCTCCCGTCGACGATCTTCCAGGCGATTGGCGATTCCTTTCCCGGAAGCCAGTACGACCCCGAATCAGGCTTCTACATCGTCGATTGCTCCGTCGCTTCCGAATCAGGATCAGTCGATTTCATTTTTGGGTCCTCCTCCAAAAAAAAAATCCGCGTCCCCTACGCCGATTTCATCTGGGAGGTGCAAACGAATGTGTGCGTGGTGGGTGTCCTGCCTACCGAAGACGAGCCGGTGTTTGGTGATTCGTTTTTGAGAGCGGCGTACGTGGTGTACGATCAGGATAATCGCAACCTGCATCTGGCGCAGGCGGCGGATTGTGGAGAGAAGGAGCAGATTGTGGAGATTGGGAGCGGGGAGGATGCGGTGCCGAGTTCGACGGGGAGGTGTAAGGATAGTTCTGGACCGACGAAGACGGCTGGTGCGGGAGGAGGACTGGATGTTACGGCTACTAGAGCGCCCACGAGGACGGCGGCGGGGAGTGGCCCGGCCGTGACGAACTCGGAGTTTGGACCGGGACCGGCGGGGACGAGGGTTAGTACGGGAGGGATTGGATTGCCGACGGGGACTGGTGGTGGTGGTGGAGGAGGAGGGTCGGGGGGTGGGAATGGAAATGACAGTGCGGCGAGTGGGTTGGATGTTGGGGTTACGGTTGCGGCGGTGTTCGCTGGGTTGAATATGCTTGTTGCTTGGTTGCTGTGATGATCGTATATGATGTTATGACTTGGGGGATATGATTGGGTATTTGAGGCTTTGGGATTAAGCATGTTGGCGTTGAACTTTCTGGATATACCGCTATACACCGTCGGTCAGTAATACAGGGCGGATCTCCTTGGTTAGACGTATATATTTATGATGAGTGAAAGGATGTAATGGCAAACTCTCAATATCCGATGTGGGCTCTTGATTCCACGATCGGTGAACAATGTGTAATTCTCCGAACAAGCAGCTTATCACAAAGCATGTGCATCAAGAAGAAGAGGACATCTTGAGGTGATCATGGCCACTTCACCTCCAAGTGAGGAAGCCACTGACTGAATGAATTTGGTGATGAAGTGGTAAATGAGAGACAGGCAAAAGCAGCTGTCTTCCGACCTTGCTAAGTGTTCGAAGCCATACGTAACTGGCATTTGCCGGCATCCCTTTCGGAGCAGAGACAGAGAGAACATCTGCAACAGCTCCGTAACTCGGGAGCTCTCCCGCTGGGGAGAAAATGTTTCTTTCAGCTCATGGCTAGCCATGTCCAAATAGGAAGCGAGCGAGTTGTGGTATACCCCGACGGAGTCCTGGGCATAGGTAGCCCGAATCAAGAGCAAAGCAACCAATGTGGTGGAGAGGAGTTGGCTATCATGATCCACTAGTTCGAACTTTGTGTTTCCTAGCATCAAAGTTCCTTTAAGAAGAACAGATTGATCTTTCTCTTCCTTCCTGGTATTCGTGTGATGTACAGTGAGTAGTTGTAGTGTTATACAAGGCGGCGGGTGTGCTTGGTCTGTCCGCTCACTTGGTCGAATCGTGACCCCAGCTCCAACTGTGGCAGAGCGAGGTCCCTCTCTCCCTCTCTAGAATCGGTTCCTAGATCACAATTCCCAGGTGAAACGATACGTACGCGAAGTGTTGACTTTGACGATGAAGTAGGTTCTTTCTTCAGGTCGTTCCGGCCGAAGTTTATGCAAAAATGGGGTATATTCCGTTGTGGTAACTGAGTGCGAGTTTGAGCCTCGCTCCATGTCTCTTCGTCGTCCGTCCTCCAGCTCTCTTCAACCCTGTCTGCCTCCAGCTCCTTGTTTTATCGCTGTCTCTTCCCTTAACATGGCAATATCCGTAGCTTGGGGATGGGTCGTTTAATCGAGGCCGTTCTCAGACTTCCAGCGCGCAAGATAAGTGGCAGGGTTCTTGGGGCCGAGCTTGTCGCCGGGGAACTGGTCGTGGACGGGGCGGATGGTCTTGGAGACGAAGGGAGTGAGCTGTTATCGTGTCTCTTGTTAGCTCTTCCATATCCTTTGTTATTCCAGCATCATATCCCAAAGCCCGGACAGAAACAGAGGACAAACCCACCTTGAAACCAGTCAGATCCGGGCACGCATAGGTGCGGACCTTGGTGTAGTCGATCTTGTAGGTACCGTAGCTGGTGTGCGTACCCATGGTACCAGTGCGGTTACCCTTGTAGAAACCCTTGTTGGTGTCCTTGGTGGTCAGGCGCAGCTTGCGGTACTTGAGACCTTGAAGCACGCGGGTGGGCTGCATGGTGGGCTAGAGGGTTGCGCTTTGCGCGGCGACGACGGAGGGTGTTTGTTGTCGGTGATTGGGATGGTGAAAGCCCTCGGGGTGGTGAGGGTTGAGGGTGGTTGAAGTGGGCGCAAAGGAGGAGAACCTAAGCTCGGCGTGGTGGATGGTGGGACGGAGACGGGATCCGCTATAAAGTGCTGTTGAAGATCCGGCGCACGCGACAGGAACGGAGACGGGACTCGGACTTGCGCTGGACAACCGTTCACGGACGGAGACGGGCGACGGGGCTGAATTGGAGAAATCGCTTCGAGGTGCCGGGGCCGCGCCGGGTCGAGGTGGAGCCTTGTCAAGTTTTGGAGCTCAATTGGGCCAATGAAGTGAGGGTATCAGGCACAGGTACCCTTGTAGCCTGCCGCGGCCCCGCAAAATGGGTGGGTGTTGGACTTTCACCGCCCAAAAATTATCGATTACAGAGGTGGCAGAAAAAGTTTCGGGGGAGCTGTTCACTGGCAGTTGAAACCTTCGAGTTGTTGAAGGGACCACTTTCACCCCAGGACCCGTGCAGGCAAAAGTTGGACATTGCATCCATCCGACAACTCGACAATTTCACCACCCACTTTTGGTTGTATCGACCTCGAATTCGACTGAACCCTTCCGACTTCCATTCAGCCAACCCCCAAATATCAGCAAAATGCCCGGCCGTCAAGCCCATGGCAGGCCTCTAATGCCCAAAGCGGGCGGAGGGCGTCCCAAGCACAGAGTCAACAACAAGGCCGCCGACAAGAAATCCCGAGACAACGTCCTCGACGCCTTCGCCATCGCCGCCGAACAAGTCCCCCAGAAGAAAGCCAAGGGCGTCCGCACACGAGACCTCGACGAGCCCGAAGAGCGCCCCCAAAAGAGACAACGAGATGACGACGATGAGGACGACGAAGACGATGATGAGGACGATTTCGAGGACGCCAGGCCCCAGAAGAAGAAGGCCAAGAACAGCGACGACTTCGAAGGCTTCTCCGACGGTGGCGAGGACAGCGATGGCGAGGAGTGGCATGTTGGTGTAGGCGCTGATGACGAGGATTCGGAACTCGACTCTGATGAGGCCTTTGGCGAGAGTGACGAGGAGAAGTTTGATGGCTATGCTTTCAGCGGGAGCAGCTCGAAAAAGAAGGGCAAGAAGGCGAAGAAAGGTGGAGACGACAGTGATGAGGAGGAAGAGGAGGAAGATGAGGACGATGATATGGAGTCGCTGGGTTCTGATGCCATCGATCTCGCCACAGCACTGGATCAATTCGAGGAGAGTGACGAGGAGGAGGAGGGCGAAGAGGGATCAGGGTCGGAAGACGATGCGGACAGCGAATCGAGCGAAAGCGAAGACAGCGACGACGATATGGAAGACCCTTCCAAGCTCGACAACCTCCAAAAGATGATCTCCGGATTCGCGGGCGACGACGAGGAAGAGCAATCAGGCCCGAAACCAACAAACAAACTCAGTCTCTCAGATCTCGGCCTCTTTGGCGTCCAGGACCCCCACATGAAGAAGTCCCTCAAGCTCATGAACAAGGAGGAAAAGGCCGCCAAGCCTGGTCAGTCCAAGAAGCTCGATATCCCTCTCGCGAAGAGGCAACAAGACAAGCTCCTCCGCTCCGCCGCCTACGAAAAGACCTCCGAGACGCTCGAGCGCTGGATCGACACCGTCAAGCACAATCGCCGCGCGGATCACCTTGTCTTCCCCCTCGCGCAAAATGCCCACAACGCCGGCCTCGACAGCCAAGAACTCCTTCCCGTGACCAAGGCCACGGCGGGTACCGAACTCGAACAGACCATCCTGGCCATCATGGAGGAATCCGGTCTCGGCCCCACCAACAAGCCCAAGAAGGAGGACCAGGATGACGTCGAGGAGATCGCTGCCCGCAAGGGCCTCTCCGCCGCCGAGATGCAGGAACTCACCCGCCAAAAGCGCCACGAGCGTGAGCTCTTCTCGCGAGAGCAGGCCCGCCAGAAGCGCATCAAGAAGATCAAGTCCAAGGCTTACAGGCGCGTTCACCGTAAGGAGTTGCTTCATGACGAGAAGGACATGCACGACGCCATGGTTGAGGCGGGTGAGATCGATTCCGATGAGGAGCGCGAGGCTCTCGACAAGAGGCGAGCCCTCGAGCGTGTTGGCACTCGTCACAGGGACAGCAAGTGGGCCAAGCTCGGCAAGAAGGCCGGTCGCGCGGTGTGGGATGACAACTTCCGCGCTGGGTTGACAGAGGCCGCGAGGTCGAAGGAGGAATTGCGCCGCAGAATTGAGGGACGCAGGAAGGGCGAGGATTCTGATGACAGTGGTTCCGACGATTACTCTGCTGCGTCTGGCGATGATAAGAACGACAAGCAACGGTTACTGGAACAGCTCGAGCACGCTGAGTCCTACGCGGATGGCGAGCCTGAGTCGGCGCTCATGCAGATGAAGTTCATGCAGCGCGGCGAAGCCCAGAAGAGGAAGGAGAATGAGGAGATGATCGCACAGATTCGCCGAGATCTTGACTCCGACTATGACTCTGACGGTCCCGAAGAGACAGATATCGGTCGGAGGCAGTTCGGTATGGGCAAGAAGGAGCTTACACTTCCTGGTCAGCAAGCTGCGGCTGCTGCTCAGAAGAAGAAGGAGAAGAAGAGCATCACAACGGATATGTCCAATCTCCAAGTAACATCACAACAAGCGGCCACTACCCAAGTCGAGGACACATCCCTCGCCGCCTCCGTCGCCGGTGCCTGGTCAAAGGCTCCTCAGGAGGGTCGCAAGAGCAGCAAGAAGGCCGCCAAGGCCTCCGTCGGCGAGTTGGACCTCTCTAACGCCGCCATGCTCGCTTCCAAGCCCAAGGCCAAGGACGCCGCTAAGGAGAAGAAGTCATCTGTTCCCGCAAAGGGCGCAGCTACCAAGACCGCCACCACCGTCGACGACTCCTCTTCAGACGACGAGGAGACAATCCACCTCCCCCTCGCCATCCGCGACCAAGAGCTCATCAAGCGCGCCTTCGCGGGCGAGGATGTCGTGGGTGACTTCAACCGCGAAAAGGCCGAAGTGGAAAAGGAAGACGACGATAAGGAGATCGACAACACCCTACCCGGCTGGGGCGGCTGGGTTGGCGAGGGCATCTCGAACCGTGAGAAGAAGAGGCATACGGGCCGGTATGTCACCAAGGTGGAGGGTGTCAAGAAGGAGAAGAGACGGGATTTCAAGCTCAAGGGGGTGATCATCAAGGAGGGCAGAGTCAAGAAGGTTAGTTCACCACATCGTTTTGATAACATGGCAAAAGGGGATATGCTAACAGATGACGAAAAAACAGAACGACCAGTACCTCGCCACTTCGCTTCCCCATCCCTTCGAGAGCCAGGCGCAGTACGAGCGCTCGCTGCGCATCCCCGTCGGACCCGAGTGGACCACCAAGGAGACCTTCCAAGATGCTACGAAGCCGAGGGTCATTCTCAAGCAGGGTATTATTGCGCCCATGTCGAAGCCCATTCTCTGATCGAGATTTTTTTTTTTTTTTTTTTTTTTTTTTTTTTTCCCCCCCCCCCCCCCCCCATCTCGACATATAAGGGGCTTTGCTTGGGTGGGTCATTTTGTTTTTCTTTGCGATTGAGCATTTGGGTCGCTCATATATCGCATGTTTTAGGGATAAAAGGGGGTCATGTTACCTATGGTCAAAAGAAAAGTTGCATGTTTGTTGAGGTACCTAGAGGTACCTGTGGTGTAGGGTTAGATAGGGTAATTGAGGTCGGATTTGATGGATTCCGACATGTTCTGATTGGTGAAGCCATGTTGGCTCGTTGGGAAGGAACTTGCAAGGTTGACGTGATGGTGAAGGTTGTTGATGGAAAGCGCGATGGTGGGAAGAGGGGTACCATGTAGAAGTGTGAGGGAAGGAGGCGATTCAGCAAGCCCTGACGAGTACGCGGTAAGTGCGTGGCATGTTGAGTTTTCCTGATCGCACAACTTTCTTCTCCTCTACATCGTTCTTCATGCTCTGACCTACCAAACAACTCACCAGTCTCTCTTCACCGCTCGTGGCCGAATTTGTTTTCGATCAAATCATTCATCATCATGGCAATTCTCAACTTCTCATCAGCCCATCGTCGTTATTTTTCGACGCCTCCGCTTACCGCTCTTCACAAACTCGATGCCGTCCCATATTCCCACATCATCGTCTGGTGTCCCTGGAGCCAGCCAGGACATGAGAAGTTCTTCCGCCTCGCCAGTGTTATTACTTGGTACGTCGTCCGCCACATTCATTTACTTCACACGTATCTTGCTTCACGGGGTTAGGGTTATACTTGGCTAACGCAGTTGAGGCAGTGCTGACCTGCAGGATTCCATGTCTCCCATTGCTGCCTAATCGCCGAACTCTTCGTCTTCGCCTTGCCGCCTTTCCACGTTCTACGAACATGGAACACCCGAGATCTCCCACCACCGGCGCATTCGAAAGTTCATATTTTGAACCCTCTCAGGGTGGTTGATCCATCTTCTTTCGATCCCAACCAAGCCAGGCGTGTCTCATTTCCCCCCGCAGCCCGATCAACATGGCCTCCCCGGCTGATACAACCATGACCTCCCGCTACGCCTCCAGACAGCTCAACAAGCTGTGCGACGCTTGTCAAGCAGTTTTCCCTACTGAAGGGCCGTGGTTCTGGGACCGGGAAGGCGCCAGGCCAACGGATAAGGGTGAATGGATCCTGCGTGACTTCACCATCTACGACCTCCATGAATCAGCAGAGGCTGGTTGCCACCTATGCCGAGTTTTCCTAGATTCTCTGCTTCCCCCCGATATGATTGTTGGGAGACGCCAAGGATATCATAAGTGGTGCGATAAAAATGAGGAGGCTCAAATTCGATGCACACTGGGAAAAAGATGGGACGGTGAACAGTTTCCAATGAAACTGAAGGTCTTCAAACGCAGGGGACCCCAAGATATCCTTGTTAAAATGGTTCAACCCTTGCGCTTCCAGCCAGTTCGTCTTACCTTGCTCGAGAAAGGTAGTGATAGGACAACATGGGTCACAGACTTACGGTTTGACTCATGGCGAGATCCTTCCTTGTCTGGCCGTCCTTTCACGATAGCTCAGCCTCCGTCAGCCACAAGCTTCAACGCGTCTTCTTTTGCACAAGTACGGAGGTGGCTGACGGAATGCCTTGAGAGCCATGGTGAATGCTCGAACTGGAAATCGACACTTATGGAAACATACGACTACCAGCGTAAAATCCGCCTTGTCGATGTCGGAGCTAAGGAATGCCCCGTTTTGCGACTGGTTGATGGAGAGTCGCTCATCAGTGGGACCGGTAGCATCGAATATGTCACCCTCAGCTATCGTTGGACGGCCGAAACGGAAGTTACCAGTCTGAAGAGCTACAACAAAGCCAGTTACCAAGATTTGATCCCGACCGACACATTGCCTCTAGTTTATATGGACGCTGCTGCGGTTGCACGTGCCCTTGGAGTCCGCTATGTCTGGATCGATTCTCTCTGCATCATTCAAGACTCACCAGAGGACTGGAACGAGCAATCATCGTTGATGGATCGGATTTACACTCACGGGGTTCTGAACCTATCGGCTATGTTCGCTGAACGAGCATTGGGCCTACAAATAGAAAGGGATCCGCTCGGCGTCTCCCCATGCATATTATCTCGTCGCCTTCCAACAAATCCTGAGAAGGGCGAGGAGTTGTATGAGCACTGGGTCTGTTTTGAAGGATATGGTGCAAACAGCTTCGTAGATCTCGCACCCTTGTTCAAGAGAGCATGGTGTTATCAAGAAAGGGTTCTGCCTATCCGAACTGTCTACTTCGGCGAGCAGCTCATCTGGCAGTGTCAAAGGAGCATGGCGAGCGAGTCCTTTCCCTCTTGGATCTGTCGTGAGTCCTCAGATTCATGGCGCGAGACGTATGTGTATGCCCAAAGGCAGCACACCTCTATTGGGAGGTTTCCTTTTGCCGATGCTTACACAGCCGCAAAAAGACCGGAAGAGATATGGGAAGAACTGGTTAATCTTTACTCCAAAGCGAAGGTGACCAAGCAAACGGACAGACTGGTTGCGCTCAGGGGCATCCTCAACCGAGTGGCGGGATTCTTCGAAGAACTGGAGCCAGACTGGTGCATCGCTGGGCTTTGGAAGGCATCTCTGGTCAAACAGCTCCTCTGGCAACGGGATGATAAGATTGACAAGCGCGATTCTCAAATGATTGCTCGCTCTAAGGAGATCTTTGAACTCTTTCCATCTTGGTCCTGGGCGTCTTGTGCTACCGAGATATCTTTCCAGAAGGCCAATTATCCCGATGACCCATCCCACGTTGACATGATCCAGGTTGAATCAATACAGCCGGATCAACCACTTAGCCCCGGAGCTACATATACCGCTTTTGAGACTTCCTCTCGAATAGTTATGCGTGGTCTACTAGACGCAAAGTTCAAGACTGAGGTGATCGTGCGGAACTGGGCCACAGATGACAAGATGCACGGGCTGGAGGTTCTGATGTCCTACGACAACGACCGAACTATCAAGTTCAACACAGGCATTGTGTTTGACCGACCAATGCCCGACTCTACCAAGCATCAAGATCTGAGGCTCCTTCCCATAAGGTTGTACTGCCAGGTCAATGATAATTGCTCTGGCTGGGTGGCCGGCTTGTTGGTGGAGTCACTGGGTGTTCGAGAGGGAGTGCCGACCTATCGTCGTATGGGTTTGTTCTCTGCATATTGCGAGAGGGAAATCATCACTGGCTGGTTTGGACGTGTTGAAGAGCTGGCGGAGAGCATGGATGAGGCCATGGGCGGGTTGAGAGAGAAGAGGAGGGGTTGGCCGGTTTTGCAGCTGGTGTGATCACCCGGGTACCTTCATGATGGGAAGTCACACCTCAACTGGTGCGCACGGCCAGAGCAATATTGCACGAAGAGGGAAGGCTCCGTTCGGGATGACTGGATTTGGCGAAGAGGCATCGAGCTCTCCACCATCTAGTTCCTTCCTTAGGGATTCTTCGGTCTATATCAGGACAAGGTCGCAAATCGCAAACCCTATCAGTCTGGTTGGGGACGACCTTCACGTGGCAAAACATGGGATTTGCCTGGATGTGTGACACTTTCCCTCTTCGCCACTCTCCCTCACATTGCGCGGTGGCCCAGTTCATTTACTGCTTTTTCGGATTGATGCCAATCTTCTCTGCATTTGGGGAAAAAAAAACACTGATGGCCTCTGTCACAATCTTGAAGAACCGGAGCACCGCAAGTACCTCAACAGCGACACAGCATCGGGCCCGTCTATTCAAGTCCTGGATTCTCTTTGTCGGATGTCCGCTCCTAGGTAATTTTCTGGAGGGCAAAAGCCACACTACCGCGCATCCACCACTCACGCTGAGATGTCTTCCCATGTGGGTGGGTGTTTGCCTTCTGCCTCGAACCGGCCTTGCGAGCAGGTCCCGGAATGGCCCATAACGACTTCAACTCTTCGTGATGAGTCGCCCATTCAGCATCATCAATGGCAACCGTGCGAGCACCTCTCCTCCCACGATATGTTTCCCGGCAGCTCCTACAGTACAATGACCAACTGGGCAAATCAACGCGGCACATATCAGGGAATTCCGTCCGAGTCTGTCTCCTCAGGTTTTGATGACCCAATGAAGGCAGTCTTGAATGTGTTCAGGTGCTTTGAAAAAGGACTGGATCACCTGGCCTTCACCTGCCGGCAAAGTTATTGCCTTGATCGGCACGATAGTTTGTATGCACCTCGACGAAGGCGACTCATATGGCTAGATCTCAGGCTCCCTTCTGCCAACCAGGCCAAGGTGAGTGCAGTATCTTATCACGGCAGGTGGACAAACAACTAAATCGGTGTCGTGCATACGCAACGCTCACCTTAGGCCGGCAAACAATTGCTGACGACCTTTGTGTGGCGGCTGAAGACGCCCTTACATACCAAAACAAGGAACTTCCGCGAACCTCACTGGCTGCCTTAGCCAACAATACATGGTGTGGCTTGAGTGATGGAAGCCGAACAACACATTCAATACAGTACAGCAACATTCCAACGCATATCACATCTGAGCCGAGATAAAGATGACACACATGGGCGCCGAACATTTACACTAGCCACCGTCCTCGGCACGAACAGAGGTGCACATGGCCACATGGCAACCATCCCGTGTATGTTCGAAGGAGAACTATCACCTCCGGCTTGCATACACACCAACAAGAAGGAAAGTGAGGAGGCGATCAAGATGCCGTTTCTCTCAGCGTGGGGTACACACCAAGAGAAGAGCAAGTGGGGAAGTAAGAAAAACGAGAAAAATGGCGTCCTGCGTGGTGTATAAAGAGATGATCGTGGTCCTCTTGTCTCCGGAAGTTAGGGGAGCAAAGAGGTGAGCTCCCATATCCTGATGATGGACTCACCAAGTGCAGTTGGCCACTACACCAGTATGCAAGAAATCTTGCCCTTCTTCTCCCTACCCGCGGTGGTAGCGGGTGTGGTAAGTTCAGCATATGACTTCCATTTGTCCATGAGCACGTGCTAATCATCCACCAGGGCATCCTGCTTTTCATACTTCACCCCCTTTACAACCTATTCCTACACCCCTTACGCCACTACCCCGGACCCCGTCTTTATGCTGCCTTTCACCTCCCATACGCCCTCGCCTATTTCCGCGGCAGGTCAAGCACCGACATGCACGCTCTCCACGAGCGGTATGGCCCTATCATCCGCGTGGCTCCTAACATCCTCTCGTACACCGACCCCAGCGCACACCATGACATCCGCGGCCACCGCAAGCACGGTCAGGGTGAAAACCACAAAGACCTCGAGGGTGTCTACTTCATGCAACGCCACACCATACTGGGCATGGATCGAGTTGGACATGCCCGCGTGAGAAGAGTATTGGCTCACGGATTCAGTGCCAAAAGCATGCAGGAGCAGGAACCGTTGATCAAGAAACACGTGGACTTGCTCATCCAGCGGTTGAAGGAGATTGTTGAGGACAGCAAGGAGAAAGCCCAACCTGCAATCTTGGATATCGTTGCTTGGTTCAACTATGTCACTTTCGATGTCATCGGCGACTTGTCCTTTGGTGCTCCGTTCGACTGTCTTGAGACATCGAGCATGCATCCGTGGGTGAAAGCAATCTTTGACGGAACGACCATGTACGGGAAGCGGATGATGGTGCAGTGGTATAGTCCGTCTCCGCGCGTGAGTGCGTGGATCGGCTGGTTAGCCGGAATTTCAGCGCCGCAGTCGAAGCAGGAAGACTTTGCTGTGAAGCAGGTAGAGAAACGTCTGGCGCTGCAGGATGCTAGGCCAGATTTTCTGGGAGCTATGGAACGGGCTAAGGATGAGGATGGACTGAAGAAGATGACTAGGAGCGAGATCGTTCATAACATGCGGCTCATTGTCTTGGCTGGATCGGAGACCACTGCTACGACACTATCGGCGGCGGCGTTCCTGCTTGCTACGCATCCTGAGGTGCAGAGGAAGTTGGCTGAGGAAGTGAGGACCACGTTTAAGAGCGAGGAGGAGATTGACTTGTTTAGTGTGCAGAGGTTGAAGTACATGCTGGCGGTGTTGAACGAGTCTATGAGGGTGTTTCCGCCGGTTTCGTCGAGTTTGCCGAGGAAGTGTCAAGCTGGGGGAGATACGATTTGTGGGAAGTACGTTCCTGGCGGCGTAAGTTCATCTTCGATTTGTCCCTGAGGAAGAAAAGCGACCGCTGACCAGTTTACTCGGCAGACTGTAATGGATACTTGGCCCTGGGCGATGAATCACAGTTCCAGAAACTGGGCTTTGCCAGAAGTTTTCGCCCCGGAGCGCTGGCTGGATGACGATCAACGGGATCCGATCTTCAAGAATGACAGGCAGGAGGCTATGCAGCCGTTTTCGACGGGCCCGAGGAACTGTATTGGAAAGAAGTAAGTCGCTTGTGCCCTTCCATTTCCTGCTCTTCCAGGCTAACATTACTCTTACTCCAGCCTTGCCTATGTCGAGATGAGACTGATCCTTGCTCGCGTGGTTTGGAATTTTGACATCAGCTTGGCAGACGAGGGAAGCAAGGACTGGATTAAGAACACCTTAGGTTGGAATTTGTGGTTGAAGAATCCATTGAATGTTGTGCTTACCCCAGTCCACCACGACAAGGAGTAAGAGGGGACACTATCACTTTGTCGCTGCGTGATTTCCCTTTGTCGGAACAGATCAGGGTTATAACCCATCACGAGTGGATGCAGTGATGGTATTCTATAAGATGGATCACGATTGAAGGGAATGATAATAATATATTGAGAGAGAGATCCAACTAACTGAAGCTAGAGGGGATCGCCAGCTATATAGAGCTGGCGATCAAAGAGACGAAGGTCTGCAAAGGAGGGGATTCTAGGACGTACCAGAACCGCTATCAAAGAGGGTACAGGGCAAAGGCCCTGCAGCGCAAAGGACTAGCGGTCTAGGTAGTAAACGGGCCCAAAAATCTCATACACCCCCACAAACCTAAGAAAAGCAAATCTAAATACAAATAAATAATTATAAATAAATAAATTAAGTATCCTTCTTAGTATTAAATTAGGGGATATCCCTCTTAGTAAGGCCTATTATTTTTATAAATCTTCTATATTTATCCGCTTTAAGGCCTTTTATCAAGCTATTAATAACTATCTCGGTACTAAAAACGTAAATAACTTCAAACCTCTTCTATTCTATTTGTTCTATAACCTACTTTAGCCGTATATCAATATAGCGGTTTCTTCCAGGGCTTCTAAGAGCTATAGCTCTTATATTAGTACTATTTATGAAGAGGATACGCTGCAGTTGTACTATGCCTAACTCTTCTAATATTTAAACTACCTAATTACCTAATTTGGTTATTAGGATTAGATTAGTAAACTCTACCTCTATTATACTTAGTATAACGAAGGCTTACTTCTTTAATTTCTAAAATATTGGCCTAATCGTAATAAATACGATATAGCCAGCCGTACTATATCTTATTTCGATATTATTAATATACGAAGCATTTGCATATATCTTGAAATTAAGGTTTAGTTACTATAGAAACAATAGGCCTCCTAATAGTAATCCTAAATTTGAGTTATCTACTAAATATTTGAAGAGGTGCTATATTATATAATTGTACCAGTCTATTAATTTAGTATTACCCTTATATAGTTTATTAATTATAAATATAATATTTGGTCTACTACTTATTAAGGTATAATTAAGTAAACTAATCTTCTTAATATAAGATTTCTAAATTTTTAGTATTTTAACCGGTATTATACCCCTATAAATCTTATAATCTATTAGCTATAGAATATTAGCGCCTTTCAAACCGTTATACTCAAACTTCTTAATAATTACTTATATATATCGCTATTATAATACAAATATTATATATTCTTTTCTATTGCGTATAATATTATAACCTAAAAAGGTTCTAACCTCGCCTATAGATTTAAATTTAAATTTAGACTTTAACTATTTTAATATATTATTAATATTATTATTTTTAAGTCTTATAATAAAGAGGTCGTTAACGTAAAATATAATTAATACTCCTCTTTCTTTATTAATGAAAAGATAAGTATTTATAGCCAATAGTGAGAAGCCTAATACTTTAAATATAGGGTTTAAAGTATTGAACTAATATAGGGAATTCCGTCTCAACCCGTATAGAGCCCTACCTAGCGAGTATATTAGATTTGATTTAATTAGTCCGGTCGGTTATTCGATATAATATCTCTTACCTTTAGGAATAGGGGTATTTAAGAAAGTAATATTAAAATTAAATTATTAATATTCGAAGTTGTAAATAGCTATATAGATTAAAAAAATTCGAAGATTCGTACTATTGGCTACTACAGTATATACGTTTTTAATATCCTATAAATCCTCCTATTCTTTATTATTACAAATTACTTATCTAACTCTAACTTCAAATTCCTATATATTGAAGTTGAACTTTTTATTATATACCTACTTTCTTAGTAGAACGTCTATATCCATTATCTTTTCTACTAAGGTCTATACTTCTTATTCTTCTAGGGCTTCTACCTACTTTTATATGGCTAAAAGCCAATATAAATCGAAATTTAAAAGCTTTTTGGTTTATCTATAGTTCTTTAGGATAATTCGTTTAATATTAATATAGTTGTTAATTTCTTTTAATACTTTTATAACTATAAAGTACTAAATAATTAATAGTCTCGTCAAACGGTTTAGTTCTATTACTCTATAGTAGAATAGTAGTTTACCCAATTCATCCATTATTTATTCCTAGCTATATTTAAATCCTTTTAGTTTTAAGGCCTTTTCTCTCTTTGGATTCTCTCTCTTTAGGCGACCTTTATATACTTTTAGGGGTATAGAATTATCCACAGCGTTAACTATAAGTTCTAAAGAGGGTTAATCTATTAGGAGAGGAATTAGGGGAATAAGGGGTCCCTATATCGGGTCTAAGGACGGCAACGAATTTATTAGTAGTTTAAGGGCTAGAAACAACGGCGGGTTTACTAGTACTCTAAGAGATAATAGTATATTCTAGAATTCTATAGGGTTCTAAGGAAGTTTGAAAGTTAATAGGGATATAAACCTCCTAATTATATTAAGTATTTTAAAATTGCCATACGGGGTAGGAGTTATTATATTTTTTAAAGACTTACTAAGAATTGCTATATCTTTACTAATTTTATTAGGAGAATATAATTTATTAAAAGGACTATTTTTTAGTAGGATAGGGTCTTCCTCGTTTAAATCGTCGAAATCTATTATATCTTAGTCCTCCTCTTAGTCTTCTTCTTAGTCCTATTCTTACTCCTATTCGTCCTCTTACTCCTATTTCTCCACTTATTCTTCGATCGATTATAAAAATTAATTTTAAAATTAGGTATAGAGTTCTTAAATTAGTAGGGTTATAAATAGTACTAGTATTTCTAACGGGGTAGGGTAATAATATAGTATTTCGAAGGCCGCGGGGGGAAATTTAAGTTAAAATTATTAAGGGGTAATTTCCTAATACGTTTTTATTAATCGTAGTACTATACCCGTTACCCTAATTATTACCTCCTTCTCTTATTCCACTACGTTTTCAATTTCTTAAATTATATAATCTTCAAAGACTACTATATATTAAAGTTCCTCCTCTCTTTCTATAACCTTATTATTTTTCTCTACGAATTTAATTGTACTAGCTCGTATTATTTTATATAACTTTGGATCGTATAACTAGTAAATTCGCCCGTATTCGTCACTATAATTGAGGAGGTAGGATTTTCGTACCCGTAGTATAAACTTATCGCCTTATTCGCGTTTTTGGGGTTTGATATAATAATAAGTAATATACTAGTACTTTCTCAAGTATTTAAAGTATAATTTCCTCTAATTTATAGGAGAATTAGTATAAATATAAAGGAATTTATAGGGACTCATCTTATCGTTATTTTTATTTATTTTAGTTAGTAGGAAATTTATAATTCTAACGGCCGTATCTATTATAAACGGCTATAGAACTATAGGAATTTTATTCTCTTAAATAATTATTCTAGTCTTTATTATAATTAAACGGCTAATCAATTCGGCTAGGCTATTTATCTATAGTATATACAAGGTTATCTTCTAAATCTTAATACTTTCTTACTTTGCCTATTTATCGAGCTTACTATTCTTAAATTCTATTATAGCTAGTCCGAATTCTAAGCCGCTATTAAAGCTAATAATATAGACTTTTAAATTAGTTTGAAATTCTACAAACCTCTTCTATTCGATTATTACTTTAAAGGTATTACCCTTATTAATAATAAAACGAACCTATTTATAAATTATTGCTATATAAGTAAAGTATACAATATATTTAATGTTTATATAGCTTAATTGGTTATAATTAGTAACGTTTACCCGTATATATTGTAGAGCTTTCTTTACTACTATACCGTAGACTACTTTGGGTATTTTATCTATTATCTTTAATATATAATATATCTTATAATTGTCCTCCTCTTATTTATTTATTTGGATACCGGCCTTTTAATAAGCCTTAATAACCTATTATTTACCTATATATATTAGGCGTTTGTATATTATTTTATATATTATTAACGTTATTAAGGCCTTAAGAAATTCGTATATTTAATCGAAATTATTAAGAGGTATAGTAGGAAAAGTAGGGATATTACCGGCCTAATTATATTATACAATATATTTACCGTAAAAAATCTAATTGCTTTTTATTATCTATTCTATATTAATATCGAAGAGGCTAGTAGAAGTAATAAAGTTAATTAGTATATTAGGGTAATACTATACATTTCTAATCTTTACTTTAATTATACGTTAGTTAATTGTAGGGAGGGTTAATTCTATTATACCTATATAGTACGAATATATAGAATTCCTATTGCCTATAATATATTTAAAGTATTCGTTAAATAGCTCTATATATATAAACTATTTGAAATAATTAAATATATTAGTAGTATACCCAGAATTATAGAGAACTTTATTACGTAATGTATTATTATTATTAATATTATTTACTTTAAGAGCCTATTGGATTTTAGTATTTATATTGGCTATAGGCTTTACTAAAAATCCTAATTAGAATTAGGGTCCTTATAACTCAACGCTATAAAATTATTAATATTATTATATAAAAGGGAATTCTTTAATAAAGGGTAAATAAGGCTATTATTTATATTAGCCGTAGCCGCCGCTATATTAGATTTTACTTTTAGTAATTCCTTCTTCTTTTTCTATATATTTAGTACTTTCTCCGGATTATACATCTAATAGTCTAAAATCTTTAGATATTTATAATAACTATAGTCGAAGTATTTGTAGCTTTTGGTAATATTCCTATTGTATATAGAGTATTTCTCTATTTCTCTCTTCTTATCCTTATTATTTTTATTATTATCCGGTTTATTATTAACCTATATAGAGACGTTAAGAACTAAGTTTTATTTCTCGTTATTACTAATAGTATTGAACTTACTTAGGAAAACTAAAGGAATTAATTTCTTTATTTCTATATCCGCTGCCTAGAGGCGGGCCTTAATAGGGTATTGGACTTTAATTATATTGAATAGAATAATTATTTCGAAATCCTCATTAATATTAAAATCGGCATCGGTTATACGTTTGCGATAGATATTATATCATTATAGGAATAACTCTATTATATTAAACGACTATCTTTTGAATAATAAATATTTTTAAAGGATATTAACTTTAGCCTCGTCTATTACTTTCGCAATTACTTTTAGAACTAGTTAGTAATAATAGTTGGGGTTTTTGTCTCTGGGATTCCAATTATTAATTTAGAGGGTTATTCTAATATTCTTTACTTTTAAGGTATTATAAATAGCGGTAACTACTCTTACTCTATTAGATTACTATATTTCGTATATTATTAAATCTTTATCTTTAAGCTTTAATTTATCCTTAGGATTAAAAACGTAATCTATAAAATTAGCGTAATCTAGTACGACTTAGAGAATTAATTCCTAATTGCCTAGATTCCCTTCGCCTTTAAGTTGAATAAGGGTTACCGTATCGGCGATATTATTAATATTACTTGAGGTCGTTATAGTTAAGAGTACTATTAACTATTTAGAGGTCTTATTATTTAATTGACTATCGTCTTGATAGATAATCTTTATAGATATCGGTAAATTGTCGACTTAAAGGGTTATTAAGAAGATCGTCTGATTTGGAGGGGTTATTAGGAAGATTATTTAATTTAGAGGGGTTGTTAGGGCGTAAATCGCATCGCTAATTTATAGGATTTAGTTGAGTATTTATTATTATTATTAGGAGGTCGCGTCGATTAGCGTTGCGATAGAGGGCTTATGACCTATGAGATGGATTACGATTGAAGGGAATGATGATGATGTATTGAGAGAGAGATCTAGCTAATTGAAGCTGGAGGGGATCGCCAGCTATATAGAGCTGGCGATCAAAGAGACGAAGGTCTGCAAAGGAGGGGATTCTGGGACGTGCCAGAACCGCTATCAAAGAGGGTGCAGGGCAAAGGCCCTGTAGCGCAAAGGACTAGCGGTCTGGGCAGCAAACGGGCCCAGAAATCTCATATATTCACACTGTCATTGTAAGGAGAATTGTTCCGGTTTACATGCTTGGTTGCCTTTGCCGCCTTCCCTTGCTATCCTGTTCATTACGCAACTGCCACCGGCTCCTCTTTGGGAAGCAACGGCTCGCTTTGGTCCTTCTTGGGACCCATGAACCGCTTGAAGATCTCATCAAAGACCTCTTCGGCATGCTTCTCGGCATCGTGCTGATGAATCCAGTCCTCACGAGGAAAGGCGATGCTTTTTGGGTCCTTGGCGACCTTTTCCCAATCAGTCTTGTGCCATCTATCCCTCGTTGTCTCTCCAGTCTTTTGCACAGCCCTCACTCGGTCGTATCTGCATCAATGTCAGTATCCAACCTACTCGGTGAAAAGGATCAAAGTGCCCACCTAATCTCCTGATGAGTCCTAACAGCAGCCTGCACCCCCTCCTTCCCCGCCCTCCTCAAACAAACAGCAATAGTAACCCCATCCTCCATCGCCTGCGTCGCCCCCTGCGCGCTCGTCGGCAAAAACGGATGCGCCGAGTCTCCCACAAGCAAGATCCTCGCATGCTTGCTCACCCACGTCGGCAACGGATCACGATAGACCAATTTCCAGTCCACCAGCGAGGGGGTCTTTTCCACAATGGCCTTGCAAATGGGATCCCACCCCTCCAGGACTTTGTACACGTCTTCGAGTTTGCCGGGGAAGGACCATGACTCGTCGATGTCGTGCTCGTCCCGGTGGGTGAGCACCCAGCAGCAGTCGGAGCCGTTTTTGATGGTGCTGAAGAGGAAGTGCACGTCGGGACCGATCCAGCCGTTGAAGGTGTCGCCGTTTGAGCAGAACGAGGAGGTTCGGGGGTCGAGGATCATGTCGGTGTTTGGGAACCTTGGTTCCATTGTTAGTGAGGGTAAAGGCATGAAGAAGGGGGAAATGGGAGAAAAGGGGGGCAAAATGATGGAAATGATGGAATAGGTGAAGGGCAAAGACATACCAAGCTCGCCAAACAGCATACCCGCTGCTCTTAGGCTTGTCTTCAAACCCAAGGACCAACTGGCGTGCTTTCGACCGGACGCCATCAGCGCCGATTACGATGTCCGCTGTCACCTATCACCTTGTCAGTTCTTATACTTTCATCTCTGTCCATACACCAGCACCACGAAGCCAACAAAACAAAACAACCAAACTCACCCTCTCCCCATCCCCCAAAACAATCCCCGCCCCCTCCCCATCCTCAAAATACCCCTCCACCCTCCTCCCCAAGTTCACCTCAATCCCCAACTCATCCCTAGCATACTCAAAAACCACCTGATGCAGCTCCCCCCTATGTCCATTAAACACCGGCGCCTCCGGATTCTGCGGCGGGGTAGGCTGGTGATAGACCACCTCGCCCGTATCGTATTTATGGATTCTAAATCCGTACTCGGAGAGGTCGATGGAGAGGGAACGTAATTTGGCGGCGATGGCTCCGTCGGACCACCGAGCAAAGATGCGCCCGCCGTTGGCGCCGAAGGAGATTATATCCCCTAGGGATTTGAGGTGGGGAAAGGATTCGTAGATGGTGACGTGGTGGCCTTGCCGGTGACATTCTATGGCGGTTGTGAGGCCGGCGAAACCGGCGCCTACTATTATGATGGAGATGCCGGTTGGGGGTTTGGGGTAGGAGGAGGAGGCCATGTTTGGTTGTGTAGATTGGAGTGGTGTTGGAGGTGAATGATGAGGTGCAGTGAAGCTATGATGAGAAGCAACAGTGGTGAGCTTTCCTTGGAAGAGCACAGGTGAGAAGCCTTTTGGCGTGATACAAGGACGGTGATATCGGTGGCAGAAGTGTGTCCGTAGGTAAGAATGAGGATTTGTCCCGTTGATAGGAGTTCTGGTCAACTTCCCCCTCTTTGAGCACAAGCTTTACCGAGGATCTTGACTTGAGGAGAGCGTCAAAAGACTTGACCTGGTTCCCGGCTTGACAGATCTCTTTGGCTGTGTAGTCATGCGCTCCAGAGAACGAACTTGAAAGGCGTTCAGCGTTGCCTTGCCTCAATAGTTCTCGATAGCGTGTCGTGTCCTGAAAGAAAGCTAGACTGACTGCGTTTCTCGACGCGGGTTGGTCAACGCGGAATATGTTTCTGAGCCCCAAAGCATTACCCCTTTTGGAAACGCTATCAGCGTTGCGTTCCAACGGCATAGTCCTTTCAGCCTATGATAGCTGCATGTTTGTTGTTTCCCACTTGTGCCGTGGTTTCTTCCCCTCACCACATCCGTGTTCCGGATATTATGGTCTGGAGGAGAAACACTGTGACGGGTGGCCAACTAAGAACAAGGTTCATCGGGAGGGGGTCAAGAACAAAGTGTAACGGTAAAAGCTTGTTTATGTTATGTTTGAAATGTTCCCCGCACAATGCCGTTCCATTCGTTTTTCACACATCCCGCGCTCCCGGAAGTCATCTGGCCTTTGCGATGCGACGGCATGGACCAAGGAGAAGTTTCAATCCCGTGCTGTGAAAGGTCATGTGCAATCGCACTTTTCTTCGAAGCTGACTTCCGAGACCTCTTTACACCTTCACAAAAGCTGGCATGATGGAAATGCATTATTGTCAAAATATCGCAGAGTGTCTGTTGCGACTTCTGGTGACACAATTTCGGTGATGCAAAACACCAAGGTTATGCACGCCTTTATAAGCCCTAGCTGCGAACATCGTTTCCATCAATCAACTACGACAGTTGCTCAACAACTGTGAATCTTCCGTAGTATAGTGGTCAGTATGTGAGCTTGTCAAGCTTGAACATCAGTTCGATTCGCTCGAGACCCGGGTTCAATTCCCGGCGGGAGAGACCAACAACTTCTTTTTCCATTTCTTTTTTCCATCGCTCCACGATGATGGGTCCACTTGAGTAAACAAACCCCTGATTATTTCGGCGATGACTTCATCAAACGACGCACGACGAGCTTTTGCAGTGTGCACAGAGCGCCCCAGCCGACATCCTGGTCGCAGCCGGTAGCTGCCTACACCAAGTCCGAAACATCACCATCAATCCTTCACTTCACCTTCACCATCTTGATATTCCCCTTCTCATCAAACTCCGGCATCTCCGCCACCTCCCTCTTCTTCTGCTGATAAAACGTACTCATCCGATACCTACTCTCCCCCTCCAGCACCTTCAAATCCCTCAACGCCTGCTCTCCCTCCCTCACCACCGTTTGCCTAACCTCCTCATTCCTAGCCACAATCTCGCACCGAAAAGGTTGCGGCCGCATATTCAACCCATTCGTGTAAGCAAAGATATCCACCTCCTCCTCCTTCCCCGTCTCGGGGTCTCTGTACTTGCGAATCGTAAACGCCCAGAGTAAGCGCGCAACAGTGATCCAAGTCCCTTGTTCCGCCAGCGCTTGCCCTGAACAAACCCGCCGTCCCCAGCCAAAGGTCATGTACCCCTTTTCGCCTGGGAACGGACGGTGGTGGGAGGAGCCAGGGAGGTACCGGTCTGGATAAAACCGATCGGGATCGGGGAATTCGCGCTCGTGGTGGTGGATTGCCCACACGTTTCCTTGCACCCAGCTATGCGCGGGGATGTACCATTGCCGGAAGTAATCCGGTGAAGTGTTGGAGTGCGGTTGCCCGCCTATGATGGCTACTGATCTCCATCTTAGGACTTCCTTGACGTAAGCGTTGACATACGGCAACTTAGGGGCATCGTCCCAGTGCGGACTTCTCCCCGGGCCGATGACCCGGTCTAGTTCCTCTTGGGCTTTGAGCATGGCGTCGGGGAAGGTGCAGCAGGCTAGCATGAAGGTGATCAGAGTCGAAGAGGAGGTGTCGGAGCCGGCGCCGAAGAGATTTCCCGTAAGGGAAGAGAGTTCGGATTCGGGCAGGTTGTATTTGCGGGATTCGTCCATTAGGGTCTTGATATAGGGCGTGGGCATGGAGGCTTTGGCGGGGGCGGGCTTGGATTCGTATTGCGAGAGGGCTTCGAGGGCGAGGGCGTGGAAGAAGTAGTGCCCGCCGCCTTTTTGGCCGCCGCCGCCGCCGCGGTAGCCGATGCCGCGGAAGAAGGGGAGCCAGCGGGGGAAGCGGACGAGGACTAGACGTTCAGGTGGTGAGTAACGGACAGACAGGGGAGAGAGGGAGGGAGGGAGGGAAAGGGAAATGCTCACAAGGGAAGGTTTCGAGCAGCATGGGAAACCTCTTCCCCGGCACGTTCAAATCAGCAGCTAACTGCATCAACGCAATAACCTCCGTGATGATCGGGTCATTATAACTCGCCACCCTCCTGCCAAACGCAATGATGCTGACAACACTGGTCGCGTACCGCTCCAAGTGCTTGACATACTCCTTCGGCTCACGCAAATAATCCAGCGCAACGACTTTGCTCTCGTTATTCTGGATCTCTCGATACCCGCGAACAGACTGGATGCCCACACCCAGATGCATCAGCTTCCTGTGAATCCGCCAGTGGTCGCGGTCGCTGTTATTCAGGATGCGCATGGTGACGAGGTTGTTTTGGCCGGTGCCGAGTTCGCCGAAGACGACCATTCGGGGGCGGGAGGCGTAGATTTGGGCTTTCTTTTCGAGGATTTCGTGGGCGCACCAGGCGTCGTTGATCCATATTGTTGGATTTCTGCGGATGGGGTTAGGGACTGTTCTTTTGGGGGTGATGATTGGGGGCCTGGGATGAACTTACCGGCCGATCCAAAAGGTGATCAGAGGCGTCTCATACTTCTTGGATAGCTCTTCGAAGTAGATCCATGGCTTGTTGTCTGGTAAAGAGAAGGTGTTGCCTATGATGGGCCAGGGGAAGGGGCCCGGAGGCATCTTGGAGCGAAGCCATAGCATGTAGCCATAGTCGATGATCACTGCGGTGAGTGCCAGGGCTAGTATGGACAGGAGTATGTTGGGGATGACGACATTGGCGAGAACTTCCTGCGCCTTGTGAAGGGTGAATAGGTTAAGCAGCCTGTTTGACAGCATTTTGCCCACAGCAGTGCTTCATAGACTCTCCTGTGTTTCTTCTGTATGACTGGAAAGTTTTCAATGTCTTTGGTGGCAAAAAGGTTGTTTGTTGAGCTGTGTTCAAGATTGGCGTCAGTGTCTGGAACTGGGATTGAGTGACTCGTAAAATCAAGGGCCATATCCCATCAGCTCATGTCCAATTCCGGGCTTGGCCAATATAGCCATCCCGTTCAACCTGACCAGAGCCATCACAAAGCCGTACAGCCTGCGGATGGTGGGTGGGAGGTAAAAGGAGGGGTATGCCAGGACCTGGTTCGCCTGTCAGGAAGAGTGGCTGCTGCGGTACGGATGGTTATTGTCGATGTGGTGTCTCACGACATCCTCAATTCCGTGTCGGATGTAGATTTGGGTTCCGCTTTACCTTTGTCCCGCGGAAAGTTGGAAAGTGCGGAGGGTAAAAGAATGGGGGCGGAATATTGGAGTGTCTTCGGGTGGTAGGCGTGACCAAGAAGTGTTCAATTCCCCCACCATTGATGTCGTTGACCCCTTCCTGAACTCTGCGCCCACAACGCCATCCGAGACATCGAGTCCGTCTCTCCTCCCAAACAGGAACCTTTCACCACGCTATTCCGCTTGAGGTGTTTCCCTTCCTTTTCCAAGAAGGCCCTCTCCAATAACAGTAGCCAGTGATATCCCCAGGACCTTCATCCCCTCATTCCCACCTCAGTTCAGCCCCACCCTCAAAACGTTGTTCTGCTGCAACCTCATCCGTTACCCCACACTCAACGTGCAAGACATACACCGGGGAGCCATCCAACCGAGCCTTAGGACGTGCCGGATGTACAGTATCTAGATTGACCGGCTCGTCTATTGCCGTCCAACGTCGAAATCTCTTGGCGAATGGGGTCTTCTTCTTGTGGTAGTGCTACCCCAGATTAATCCGTCTAAGTCTGGTTGACCATCCACGACCCCTTGTCACCGGCCACTTAAGGGGTCCCCCCCCCCCCCCCCCATATGTATAAACTAACCTCAAACATGGTTGAATGAAAGACGGTAGATGTCTGTGTGAAGTCTGATTAGACAGAGTTGGATGGGGAAGTTCGCCCCGTGAGGGACAATGGCACGCTAGCGGCAGATGGGTTGAGAGGATACGTGCGTGTATGATGGAAGATGGTTGCGGTTCAATGCCGTCTTGTGAGTGAAAGCGAGACCGAGAAGGGAGTATGAAGGGGGCACAATGATTATGAGGACGTTGCATGGTGGTGGTGGTTGGGAACCCAGGTATTGCTCATGGATTCCATCCACCATTTTGGTTGTTGAGGAGGAAACGAGAAGCGGAATGGTTCTGTTCACATTATCACTGGCCGTGATGAAATGGACAGCATGGCGAGCTTCGAAGGTGAAGACAAAGACTTGCCTCGAACCCGCATAGAAAATATTGGTGTGCGGAAATGATATTCGCTTCGTTGGCCGTTAACCTTCCAAATAGGATATCTCTTCTGGAGACACTGCAGTAGTGCGAGCAGGGAACATTGACCGGGTCGAAATGAATACTACACCTTCACAACTCGTGAATCTTGCCGCCACGGTCTGGATGTCTGGATGCCGTTTAGATACCGTCTGGTTGCCGTGTGAATGCTGATCACCAACGGCACCTTTGCACGTGGTCTCAATGCCTCTATGCTTCCATGCCTCCTCCTCTCCAGACCATCGGACCCCTTTAAGTCCCCATATCTCGGTTCATCGTTGCACTTGAAGTTGATATCGTTCGACTCTTCTACAACCCACAGAGCCTCAGGGTCGCAACTCCACTTGACTCTCCTGCTCGCTGTCGTCCATCAGACATCACCATGTCGGCCCACAACGGCCACAAGGAGTCATCAACCACGGCGGATGTCGAACACCCCGTCGACATCCCGGTAGCCATCACCGCAGAAGTCGAAGAAAAATACGGCATCAAAGCCCACTGGAAATGTCTCGCCGCTTGCACTTTGGTGTCGATGTGTCCCTTCCAATATGGCCTCGACTTTGGTCTCATCGGCGGTTTGCAAGCCATGATCGGTTTTCTCAAGGTAAACCAACCCCTTCCTGTTGCTGATTTTCTCACACGAGACTGACGACGACGACAGGTCTTCGGCCACCCAGCCCCCCACCTAGCCGGCGGCTGGAACATCTCCCCCTCCCGCCAACAACTAATCTCCTCCCTCATGACCCTCGGCGCCTTCCTGTCTTCCTCTCTCGCCGGTCCGACCGCCACTTTTCTCTCGCGCCGCCAAACCATCTGGGCTGCCTCCTTGTTGTGTATCGTCTCCAACACCATAATGATGACCACCACCTCCATCGGCGGGCTCTACGCCGGCCGCTTACTTCTGGGACTAGCAAACGGGTTCTACATGACTTTCTCGCAGCTTTACATCCAAGAGGTAGCGCCGGCGAGATATAGGGGACTGATGATCAGTTCCTTCCAGGTTTGGACGAGTGTGGGTAGTTTGATCGGTGGAGTGGTAGATAACTTCACCGAGAAGATCGACGGGCGAGACAGCTATTTGATCCCGCTGGGGCTGATCTTCGTTTTTCCCGTGGTGATTTCGCTGGGACTGTTTGCTGTCCCCGAAAGTCCGAGGTGGTTGATGATGCAAGGACGCGAAGAGCAAGCGAGGAAGAGTTTAAGATGGCATCGGCCGTATACGGATCAGATGGTGGAGGAGGAGATTAAGGATATTCAGCTGGCGCTGGCGGCGGAGGGGGAGACGATCAAGGGGGCGAGTGTGTGGGATATGTTTAGGGATCCGGTGGATAGGAGACGGACGGTGTTGGCGGTTTGTGGGCTGACGGTGCAGGGAGCTAGTGGGGCTATGTATATGATTGGTATGTTTTGTTCGCGATGTTTTTGATGGTGTTGAAAGGGATGATGGCTAACCAGGGACAGCTTACGGGACTTACTTCTTCAAGATGGCTGGTATCGGCAAACCGTTCGAGAACCACGTCATCTTGACCTCCCTCGGCGTGGTGGCTATCCTCGTCAACTCGGCTATGGTCACGCACTTTGGTCGTCGGCGCGTCTTCCTGATCAGCGGTTTGATCCTTTGCGGTGTCGCCCAGCTCCTCACTGCCGTTGTGTATACCGTCAAGCCCGGCACCAAGTCCACGGGACAAGCCATCGTTGGACTCGCTGTTATCTATATCCTGGGGTATAACGGTATGGTAGCGACGTACGCGTGGATCTCGGGCGGCGAACTTCCTTCGCAAAGGCTGCGGTCGTACACGTTCGGACTGGCGACGGCGATCGGCTTCTTTGCGGCTTGGCTGACGACGTTTACGGCGCCGTACTTCATCAACCCGGAGTCGATGAATTGGGGGCCGAAGTATGGGTATATCTGGACGCCATCGTGTTGGATTTCTGCGTGAGTGTTCCTGTCCCTGTTTGTCTCCCGGTTAGTGGATGATGTGCTAACGACGATGCAGTCTCTGGGTATACTTCTACCTTCCTGAAGTCAAGGGTCGTACCTTGGAGGAGATTGACCAGATGTTCGAGGCGCGGTTGCCGGCGAGGAAGTTCCGCAAATATGTGTGTGTTGGTCGTGGTGGTGTTGCAAACGAGTCGGACAGTGTCAATTCGGAGAAGAAGGGCGAGGAGGTGGTGCATGCGGAAGAGGTGAAGCGGGTCTACAGTTAGTTGCATAACAGGAGAGGTGCTGTAAGTGCGGCAGAGTGGGGCATTATCTGATAGCGCAAGAACACTTATTCACCTTCCCTAGTCAAAGTACATCCCGATGCCGACATCTGCATACAACAAAAACAGCGGTCAACTTCCAACAGATCAACAAACATCGTCAACCGTCTATTCTCTTTCCTTTGCACTTTTCGTCACTCTCTCCAGATTTTGGGAGGCCTCACGTCCTAAGCATCAACCATGTCTCGTACCAACAAACTGGACCATGTGCGCGCTGTCTCTCTCCCGTCATGATCTCATCTGAGACCCCGATCATAGCAGCCACCATTATAACATGCGAATGTCTTGGTGTATCCTACGACTGGTTCTTGTCAAAAGTACATTTCTCCAATGGCATTGTCCATCTGACATCGAATAGCCAGGGGTAAACGAACATGAAACACTTTCCGGGGCATACCAACTCAAAATTCCATCACCTCTACTACTCGTCAGGTCTTCAAAAGCGACCGTCTGACTAGTAGCGAGCCACTAGTCAGGGACATCGATTCGTACCCGGACATCGATTCGTACCGAGCGGGGCACTTCCCCGCACCGCGAATTAACTAGCAAATGAAAGTCCTACTCTCGGAGCCAATAATATTTCATAATAATATAACGATCTTTTTTAGTCGTATACTAAATCGCTAACATGACCAGCATATGCACCAACACGTAAAATTATCGTTATTTAACAACGTATAAATTTAATTTATACCAACAATTTATTGCTATAGCAATTCGACCTCCTCATAATTAAAATCCCTATATCCATCCCTATCCTCCTTCTCTTCCCTATAGCTACCGCTATAAATAGAAGTACGCTTATTATTATTACCGTCGTCGTCATTATAATCCTTATATATTTCGTCTTCCAATTGTATTTATTTATACTACCTATCTTCTAGATACTACTAGTCTAGATTATCTCGTAGATTTACATACCCTTCCTCATTATTAACAATAATCTCTACTTCCTCTACGAGTTCGTCCTTTATTTCTAATATCCTAGTATTTTTACTAATTAACTAGGCAGTAATAGTATTATTTACAACCTTCTTTCGTACTTCGTTAAATACCTATAATATACGTAATTTAGGAAAATTACTAAGAAATAGCCAATAAATAGGCAAAATTATATTATCCTCTTTACAATTACTCCCTATCCTCGCCAACTCGCCCTCTACTGCTTTTTAACGTTCAAATTAGTAATATTACTACCAGATTACTCTCTCCTCGCAATATTTATCAACGAACCATACTTTATCAACTAATTAAACTATAAAAGAAGTACAATATACCTATATCTCCTTCCTTACTATCTTAACAATACGTAACCGAAACTATTCATTCTTTAACTATATTTTTCGAGTAAATATAAAACCGCTAATCTATCCTTATAAGGCAGTCTATTCTTATTAAAACTCTCGAGCGTAAATACAATCGTCTTCTTTCTTAATAATTTTAATTCGTTAATATTTATCTACAATAATACGGAGACAAATATTACCAATAACAACTATATTACTACATTATAATAAACAATTAGTAATAACAGACTTACGTAACGCATCTTCAATAGTATCAACTTTACATTTGCGTTGGATATAGACCTCCCTCGTAGTAAATAAGTTAAGTATAGTAGTAGCCTTATTTTTCTTCGCTCTAATATATATAACTATTAATAATATAGCGTAATCACCGTTAATTACAATATTTATACATTAATTAATATATTCCTCGTACTTTCTAATAGAAGGGAGGTTAAAATTTAGTATAATAATACTACTCTAGTCCTTTAACGTTTAAAATGCCTTATTAAATTGTTTTACAGCCTAATTTTTTAGTATAGACGGCACCGGTAGGGTAGGGAGCTCGCTAGGTACAAAAGGTCTTCTTAATAGTATAGGGGTACTATTTAAATTATTACTATCGTTAATATCATTAGTTTTAACGTTATTAGTTTCAATTCCTAGTAAACGAAAAATTATTAGTAGTTTTAGTAATTTATCTAACCCCAAATTAATAATCCCCTATTCAATAAGACCAGTAATATAGCTACGCCTTTTCATAATAAACTCCTCGTTTATTAATGAAGTCAACGGATTACGAAAGTTAGAAAGGATAAAATTTAGGTTGAAGGGGGCTAAACTAGTCTACTTCTATATAGATCGAACGTTCTTCTCTATAAATACCTTCTTTCGAAATTGCTTAAAATTATCCAAAAAGTCTAACTTATTATAATCAACATTATTAAAAGCGAACTTCTTTTATATAGTAATTTAATAGAAGTATTTAAATACTTGGAATATTCCAACGTTAAGTAATTAAAGGAAGTATATTGAATATAGTAGTAAAAGAAATAATATAGTATTATTCTTTCTATATAGTTTATAAAATTCGATTGTATAATAACTACTATAGTTATCTAATACTAATACTCGTCTCTCATCCTTATTAATAGGCCGTAAATATTACTCCTAATATTTAAATTAGTCTAATATATAGTAATCGTCTATATACCCTTATAGTAAAGTAGTAAGTATAGCCCCGTCTTCAAAGGTATTATTAATATACTTATATATAATATTTATACTTAGAAATAGTATAAAAGGAGGGATAGTTCTACCCATTATAAAAATAGACTCTAGTACTATAACTAAAACCTTTTAGTCTAAATTTATAGACTATATTTTAAATATATCCGTATAAGTCTATACGATATAGGCCTTATCTAAAATACTAATTCTAAATCTAGACTCGTTATTATTCCAAATATTATCCCTATACACTTTATACTTCTTAATAGTATAATAGAATCGATAGAATATATCCTCAACGTCTACTCTTATTTATAATGCCTTCTTAACCTATAATATCGACTTTGCTTTAACTATATAAAATTCCCCCCTCTTTATATACCGCTGTACCTATCTAATACCGGCTTTAAATATATATTCGTCGTTACCCTTATTACAATTTAATTGTATTATAGTAATTACAATTAATACTACTCGTTGGGGAGTAATCTCGATACTTATAAATAAAACTATAATTAGTACGCTCTTAAGAAAGGAATTAAAATACTAACCAATTAAGATCTATACGTTTATCTATACTTATATAGCCAAATCCTCCTCCTAAGTCAATAGGAATACAAGCCCCCTATTCTATATCCTAGGTTTCGCTCTATTATAGCGATTAATAACTTATTTATATAAGGCTCGAAATGCCTTCGCTACGTCCTTTATACTCTTAAATCCCCTATTTTGGAATGCCTTCGTAGCTACTTAAATTCTCCTATCTACTAGAAGCGCTTTCCAAGTATTATCTATAGGATATTAATTATTAGACATAAGGTCTACGGTCTTCGTCTTAGCGGGGAGAGGCGCGACTAGGGGGAATTAACGAAGTATAATTACGATTAATAGGGTTTACACTCAAACAACGGTAATTGCACGTAATAATAGCGATAATATTAATACGACGACGGATTAATACGATAATAGGTTTATAAGGTTGAATACGGCTAGTTGTAAGTGCGGTTACAAATAGCTACAAAGTGCGGTAAACTAGGCAATACGGGGAATTAGGCTAGAAACCGGCTCTTATATCTAAAAAAATATTCATTTGAACGGATGTACATTGATTTGCTAGTAATTTACGTGGTGCGGGAAGTACCCCCTGTTTCGGGTACGAATCGATATCCGGGTACGAATCGATATCCCTGACTAAGTGGTTCCACCTAGTCAGCAAAGTCGTTTTTGAAGACCTGACGAGTACCACAATACAAACCATTGAAGAGGAAAACGCCCCCTTTTATCTTGTTGGGAATTGACTCCATACCTCATCTTACTATATTCATGCTCCCGCTCGTTTGGGATTCGCTTGTTAAGGCGTTTCGGGTCGACCCATGATCCAATCCTAGTTGACGGGTGTTAGCGAGATTGGCGAGATTGGATGCAGATGTCGATCATCTCATTGAACACAACAGCATCGTGAATAAAAAGGGGCACTTGCGCCATTCAAGATGGAATGTTTCGATTTTCGTTCTGTTTCTGCTCCTGTTTCTTTGAAGTTGCACAAAGTGTTGCTTCAAGAACACAATACAAGAGGTTGAAGTTTGGGGTCGGTTACCTCGAGTCTCACTCACTTCAGGTGAAGCAGCTCTGCGAAGGGCAAAGTGCGATAAAGATCACGGTATTTCTCTTCAAGATCTGATCATTGAGATTTCAGAACTAACCTCATCGACAGGTTCACTCCGTCGGGTTCTTATACCTCACCTGACCCCAGTCACTCTTTACAACATCACCAAGTCACTCTTTACAGCCAGTTCCATCACTCGTTCATTACTACCATCAAAATGCTGCTCCCACTCAAGCCCCTCGTTGCAGCACTCGCCTTCACCGGCACCGTCACCGCCGCCCCCCTCTTCGACTCCGTCACAACCTTCATCTCCCACCTCACCAACCCTCCCTCGGCACAACACCTGGACCTGCAAACCCCCGGCTCCGATCCCACCGGCCTCAACACCCTCTCCACTCTCGGCTCCTCCGCCAAATCGGTCCTCCAAAAGAACCAAGCCTATCTACTTCTCATCAATGCCACGCCTTTCACACTCCGCAAAACGGGCGGGCATTCTTACCAGATGCCTGTTTGGGACGGCTCGTTTCCAGAGGTCGTGCAACCGGGGGAGAGCGTGAGGGTAAAGATCGAGGCAAAAACGCATAAGGATGATGCGGCGGAGATGGGATATGTTGTTGAGGAGTTGAAGGACCAAGGGGGTGAGGTAGAGTTCCAGTATCGAGGACGAGACGGCCCTGTGCTCCAGGTTGAGTGGAAGAGTTTGGCGGCTGTCAACAACCCCATCGGATCAGTCAGGCAGTTAACCTGGCACCAGGGGAATAACATCCCCTTCGTTCTTTCCGCTGCCCCCTCAGCACGCAACTCGAACACCCGGTACTTCGATCCATCTCAACACCTCATCGCCAGCCCCTCCCTTCCCACAGGCTCGTGGATGAAGGCCTCCTACGGCCGCCTCCACTGCCTCACCCTCCGCCAACTCTCGCTCCCGGGAACCCACAACAGCGGCATGTCCCTCCTAACAGGCGGCACCCCCCTCGTCAAAGCGCGTCCCGAATCCGTCCAATGCCACTCTTCTTCCATGACCGTCGGCAAGCAACTGGAGGCAGGAGCCCGCTGGTTCGACATCCGCCCCGTCATCGCCGGCGGCAAGTGGGCCACGGGTCACTACACTTTCTTCAAGGGGATCAAACTCCCCTCCGGACTCGACCAGATCCCCGGTCTCGGCGACTTAGCCAAAGAAATCGGCAAGCTAGGCGGCGGCGGCGACAAAGAGCGGGCGCTAGATGGATGGCAGGGCGGTAACGGCCAACTGATGTCCTCCATCATTTCGGAAATCAACGCCTTCACGTCTCAAAACCCCGGCGAGCTGGTCGTCATCAACCTGAGCCATGGCCTCAACACCGACACTTTCTCCAACGGCAACGCGCCCCAAGCTCACCTCTCCCAAGCCGAATGGGACAGTCTGATGACCGAGCTCCTAAAAGTCACCAACCGCGCTACACACCTCACCCTCTCCAACATCGACTTATCCAAACTCCCCCTCTCCGCCCTCCTCCCGCCCTTGGACCCATCTCTGCCCATAAACTCCACCACCCCGCTCCGCGCTTCCACCGTCTTGTTCATCGTAGACGACATCACCTCCTCCTCCGATAACAAGCGCGTCGACGTCTCCAAGTTTTCCTCCCAGGGTATTTTCTTCCGCGGTCAGCTGGCTATCTTCGACTCCTACGCCGACACCAACTCCCTCACCACCATGATCACCGACCAGTTCTCCAAGATGCAGAGTCACCGCAGCACCAAGAGCGGCGACGATGGCATGTTTTTGTTGAGCTGGACGCTGACGCAACCTGTTGAGACCATGATTACCGGTAGTATCGTCAAGTATGGGGAGGAGGCGAACAGAGCGCTGGGAGAGAAGTTGTGGGCGAGGGGGCAGATGAGTGCTGGGGAGAGGTATCCGAATGTGGTGAGTGTTGATGCGTTTGGGGGGGATGGAGAGGTGACGGGGTTGGTGGCGGGGATTAATTGGTTTTTGGCTGGGGAGTGTCCTGCTTTGTGAGGTTGGGATGGGGTTGGTGTTTGTTGGGTGTGTGTGACGGGAGGGAAGAGGAAAAACTGTAGAGGGGATGGAGGAGAAGTAGCCCGCGATGTTTTCCCACCTGGGATCGAGAGATGCGGGAGAGGGAAGCGAATAATTCCGATACAAGAAGCAGATACAAGAAGCAAACGAGCAAGAAAGTCAGGAAGATACGAGCCATGTAATAGAGATGAGTTTTTCCACTACCGCTGCCACTGCCACTGCCACCTATTAATCTATAATTACTAGAATAGACTTCAAGCAAGTACCTGGCAAACCGGGTCTCGTACCGTAATGTGATTAAATACGCGTCCTGTGACTTTGAGTGCTGGTAATATGGTATACTAAACCAAAGGGTATCGTATCGTGTATCAAAAATGAACAGAAAAAAAGACAAAAAAAACATAAACTGTGCATGCCATCGCCCATCATGAATGCTCCGTCGTCATAACCATTGCAAAAACCATCGAAATCATAACCCATGAAACAAAACCCGCTTTCAGACCTTACATCTCATCCTCGAAGAACTTGATAAGTGTCCTCACACCCGAGACGCCCAGACCCATGAAGGGATAGCAGATGTATACAAGATCATTCGTCGCGCCAAACTTCTCGCGGAACTCGGACTTGTTCACCAACTTCAACTGCTGGCAAATAGTCTTGTAGGTGAGGCTCAAAATCTTGGCTCTCATCCCATTAAGATGACCACCGGTAACCATCTCCGGCAGCGCACCGGCACCGAACGTCACATTCCTGACACCGGCCTTGGCCAGCATCTGGATCGCCGCCGAGATCAGGGCCTCGATGGTTCCGTTGGGAGAACCGGGGAAGTTGAGGGCGAACTTGATCTGGTACCCGTTCGTCGGAGAAAGACGGGCGAGAACGCACATGGCGGCAATCTCACCATCCTTGTCCTCGGCCCAGAGGTAGCGACGGTGCTCCATGTCGACCCACGGACGGACTTCGGTGATGTGCACCTGCTTCTTGCCCTTGCGGTTGTCCTTCCAGTCTTGGATGCGCTTGTCGCACTTTTCGCGGATGTGCTCGGGCACGGGCTCGCCGATGGGTACCTCGTGGATGGACACACCGGCTTCTTCGGCTTGACGCTCCTTCTTGGCGACCTTCTTGGCCGAGTCGACAGACACACGCTCTTCGGCGACGCAAGAGAGCGAACGCCAGCCGAGCTTGGAGCCGAGAATGTCCTCGACCTCGGGACCCACCAAGAGCCAAAGAGGACGCAGGTCCTTGCGGTGGCGCATGTCTTGGAGGAAGGCGCGGATGACGAGCTGGTATTGGCGAGAGTCGCAAAGGGGGTTTCCCATGACGAGGGCATAACCGTTATCCTCAGCGTAACCAATGGCAGCACCGGTCTGCTCGTGGCGCCAGACGTGGTAGCGGTCGTCGAGCCAAGAAGTGTTGGTGGCGTCACCGTAGTTGACAATGAGCTTCTCGACAGGGGGAAGCTCGAGGCCAGTCTCGCCATGGTCATAATCATATGCGTACTTGATGGTGTCGGCTTCGGGGTGGGGGAGCCTGCCGACGATCTCCTTGTGTTCGGGGAGGGACTTGGGGTCGCGGGGAAAGAGAGAGGCGTTGCGGATGTCTCCCAGGTTAAGGAGGAGGAACACGATACGCTCGAGGCCGATACCGCAGCCAGCATGGGGCAGGACACCATACTCGAAGCCCTGAAGGTATTCCTGCATGCCGAGAGGCTCGATACCGGCCTTCTTCACGCGCTCCTCCAAAAGGTGAGGCCTGTGGATACGCTGACCACCGGTGGTGATCTCCTGTCCACGAAGGAAGATATCGAAGGAGTTGGTGAAGCGGTCGTCCTCGGGGTCAAGATGAGTGTAGAATGGACGAACAGAGGATGGGAACTTGTCGATGATGTAGTAATCGGTCTTGTACTTCTCCTTGATGACCTTGCCCAACTGAATCTCGGCACGGGTGCTAAGATCCTCGGTCTCGAGAGCGGGTCTGCCGTGGTCATCGGTCCAGCCGGAGTCGTTGAGGAGCTTGATGGCATCCTTGAAGGGAATGATGGGAGTCTCTGGTAGCCAGACCAGATCCTCATGAGGAAAGCGTGTCTTGATGATCTCGATCTCCTTGCGGTACTTGCCGTAGATACCCTTGAAGATCTCCTTCATCAAGCCGTCGATAATGTGCATGGCCTCATGGTAATCTTGCTCGATGGCCATCTCCAAATCCATACCGGTGTACTCGGTCAAGTGACGGTGGGTGTTGCTGTCCTCAGCACGGAAGACGGGGCCGATTTCGAAGACACGGCCAAAGTCGGCCGAAATGCTCATCTGCTTGGCCAGCTGGGGACTTTGCGCGAGGAAGGCATTCCTGCCAAAGTAGTTGACCTTGAAGACCTCAGCACCCGACTCGGTGGCAGCGGGCTGCAACTTGGGAGTGTGGATCTCGATGAAGCCCTTGTCTTCGAGGTACCGACGGAAAATGCTGCAGATACCAGCATTGATGCGGAAGATGGACTGAGCGGTGGGTGTACGGAGGAAGGCAATGCGGTTGGAGACACGGACTCTTGTCGAGGCCAAGGACTCCAGCTGATGTGTCTCGCTGTCCATCTCGACGTGGTCAATCGAGTGGACGTCGACGGGGAGATGCTCGTCAAGGGGGACGACGAGGTGCATGCTCTCGATCAAGACCTCGACGTTGTGAATTGTGCACCCCTTGATCTCTTCAGGAGGTTGTTGTAGCTTTCCCTCGACGTGTACGAAACTTTCGGCGGTGATGTGCTCGGCCCAGCGGACAAAGTTCTCGGAGACGACGCCATCCCTGACGGACAGGACGCCCTGGACGGTCTCGATCTGGTCGCGGAAGATGACGAAGGCGAGTTTGGAGCTCATTGCGCGAACGTGGTGAACACGGGCTCGGAAGCTAACGGTCTTGCCGATATTCTGGTAGTCGTTGACGAGGGCTTGAAGGGACTTTGCGGGGGCGAGGGCTTCCTCTTCTTGTGTTCCGTATCGTCGGGCGATCTCGGGGCCGTCGGCTTCGTGCCACTTCTTCTCTTCATCGCTGCGTCGCTGGACAGACAATCGCTTCTCTTCTTCTAAGTGGTATTCCTTTGCGCGCTTCTCCTCGACCTTGCGGATGTTCTTCTTTGCGCGTTCGTCGTCGAGCTGGTCGATATCGCCGATCTTGGGTTTGCTCATGTGGTTCTTGGCCGACGAATGGCCGATGATGCGGTTGAGAGCCAGCAATGGCTTCTTGAGCTTGCCTGGCGACATGGTGGCTGTTGATTTGGGGGTATTCTGGTTGGGTATCTGTTTTTGTTTACTTGGTGATGTTGGTTGCGTGGGAAAACGACTTGTGAACCTTGCGGACTGTGTGGCAGCCCCAAGTCAAAATGGTGGAGTACGTCGGGCCGTGTGCAAACGTGACAGCCTGCGATGTACTATTCGAGATGGTGATGGAGACTGAAAAGAAAAGCAAAAGCAGGGAGAGTGATGATACGAGAAAGAACATTTATTAGGAAAGAGAGGAAGACAAAAAAGTGATGACGAATGTTCGGGAATTTGCTGGGGACCTTGATTGCACCCCGGTTACTTGCCGGTTGGGCTTTACTTGGTCAGAGGGGCAAGAGGCATGGATGTTTACGGCTTGTGATTCAGGGCAACAGCCACTAAAACCGCAGCAACTTCAGATGTCCGCGGAATGGGACGAGACGAGATGGCCCCATGCTTTTTTCGATATTTGGGACGTTGTGCCTGGAAATCCAACAAGTCTGATACTAATTACGGTATGATTGTAATTCTTGACCCTTTCCGAGTTTCCGAACTGGTATCGATGTACTGTAATGGATCGTCAAGGACATGGCTGTCAAGTCCATCATCCGCTCCTCCCTCCACTTATGCCGTACGCGAGTAGGTACATATCATTGACAATTTTACTGAGAGGAAGACACCCCCAAGAGGAAGTACAATGTATCGCCATCATCCATTGAGAATGACGGAGTTTCTTCTCCGGTACTGTTATTCCCATGTTTCATCCAACGTGGTTTGTTACAGAAAAGGCGCCCTCTTCCTGGAGGCCATGTCAAAGATGCACTTGCCCTGTCCATATTAGCTTGCCTTTGTGACTGCCCGCTGTCAGAGGAAACTGTCGGATAAAAGAGGTGACAGGGGTGGTCAGACCGCCCTGTCTTATGTAATCTGGGCCCGCTGGTATAACTAATAAACCTTGATATTAGAGATTTTGTGTAAGGGATTTACCCAGTAGATTTCTATACAATATACAATCTGCACCCTACTTTCGTACATACATTTTGACCCCTGCTCGTACTCGTATTCTACAATTAAGAGTCTTATACGTAGTATTAACGATTGTAGTCAATTGGGTAGATATAGTACTTAGTAAATAACGATAAAGATAATAGAACTAAACCCCCTATATTCGATAATGTCTACTTTTACCGATTTTAAGATTGTAGGCGAGGTTATCTTCGATAAGTCTGAAGATTAGTATTTCTAGGAGAAGGGATTTAAAGATAAGGCTTTTAATAAGGAGTTCTTATTATAGGGTTAGCCTACCTATAACCTGCCCAACGCTGAGCACTACTATCACAATATACTAGAATGCCTCGGCATAGCTTAGAGCTATACCGTCCGGTCACGTACGTAGATACGTAACCTCGGGCTAACTCCAAGGCTCTCGCCTATATAGCCAACCCTCTACGTATACTTCCTTTCCCCTCCTCCGTATAATAATACATATCTTACTCTACCCCTAACTATACCTCTACCCTATAATAATTTATTATACCTCTTTAGCACTACGCGCGCAAATAAGACTTCAAAACTCGGCCTATTATCGAAGTACGAGCGTAGGCTTTATTCCGTCTTTTAATTGAACGAAATTCTACATTTTTTATAAATACTATAAAAAAACCCCTACCCGCCTATTCAAAAACGGAGTCCGTTCGAAACACCCGCAAATTCCTATCGACTAATTCAATACCCGATATCGAATTCCTAGAAATACTAATACTCAACGCTACTTTTATAAATAATTTTATTGTAATTACCGCTGTCGGCTCCCTTTAAATTACCGACCTATATAACGCCAACTTCTACAAAACCCTTTAAATAACTCTTATTACCTCTAATAGCCTTCTTGCCTCTATAGGAAAAGAGTAATATACTACTAATCTTTTTATTAATTCTATTTTCCGCAATACCTCTTTCTCTTTCGGCTATTTATTTAACGCCGATTTTATTACTACCCTCGCCCTATTCTAATTTACCCGAAAGGAGTTTTAATTTCTCTACGAGGCGTATACCGATTTCCAAATTCAATATTCTTAATTCTAAACCGAAAACACTTACCTCCTAAATAATAATATTCTCTTCAAAAAAAAGTATTCCGTCCTTAAAAAGACCTACGCCAATACTAATTAATATATTAACGAATTCGACTTAAATAATAAAGCCCTCTAATAAACCTTCGACTCCGCTACTAGGATTGCTAAATCCCTATAGAAGAAGTTTAAGCGTATTAATTCTATAGCTTCTGTTCCTAAAAACGCTATAATATCCGCTTCTATTATTAATAATTTTAAAGACCGTTCCTCCCGTACTTATATCAAACCTTTTAACGGTAAAGGCGAAACCCCTTTAAAGAAGGCTAAAAAATATTATACTTAATATATAAAGATTACCTTTATTTAATTAAATAACCCTATATTTTTCCTTAACAAATATAAAAAGTTCTCGCTTATTACTAAATCCCTTAAAGGCGCCCCCTTCTCCGCCTACGAAATAGCTTTATTTTATATCGTCGACCTCAATTTAAATAAGGAAAAATAGAAATAGAAAACTATTAACGCCTTTATTAAAGAGGAATTCAATATTAAATATAATAATAATAATCTAATTACCCTTATTTACTGCGAGTTAAACGATTTCGCTATAGGTAAGAATATACGCTAATCCGATTTTAAAAACTAATAGATTTAGATTATCGACTGCTATAACTTTAACGATGTTATAAAAGTCTATTTCTTCAAAAATAAAGTCAACAACAAAATTCGCGCTGCTTTTACTATATAAATTCCCTAGCCCTCAAATTCGGACTATTCTAAATAGTTTACCCTAATCTATACCCTTATTTAATAATTTAAAAATAATATTTACTATTCTAAAATTAATAATCCCTTCTATAAACTTTATAGCCCGACCTCTAATATAACCTCTTCTTCTACAATTATTTATATTACGATTAATTATAATAGTAATACTATAGATTTTAATAGGCTATCTACTATTAATATCGCAATTTATATTATAATCCTTTAAGACGTCTTTAACTTCCGTATAAAGTTTAGTATTTATACCCGCTATAAACGCCCTAATTATTACTCCTCCACTTACTACAATAAGATAAACTTCCGTAAGGAATTCCCTCCTTCTACTTGTAGTAATAGCCGCGGCTATAATAGAAGAGATAAGGGCAATTCCTATAGTAGTTATAACTAATAATCCGGCTAGTCTAAATACAATTAATAATCTAAATATAGTTAATAATTTTACTAAATTAACGCTATAGTCTCTAATAATACCTAATTAATTCTCTAGTACTAATAAAGCTTTATTAGCCCCCTTTTAAGTAATAAATAAGGAGTTATCAATTAGGGAAATATACAACCTCCTTACTAAATCGCATTTAGAGGCCGGAACTTATAAGAAGAAAAAGAGACGTCCTTATACTGCTTAATATTATAAAAATAAATAAGTTTTTTATAAATAGCCGTTATAAATAATTAAATACTTTAAACTTCTCTATTTACCTTTCTAACGGATTATATAAATTATACTACTCTATTCTTATTAATAACGGCTATACTACTTTTAATTTTATTAACTATTCCTTTATCTACTACTACTATTTATTAATTTACTACTTTACTACCCCTAAAGTCTTTTACTTCGCTAATAAAAAGGAAGTAAAAAGCGGTAATATTACTTATTTTTCCCAGCTTACTATATAAGCAAAATTATACTATAAGATTATCGATCTCCTTATTTACAACCTCGCCCCTAATAACCCGGTTATCCTTAATTACTTTTAATTCGCCTATTATTCGCCAACGATTTCGTAACCCTTTAATACCTTCTCCTTTACTTCTACTTATAAAGCCCGCGGCTATTTATTAATCGGTTTATATTAAAATCTACGTTGTACCCTATCTTTATAAACGGCCTCCTAACCCTTTAATTTAAAAGTAATAAAGGCTAGTACAATAGCGTATTGTATTCTTATAATCGAAAATACTGAAAACGAAGGTAATTCTTACCTTCCTTCGCCAATTGAAATTATTACCCGAGCCCTTCTAATTGAAAAAACTATTCGAACCCTCCTAATTATAAAGCCCGCTCTTTTAATTCTAAATGTAAACCCTTTTCTAGCTTTAACTATAGATTCCGACCCGGCCCTAATAGTATTATACTACGCTTCCTTAACTTCCTTAATCTAATAAGCCTTTCGCCGCCGCTTTAAATAAATTACTAACCGGTTTAGCCCTAAACCTATCGGTCGTACCCTCGTAAGTCTAAATTAAATATTTATATTTTTAATAATTTCCTTCGCTCCCCTCCGCCTTCCTTCCTTTTTTTATAACCCTATCGATTCTAAAGATATTGAAGAGCTCTTAACGCCTAGCTTTTTCGAAGTCGCTAACCGCTTCAAACTTTAAATTATCTAAATAATTTAAACTAATATAAAAGAAGATATTAAATGTATATACGACGAAAAATAAGCGGAAGATAGTCTTAGTAAATTAGAGCCCTCTACTCTTAACGACGAATTAATAATTTAAATTATTAAATAAATCCTCTTCAATTATAATTAATAATATAAAAAATTCTTCGGCTCTAATTTCTACCCGTAAATCGACGCCCTCGTAAATTAAAGTATAAAAGTAGCCCTCTGTATTATTCGAATTTTAAATTCTATCCCCTTCGATAATACGAATAGGGATTTTACTAAATACGAAGGAATTATTAATAAATACTTTACAATTAATAATATTGCCTTTAATAAGATTACTTTTAAAAATATTAATACTTTTTATAAAAAGGCGGATAAGCCCTATAAAACCGACGACTAAATCTAGACTAAATTCCCCAATTAATATTAGTACTATATAAATACCTTTTGCTAAACTATAATTAAAATACTCTCCCCCAACTGTACTTACAATTTCAAAATCGAATTCAAACCTGGAGTATAAGCGCCTACAATATACGGCTGCGCTTTTAACTTAGATAAATTCAATATTATTAAACGATAAATCGACGATAACTTCCAAAAGAAGTTTATTTAACCTTTTTAATTCTAAACCTCCTCCCTAATCCTCTTTATTAAAAAACCGGAAAGTGGAATCCGTATCTATATCGACTACTATAATATTAATAATATTATACTCAAATTTCGCTACCCCCTTCCCTTAATTAAGGAAATATTCGATACTATTTACTATATTAAAATCTTTACTAAATTCGACGTTATTACTACTTTTAATTACATTCGTATAAAGGAGGGCTACGAATAATTTACTACTTTTATTACCCGCTTTAATCTCTTCGAAAATCTCGTCGTCCCCTTCGGCCTTTAGAGCGCCCCCGGCGCCTTCTAGAACTATATTAATAATATCCTTTATAATATATTTAATATTTATACTACCGCTTACCTTAATAACGTCCTTATTTATTCGGATAACGAATAGGACTATAAACGCTATATTAATAACGTCCTTAAATAGTTGGCAAAAATAGGCCTTAATATAGATATTAATAAATACAAATTCTATACTAAATATACTAAATATTTAAAGTTTATTATTACGCCGGACGGGATTGAAATAGACTTAGAGAAGGTTAAAACTATTATTAAATAGCAAGCTCTAAAATCCAAAAAGTCCTTCTAATCTTTTTTCAACTTTACAAACTTTTACCGATAATTTATATACTCCTTCTCTTTAATTATAGTCCCCCTTTACAAATTAATTACAAAAGACGCCCCGTAGATTTAGACCGACCGCTACTAAACTGTATTCGATTCCCTCAAATAAATTTTTACTAGTAGCCTTATTTTTAAAATCTATAATTAAATTAAAAAAACTATAATAGAAACGGATACCTCAAATTAGGCTATAAACGGCACGCTCTTCTAATACGACGATAAAAGTATTTTATACCCTATTGCCTACTTCTCGGCCAAATATAATATATAGGAATATAACTATAATATTTATAATAAAAAATTCCTCGCTATTATTAAAGCCTTCGAAGAATAGCGCTCCGAATTCGAAAGTATTTAAATCCCCTTTAATATTTTTAACGACTATAAAAATCTTATTACTTTTATAACGAATAAATAACTTACCTAATAATATATACGCTAATCCTAATTCCTCTCGCAATTTAATTTCCTAATCCGCTATACCCTTAACCCCTAAAACCTTCGCCCAAATACTTTTAATCGTAAACCTAACAACCGCCCCGTAAGCGTAAAAGATAATTATTTCGCCGCCCGCTAAAAATAATTCCTCGACCCTTCCTAATTTAAAGAAAATTACTTTAAAATTAATAATCCTACAATTATTTTTAATCTTTATTTCCTCGGCTTTAAAGATTTCGATAATTAATTAATTAATAATTTTATTTATATTAATTACGAGACTTCCCTATTTCTATAAGAATTTACAATTTACTTATCGGATAAATCCCTTTGCTATTAACCGCTATTAATCTACAAAATTTTTAATTACGCCTTCTCTAAATATTACGTCCTCTTTAATAAAGTAATAAAATAGTATAATTGTATTATTATCGACCCTGAAAATAAAGAATTTTAATTCTAATTAATTAATTAGTAATATAATTCGCCTAATATAAAGCACTTAAGTAAAAATATTATATACGACTTATTCGCTCGTAAATTCTTTTAAGAGGGTATATATTATAACGTTTACCTCTTTTATAAAAGCTATTTCCCGTACGCGAAGACGAAGTTTTTTAAATACGGCTCTATAAATTTTTTTAAATTTACTATTATTTCCTTAATCCTTTAAAAGGATATTTTAATCGATTATATTACCCTATTACTATTTAGCGAATACTTCAAACAAACCTTCTACTATATTGCCGTTATTATAAATAAATTAATAAAAATATAATATTATATCCCCTATATTACCTTCGAAGTAAAAGAATTCGCTAATCGCTTTATCGACCGGATTTACTCTTTATATAGCCTATTTAATACTATTATATTTAATAAAAATTCTTAATTTATTTTCCGTTTCTAAATTACTTTTTATAACCGCTTTTCTATTGTATAAAAATTCAATTCCGCCTTCTACCTTTAGACTAACGCCTAAACCGAATATATTAATATAAATATAGAATAATTCTTATACTTCTATATTAATTAAATATAAATAGATTAAGTAAAGTAATTCCTATTTGTAGAATTTTCGGGTAATAACGCTATTTCTTCTTCTATAGGCATTTCCTTATTCTTTATTAACTATAATTATTACCCTCGTATAAATACTAAGCCTCGCTCCCTACTACCCCCTAACCTCTCTTCTATTTAATTAAAAGAGTATTATAAAATTACTAAATTCGCCGACTATTTTTAAAAGATTTAGGACTTCGTTTCCTAATAAACCCGCTATATTTAAGAATAATACGAAGCTAATGCTAATAAATATTGTATAAATTCAAATAAATATTAAATAGATAATTTAATCTTCTTCGACGTTACTAACTTTATTAATAGCTACCCCTATTAAAAACTCTCCCCCCGCTAAGAGGACCCCTTTTACGTTATTAAAACTAATTTTTATTGGGTTTATTTCGACTTCCTAATTAATATAAAATATTCGTTAATTTTCTACGTCTTTATAGTCTAACGCTAAATTAATTAAGGCCTCCCTAATTAAAACGTCTCTTTAAATATTATTATTAATAATAACCGTATTATAATATAAATAAATAATAATATAAACGTCGTTAAATAGGACTTTAAACGCCTAATTAATTATAATTAATTCGGTAAGAATTACTATTAATATTACTAAATTAAGTAGAAAGGGGATTACCTCCTTATATAAAAGCTTAAGAATTATATTATCGATTACGAAGAAAAAGTTCTAAAATTCTATTATAATTACCCCTAAGCCCCTGTACCCCTAGAAGTCTACTCCTAACCTAATTACCAGCTATAAATAGACCCTACCGAATTAGAAATAGATTCGGATTTAAATTCGGACCCGGGTAATCTTAAACCCCTATAACGCTACCTAACCCCTAAACCACACTGCCGCCCTACCCCTAAGCTTCTCTAATACTGCTCATCCTATTTATAATAACTGCTTAAAACCGCTACCGCCGCTACCCTATCCCAACGTAAAAAAGAAGGCCTTACGAATATAATAATATAAATTTTAAAGAAGTTATTAAATATTTAAAAAAAGGGGAATAGTATATAACTAGATTTTTCTTCGCTAAGTAAACGGAAGGGGGGGATAATATTATAAAATTAGCCTACCTATAACCTACCTAACGCTAAGTACTATTATTATAATATATTAAAATACTTTAGTATAACTTAAAACTATACCGTCCGGTTACGTATATAAATACGTAACTTCGAACTAACTTTAAGGCTCTCGCCTATATAGCCAACCCTCTACGTATACTTCCTTTCCCCTCCTCCGCACAATAACACATATCTTACCCTACTCTTAACTATGCCTCTACCCCGTAATAGTTCTAGTTTTTTATCGACCCTAATTTTAAAAAGAGAATCCCCTAGCCTATTACTCCTCTTAAACCGCTAGTTATTAATTTCTAAGAATTAGCTATCGAAATAATCTAGGAGACTTAAATCTAGTAATAGATTTTCGAATCTACTAAAAAGGAAGGTACTAACCCCGGACCTTTAATAACTAATACTTAGACTTTTCAAACCGCCCGGTCCGCTACGGCCCCAGCCCTTCCCCCAGTACTTATTCCCGTTTTAATTCGAATACTTATCCTTTCCGAACCGGCTTCTAAAATATCCTTTACCGCTAAACGCCTAAATTTTACGTTTGAATTTAACTTCTATAACTATAAGGCTACCCTAATTAATTACCGCTACGAAAAGAAGGATTAGGATAAATTTATTTTAAATATTAATAAAGTTAAAGATTGGATAAAGAAGTATATTATTAAGAAATTTTATTTAATTTATTTCCTAAAAACCTAAACTATTACCGTTTAATATAATAAATTCTACGCTTCGATTAATTATAACCTTATTAGAATTAGAAAAAATATCCGCACTAAATACTAGGAGAAGGTTCGCCTTATTCATCCCTTTAAAAACTAGACTACTTAATTTAAAGAGTAAGAAGGAATTATAACTATTAGCTAATACTATAAAATTAATAAATATACTAATATAGAAAATTAGCGTTAAATTTCCTCTAAGTAGTAAATAAATTCCTTAATTCTCCTCTTAATATTTAAGCAATAATATATCGCTAAATTAAAAATAATAAGCTTTATACCTTTATAAATATAGCCCGGGAGTTTAAATAGGCAGTCTACAAAGCGTTTCTATTAAATAAAAGTAACTCCCAAATTTATAAGGGCGGAATATTTAAGGCTAAAACTATATTTACTAAAGAAATTAGTAGGGACGCTTTTAATAATACCTAGAATAACCGAAGTAAAAAGCCGGCTAGAAGTTATTAGGACTATAATAATAAGAAGCCGAAGAAGGTTTACCCTACTTGCGAACGTATAAGTTATTAAATTGAATACTACTAATATATTAATACTATTAACCGATTAGAGTATTTTAAAGAGAACTCCTACGTCCGTACGAGAGTAAATAAGAATTATTAAAAGGATCCTAAACTTACCTAATACGTAAGGGAAATCCTAAAGGAGGTTTAAATTAGGAAGGATAAAGAAGAAGTATTTTATACTAATAGCGTTAATAGCCTTTAATTTAATAATCGGCGTATCGGTAATATAAATTGTAAGGCGAATTTCTTAGTACTAAAACCTTATATAAGGGGCTAAAATACTTACTAAGAGATTTAGCGATTTTTAATTTAAGTATAATAATCTATATTTTTAATAAAGCCGGCCGGTTTAAAAACCTTATACTTATAAGGGAAGGAGACTACATTTAGGCGGGAGATAAATCTATTGTAATCGAAGGGTACGGATTAATTTATTTAATAGTAAATAACGATAAAAGTTTCCTTATTAATTTTAAATTTAATAACATTACGTTTATATTAAGAATAGCCTACAATTTCGTATCCTTAAAAAAGTTATTAAAAAAGGGATTATATTAAAATTATTCTTTTAATTCTAATTACTTACATTTCTATTTAAATAATACTTATTTTTACTATTTCTCTTTAAAATTTAATTAATTTGTATTAGAATATATACCCTTCGAAATATATATTAATTAATCCTCTTTTTATATACGATTTTACCGGTTTACTAATAAAATTATTAAAAAGCCTTTAGAAGGCGATACTTTATATAAATACTTTCGACTTAATTACTTAGGATTAAAGACCTTAGTTTAATTAATAAATAAAGAATATAGGGTACGCTTTAAAAGCTCTAATTTTATTTATTGCGATTCCTATATAGTAATTAAAATAAAGCGCTAAATACGAAGAGAGGTCTACAATACGTTAAAAGGCCTAAGACTACGTTTCGCTATTAATTTCTTTAATTATTTACCGGTAAAGGTATTTAGTAGAGGGATAATTTCTAATTTAATAGTCGTCGTAGATCGCTAATTCGGAATAGTATAATTATATTATTTATTAGACCGGATAGCGGATTCGATTATTATTATACTAATATTATTATTTAACAATTTTAAACTTTATTATTAAATCCGACTTAGGGTAGTCGAATATAATAATAAGATAACTATAATTAAGCCCTATATTACTGCCTTCTTAATAAAAAGAAGTATAATTATCGAACCCTCGGCTTTATATACTTAAATATAAAATAGTAGCGCCGAACGCTCGGGGGGTATAATTAGGGAAAAATCGACGGCTATAAGGGAGGGGGTAAAATTACCTTAAGAATTCTAAAGAGAAATTATAATAGTAATAGTATATTTACTAAATATAACCCTACGGTAGGAATATAATTGGAAGTCCCTAGAAGAGCGTTTTACGGCTTATATAGTAAATTGTAATAGCGGTCAATAAAAGATAGTACTACAGCTATTATATTTTAAAGTATATAGTTATAAAGCTTTTACACTTATAGTTAATATCCTACGTAGTTAAAAGCGGATTTAGAAATTTAAAAGATACGTTTAAATAAGATATTTAATTAGTTATTAATCTAATAATATCTACTATATTTAGAATCCTTATACGAATTAAGTAATTGCGATTAGGGACGTGGTTTTTAACGAGGACAAAGTCTTTATAAATAATATCGAAAAACTTTATAATATTTTTAATATTTCCTTTAAAGAACTAGCCGTACAATTAAACGATATTTATTAATTAGATTTCGATATATCCAACCCATTACTAATTAGAAGTATTAAAATAGAAGATAAAGAGGTTAATCTAATTATCGAATCCTTACCTACTATTAATAAAATTGCAATTTCCGAACTGATTAAGTTTATATATATATAAGAAGAGGAAAAATAAATAGATTAAGAGGGTAAGGGTATTATAATTACCCCGGCGGTAACCCTAGAATTATAGCTATAAGAGGATTAATAAGTAATAATAATAAATAAAGAGGAAGAGACGGGTTATTCTACCCCTCTAAAAAATCTAACGTCGTTCTTTATTAATAATTTTAGTATATTATACCCTTAAGAGAATTAGCTAACGTACAATAAATACTTCTATTAAATCGGGTCCTTTTTAATTACTTTAAATAAAATAAATATTAAATTATACAAAAGATAATTTATCGATAAAGAAACCCTTAATTAAATAAAGCGCTTAGGGATCGGCGAAGAAAAAGAGAAGTTCTCTAATAATTCGAAATTAATTAAAGATATTATAGACTATTATAACGCCCTTAAAACCTTATCTATACTTTACAAACGAAATTTCCCTCCCCTTCCCCATCTTTATAAAAATCTTTAGAATTATCCCTTTAATAATATTTTTATAAAAGTAGAATAGGAATATATAAATAACTACGAAGAAAAGAAGTCGTAGGTATAAATTAATTAAAATAAGTAGCTGGTTAATAAGGCCACTACTCTTCTTAATTCTATATAGGTATATACGTATAAATTCAACATAAAAAGCTATTTCCTCAAATATAAAATTCGTCTAATTATACAAAGAGATCAATAATTACACGACAACGTACGCGAAACGTACGCTACTACCCTCGCGATCCGGTCCTTCTAAATTATAATAATTATCGCCGCTTACTTTAATTTCGAATTCAAATAATATAATACTATTAATACTTTTATTAACGCAATATTAAATGAAATTATTTATATAAAGGTACTATACGGTTGGGTACATTGAAGTAAAGTATTAAAGTTACTACAAACCTTTTACAATTTAAAACATTCTCTTCTACTTTAGTAGAAGGAATTTATTAAAACCCTAATAAAGGTTGGCCTAGCCCCTATCCCTATAGAACTATATATTTTAATCTATAAAAATATAATTGTATTCTTCTATATTAATAATATTATCCTCGCTTATAAAATAGAATACTTATTATTAATAAATAGAATAATTATTATTCTTAAGAAATACTACTAATTAACTAGTAATTATAATATTTAATAGTTCTTAAATATTAAAGTTATTCGAGACTATTATTACCGATTAATTTGGTTATTTTAATAAAAGTATATTTTTAAAATAATAAAAAGAATTATATAAATTAGGAAAGCCCCCGATATCCTTATAATACTTAAAGAATTAATCGCTTCGCTAGAGACCGCTATTCAATATTTAATTAAGGAATATTAGAAGGTAATTAGCGCTATTCTCTACCTTATCGTTATTATTAAATTAAATATTTCTTTTATTTTATCCCGATTAATTCGCTTCTTTACTAACCCGGGGTAAATTTACTACTTAGCGATCCGACGGTTAAAGGCTTACTTTCGAAATATTAATTACTATACCCTCTAATTAAGAAGAAGCGATAGCTTCGAAATCTATATTAATTTATCCTTTACTAATAATTCCTCGGATCGACGGAACTCCTAAAGTTTTATAATATAATTATTTAATAGTATTATTAATTAGCGAATTAATAAGTAAAATATAGTAACGACTTTAATAATAGAGGTTGAACTACTATCCTTTACTTAAGGAATAAAGGAAAGTATATAAATAAAAAGGTTTTTCGACTCCTTTACCCTTCGGTTTAAATTCGAAGTTGTACCCCTTAATTATAATAATAAATAAACGATTCGCTTTATTACTAAGGAGAATTCCAAGCTCTAAACTAAGCTCAAATACGTCGATATTTATAATTACTAATTTAAAAAGGAATAATAACAAGGTATTATCGACGTATATTATATATCAATAAGGTAAATAATTATTAATAAATTAACGAAAGCGTTAGATTTACGTAAGTACTTTAAATTTATAAAGTAATTTAATTTAATAAATATTAGAGAAATAAGAGGAGAGAAGAAGGAATTATTAATAATTAAAACGAATTACCTAATCGTAAGGATCGATGAGGAGGATTAGGGAGAGGAGACGTATTAAATAATAAAAAGAAGGGATAAATATTAATATAAATATAAATTGCCTTCCTATATAATATAGTTAAGAGGACCTTTATAAATTGAGAAGCTCTAATACGGTAATCTATATTTATAAAGTAGAAAAAAGTAAAAAGATTAGTCCCGGCAGGATTCGAACTTATAACCTTTAGGTATAGTATTTAATAATAATCCGTTAACTATATTATTAAAAATATTTAAGAGATAGTAGACGGTTAACTAAAATTATACTTCAACGCTCTAATTATTAAGCTACGGGACTCCGCTTATTAGAAATAGTACTATCGACCTTCTATATTTATAGTATGCGATCGCGGGCGATACTTTTAAAGGTGACCGTTGGAGGACGATAATAAAATAGGTGTAAATTTATAAATAACTTTATCTGGCTAGCTTCCTAAATTGAATTTAATTTAACTAGGGGGGTATATTAGATAAAAGAGGTAATAGGGGTAGTTAGACCGCCCTATTTTATATAATTTAGGCCCGCTAGTATAATTAGTAAACCTTGATATTAGAGATTCTGTGTGAGGGATTTACCCAGCAGATCTCTATACAATATATAGTCTGCACCCTACTTTCGTACATACATTTTGACCCCTGCTCGTGCTCGTATTCTACAGAAACTGAAGGCTCGGAAATGTGCCACCAGTGGCGGAAGGAACAAACGACGTCATGGTTCTTATGACGTCACTGTTCATGCAGCGCCAAGATCTGGTTGGGCGGCCAATGTCGGCAGAAAGAGGAATCAGAACGTCAATATGAAACAGACAAAACATTGCACGAGTCGTTATAGCAAAGGTTTAAAGAATGAATGAACAGAACTGGGCGGTAATAGTACGGGGGTCAGTCTGGGCGGGCAAATCTCGATACATATCATTTGACGATGGTGTCCTTCTTTATTCGAGTTGATGATTGTCGTTTCTTTCCGTTCCAATTCGTTGCCGGTGCCGGTCAATCTTCTGTGGAGTTCTTTTTTCTTATCGTGACTCTCGCGGCAGGCAAGAGCGTTATCGCACAGCCAAGAAGTGGCCTTGGCAATGGGGGAAGTGGACCAACCAGTTCAATTACTCCATTGCCGATGACATCAACGCCCTTCAGTTCCTCTCCTTGACCTTGTCCCTTTTCCTTCCCCTGAAGCTTGAAGCACAACTGCGCACAGCCTTGTTGTCCGAGTCCTGTTTCATGTTCCTGGACTTGACTGGAGCACAACAATGCCGGATTGTTGCTGTGGCACTCATGGAGGTAATGCGACACACGAGAATCGACAAGCATTAAATCGCTGAATTATTATTTTGTCCATATCCTACCTTTGGTGCTACTTGTTCCATACTTTCCATTGACACGACATCCATTCGCTAGACGCTGAACATCATCACCTGACTACCTACTCTGATACCCATCATTCATCGTAACTCTTTGCTGACTCTTTGTCGCAATCTCATTGTTTACTCCCCAACAGTCTGCCCCCTATTAGGTCGAATCGCCAACATCATGTCAGGCGCAAAGCTGGTTCCCAACATTCCCATCGTCGAGGGTATTCCCATCCCGCTGACCACCTCGAAAGACGAGGGAAGCTGGGTGAGACCAGAGACCGCCGACCATGTCAACAACCCGGCTTCCTCGCGATGGTATCTTAAGGCACAAGCTTCTGCTCTGCGATCCGGCCAATACATCGGCATGACCCTCCATTACCTCGCCAGTCCTCGACCACCAAACCCCAGCTTCACCCTTACGATCCCCTCGCTACTCTCCAAATACAAGGGCACGTTTACCCTCCAGTTCTATACCCCAAAGGGCTACGAAGATGCTTCTAAGCATGGCAAGCGATACCCCGCAGTCGTCAACTTCCACGGCGGTGGCTTCACAATCGGCAACGGTACCGACGATGCCCGATTCGCCCGCTACGTGCTCGACACCTGCGATGCCGTCTTCGTCTCGGTCGACTATCGTCTTGCGCCCGAGTACCCCTTCCCGACCGCGGTCGACGATGCTGCCGATGCGCTTTTCTACATCATCCGCCAATCGGCCGACCTGCATATCGATCCCAAGAAGCTCGCGACATCCGGTTTCTCAGCCGGCGGCAACATCGCCATCACAGCCACGCTGCGCTTCAACGAGCACTTGAAGGAATTGGCCGATCCCGAGAACAAGGCGCCCCCCGTCCCCGAGCACAAGATCCGCGCCATCGCGACTTGGTACCCTGTCACCGACTATAGCGTCTCGCGCGCCGAGAAGCGTGCCACCTGCGTCAAGCCCGAGCACACGTTGCCTCCTGCCATGACGAACCTGTTCGACGGGTCTTACCTCTACCCCGGTCATATCAAGATGGATCACCCCTGGTTGTCCCCGTCCAGAGCCAGCGATGAGGAGCTCAAGGACGCCATCCCGCAGAACGTGCTCGTGTACACGTGCGAGTGGGACATGCTACAGAAGGAAGGAGAGGCGTTCGCCAAGCGGTTGGCGGCCGAGCCGCTGAACAAGATGGTCCATCACAGGATGATTCCCGGGGTTCCCCATGGTTGGGACAAGAGCCCAGATCCTCTGAAGCCGGCGATGCACACGCAGGAGGTGTATACCGATTGTTGCAGGAAGTTGTTGTCGATTTTTAATGCGGTTGACTGACTGATACCCCGGAGGAGTTACTGGCAGGCTTGTTTGGAAAGAGAGAAGCTGGTTGTAGGGAAGGACGAACAAACAAATACGGACGAGTAAACCTTAATGATAGTAACTTCTCCTCGAAATCATCATCACTTTTACACATATTACTCCTGTATGAGAATTGGAAATGGCAACTAACCTCCTTCTTGGGATCCTGAACCATTTCTGTAGCTATCCCAAAGGGGCTGCACTTCTCTCATAGGTTGCTTAAAAATCATTGAATCAAAAAGGGGAAGCTGAACTTGACAGGAATCAGGCACCGTTCTTGGCATCGTGTGTTGGAGAGTGCGGGAGACATCGCAACACCACGTATGTAGTAGTGCTTACCAATTCGGCGTTAACAACATATCACGACATGACGGATTACCAATTCAAGTCAATCGTCCTACTCTTAACCCCGCGAAGTATGGAACACCAAGCATACCTAACAATTGAACATCTTCAAGATGTACATAAGCCCATCTTGATTCCCTCAAACGTGAGGAGTCTCGACACAAAATCCTCGCATTAACCTTTCTCTCCTTCCCGTTACCTTACCCACTACATCAATCTACCTAGTACCATATCAAACCCAGGAACCCAACCATCTCTACTAACTACCATCTAAACCAACCCAACCCCAACAAAACAAGTTTATCATGGCGGCACCAATCCGCCTCGCCCTAATCGGCCTCTCCTCCTCCTCTCCCTCCTGGCTCTCCCTCGCCCACCTTCCCTACCTTTTGTCTGCAAGAGGCCAACAAAAGTTTCAGATCGTCGCGCTAGTCAACTCCTCCCTCTCCTCTGCCGAAGCAGCCATCGAGAAGTACAACTTCGACCCGGCCATCGTCAAAGCTTATGGCAGTCCTGAGGAGTTGGCAAAGGATGAGGATGTGGACCTGGTGGTGGTGGGGACTAGGGTTGATGTTCATTATGGGGGTTTGAAGGGGGTGTTGGAGGGGTGGGGGGCTAACGGGAAGGGAGAGGGAGAAGGAAAGGAGAGGGAGAGGGGGGTGTATAGTGAATGGCCACTGGCTAGTAATTTGGGTCAGGTGGAGGAGTTGATTCAGCTGGCGAGGGAGACGGGAGTCAAAACGGTGGTGGGCACGCAAGGGTGGGCTAGTCCGGTGGTGAAGAAGGTGGGGGAGTTGTTGAAGGGGGAGAAGGGAAAGATTGGGAAGGTGTTGAGTTCGGAGGTGAGGCTGAGTGGACTCACGGCGGAGAGGGAGGCGGTGCAGGAGAAGATGGAGTATTTTACTAAGAGGGAGGTGGGTGGGGGTTTGTGGAGTATTGGGGGTGGGCATTGTGAGTAGTTTTCTTTCTTTCTTTCTTTCTTTCTTTCTTTTTTCTTCTTTTTTTCTGCCCTGGCCTGAGATCAATGGGAGTTGAGAGACAAAAAGAAGCGGCGGCTAACAAAGAAAAAAAATCAGTAATCGATTTGTTGCAGAGTACTCTCGGAGAGCTCTCCCCAACCAGCATAAAATCCCACTTCCACATCCAACGCCCCCTCGTCCCGCTCAAGGACAACTCAACCGGCGCCATCACCCGCACCGTCACCTCCAACGTCCCCGACCTCGTCTACGTCGTCGGCTCGCTTCCTGCTTCCGACACAGTCCAGCCGAACGCAACCTTACACATCCGCATGCGCCGAGGGCCTCCCTTCCCCGGTGAACCAGCTTTCGTGTGGACTCTCACAGGCGAAAAGGGTGAGATCAGAGTCACCAGCTCGGAATCGGTAGCAATCATTTTGGGCGCGGGGGATGTGAAGGTTGAGGTGCATGATTATGAGACTGATCAGGTAGAGGAGGTGGAGTGGAAGTGGGAGGGGTGGCAGGAGGAATTGCCGGCGCCGGCGAGGAATGTGGGGAGGGTTTATGAGGGGGTTTGGGAGGCTTGGACGGAGGGTACCAAGGAGGGACAGGGAGAGAAGAGGTATAATGATTGGGAGGTTGCTGGAAGGAGGCATAAGCTGGTTGAGAGGCTGTTGGGTGATAATGGGTTTTAACTTTTGAGGTGTGATGGGAGGGGATGGGGGTAAGGGATACCTCTAGGGTAGCTGGACTAGAGTTCCAAGGGAAGTTTGAACACCCTGATGGCGTTTTCTCTGGCGACCATCTCCTTATGCTTTTCGAAAAGGTCAACTCCTTCCCACCAGGTTTATGCTTCGGAGATGGTGTCGTAGGGGTAGTCTTTTCACACTCAGTCAAAGTAAGTTTTCCCGCAAGAGTTTAACAGATAACTCCCCTATAGAAAACAAGCACCTCTCCACCCCAATCTAATTGATACAGAACTTGAGTCCAGGAGTCGAAAAAGAACCCCGACGTCGTGATCGAGATGTTAAGGTATGCTTGAAATTAATACCCGTAGTCATGCTTCGACGGTCGCGACGCTTTCTTCACCGGCTTGTTATACCAGTGGTCGGCTCGTCAGAGGTTGAAGGGGATGCTTTCGGGGGATGAAACCCGATCAGCAGACGCCACCCATCACCATTGCTGTCTTCATCACCAGGGGCGCATATAGGATCAAGATCGAAACGAGTACTCACCCTTCCCCGAGATGTCCAGCCACCACCTGCACCCCCGGAAACTCATCAAACACCCCGCTCGAACAAATCGCATACAAATGCTTGCGTTCTCCCCATCACCCCTTCTCCGCCTTCTCCCCCTTTTCCCCAGTTGCCCCCTCCCCTTTCCCACCGGCTGTTCCCGTCCCGTGGTCCAACTCTTGATTAGGCGGATACCGAGGATGTAGCACCCCCAACCTCTCCACCTCCTTCCAGAAAGGCCTTCTGTACTCCGCCGTATCATTCCACCTCTCTCTTCCCACGAACTTCCCTCTTCTTCTTCTCCCGCGACTTCTTGAATAGTCGTTGATTATCACACCCTTCATCCCCAGCAAGCCCTTTCACAGCCCTCCTCCTAACCTCCCATGCCGCTGCTTCTTGGGCAATCATGCATCGACACACTAGCTACAAACCTGCTTGGATTTCTTCGCAACCTCGCCAGAAAGCCAAATCATTCGCTTCCACGGCGAGGAGGGCACGAGCGGCGAGAGGATTGAGAGCTCTGACCTTGCGGACCCGGGGCAGGTGAGCGAGAGGAGCATGTATTTGACTTTATTGGGCGTCCACTTGTGTAAGGCGGGGGGAGTGGATGTCGAGGACTGGAGCTGGGTGGTGTGGCTGTGGAGTGGGAGGTGGTGGTGGAGGGGGGGGTTTCCTCCAGAGGACATGAGGAAGAGGAGGAAGAGGGGGGCTGTTGCTGAGAGCCAGGAGATGGAGGAGTGGTTGAGGATGGCTTCTTCGATTGCTATGGTGCCCTTGGGGGGCACTCTTTTTGGTGGTGGTGACGTCCATTTTCTGATGGGGTAAGGTATTCCATGTCGTACTGCGTACCTATACGTGGAAAGTCTCCGGGAGGTCTTGGTGATGTTGATGACGACCTCCTCCACTTGAAGGAAGGTTTAATCAGTCAGGCATCTTCATCCTTTTAGCAGAGTTTCTCAAGATGGGAAAGTTTTCCGTGTTAAACTTCTTTCTTTCCCCACATTGAATCGACAGGTTCTTCGCTGATTCAACCCACTTGTTTTCCCCAGACTTTTATCCGGCCCTTCACCCGTGGGAAAGATGGAAGGCACACTGTTTGTTTTCCATGTCAGCAAGGGGTAACACAGAGTCTTGGTAGCGGGGCGAAAGGGGCAGTTTCAGGGGAGCTCGAGGGGGGGAGTGCAACGCCATCAAGGTGCTATTGCATGCTACCTGTATCGAAGGCGCCGGAACGGGAACAAATAGCGCTGATTGGGTAGCAGTTTCGATAGTGTAGAAAAGTCCTTCATACTTCCTTGCTGACATGGTGGTATCGCTGACAGTCGTTTGTGGGCCGAAACACCATAAAACACCACTCAAGACGACGGTAGGGACGGCGGTGGTACTCGGTATGACCTAAAACATTGTGAGTAACAGAGGCAACAGGATGACAGAACCGTCCGAATGGACCGTTTGACTGATGCGGCCGCTGATGGCACTTCGGATTTTGCCTGTTGGACTCGTAAAATCCGAACTGTGTTAACCGCCAAGAATCAATGTCAGACGGGAAGGATGAAGAACCGGTTGGACGGGTGTCACTGACAGCAACGTCAGGCGGCCGAAGAGGCGTTTACCCCTCCTCTTGCTTTCCCCGGCCTTCGTTATCCCCGCTTGTTGTTGCCCTTTAAAGTGCTTGAGATCCCCCTCCTCGGCAGTTCCAAACTCTGGACATTAACCATCTCGACGTTGCAGGAACCCAATATCGAGCCGTTACTCATCTACCTATCCACGTCGTAGTACGAGCTGTACCCATATACACCACCCAAGATGGCCACTTCAGTGAACGTGAACGGCATTGAGTTCCAGCCGAGGCTGCTCATCAACGGCGAGGTAGGTGCTCTTGTCACACCCGGATGACAAAGTGAGACTAACAACATCCAACTACCAGTTCGTCGAGGCTTCCGACAAGGGCACCTTCAACGTCATCAACCCGGCCACCGGCGAGATCTCGTGCAAGGTCCCCGAGGCCACCGAAGACGACACCAACCGCGCCGTCGCCGCCGCAAAGGTGAGATCTTTTCTGTTTGATGTTTCTCTGGGAGAGCTGTTTTAACTTCTCTTTGTCCCCGAACACAAGGCCGCTCAGCCAGCATGGGCCGCCCTCGACCCTACCAAGCGCGGTGCCTACCTCAAGAAGCTCGCCGCCTTGGTCCGTGAGCACAAGTCGACCCTCCACCACCTCGAGGCCATTTCCATGGGCGTGCCCGTCACCCACTTCTTCCACGCCGACATGGGCGCCGATGAGCTCGACTACTTCTCCGAAGCCTGGCCGCACATCCAGGGTCAGTCCAGCGTCAACACGCCCGGCTACGTGACCATGACCTTCCGCCAGCCCTTTGGCGTCGTTGCCTGCATCATTCCGTGGAACGCGCCCCTCTTGTTCTTCGCTTCCAAGGCGGCTGCCGCTTTGATCACCGGTAACACCGTGGTCCTCAAGTCTTCCGAGAAGGCCCCCCTCGCCGTCGCCTACGCGGCGGAGCTCATCACCAAAGCCGGATTCCCGCCCGGTGTCTTCAACGTCCTTTCCGGCCACGGCCTCCCCTCCGGCCGCTGCCTCGCCCGCCACATGGACGTGCGCGCCCTCTCCTTCACCGGCTCCTCTCGCACGGGTAAGCTGATCCAGGAGGAGGCAGCCAAGACCAACCTCAAGAGCGTCACGCTCGAACTAGGCGGCAAGTCCCCCGCCATCATCTTCGACGACGCCAACATGGAGCAGGCGCTATCAGCAACCACGATGAGCATCCTCCTCAACGCCGGCCAAGTCTGCATGGCCAACTCGCGCGTGTACGTCCAAAAGAGCGTAGCGCCCAAGTTCATCAAGGCCTTCACCCAACGCATGGCCGCTGTGCGCGGCGGTAACCCCCTGGACCCTCAGACGCAGATGGGGCCGCAGGCGGACGAGGTCCAGTACAGGAATATCTTGTCCTACATCGAAGAAGGCAAGAAGAGTGGCGGCACGCTGGCCGTGGGCGGCAAGGGCAAGCTGGACGAGACAAAGGGGTATTTCGTCGAGCCGACGGTGTTCCTCGACACACCCGAGGACGCCAAGATCATGAAGGAGGAGATTTTCGGTCCGGTGTTGAACATTAATACGTTTGAGACGGAGGAGGAGGTGATTGCCAAGGCGAACGATACCGAGTTTGGACTGTATGCGGCCGTGTTTACGAATGATATCAGTAGGGCGATGAGGATGGCCAAGGCGCTGGAGAGCGGCTATGTCAGTATCAATTGCTCGAGTCCGACGATGGGGAGGGATTTGCCGTTTGGGGGGTATAAGGGCAGTGGCCAGGGACGGGAGGGGAGGTTGTATAGTATGGATCACTTTTTGGAGGTTAAGAGTGTTGTTATTAAGTTGGATGAGGCGAAGTTGTAGGTAAAGCAGGTTGCTGGGGGTGATAGTATATACCTGGGTACCAGCGCGAAGGAAAATGATAATGGGAAGATGTTTGTTTTGACGCACGGCTGTTGTTGGATGCGGATGTCATCAAGATGCGCTTTAACCAGGCAACGTGAATAAGTGTTCTTGCTCTATCAAAAGTTGGCTCGCACACGGCACATTTAGCACCTCCACTGTTAAGCAACTAACTGGATTCCCGCTTAACCTCCAGCATGCATCACCTGCCTTGTAGAAGAGACGGGAGGTATCCGGTCTGAACTGAGCGGAGGAAGCGATCAGTTGAACGGAGAGGCAGGGGCAGGAGGTAATTATAATCTGATACAGACCGTGACGCGAGCAAGGAAGATACGAGATACATAATCGAGACGAGTTTAGTTTCCATACCTACACTTACCAGTAATGTTTTTACACGTAAATTTGGTCGATCATTGTTCCGCGGTATGTCATCAATGTCATCCCAAGTTTGGGAGTACATAATCAAATAATACCCACGCCCTCCTACTAGATAGTCCGTTGGTATAATGGGCAACACAACCTAACCGTCCGCTAGTCGTGTCTGCGGACCTTCTTTCCGGTACGAGGGAAGTTACCGGTTCGACTCCGGTGCGGATCATCGTTTTTCTTCCTTTTTGCTCGCTCCCCTTTTGCTCCTTCCTTCCCCCTTCAAGTTATGACCGCCTTGGAGAAAATTGAGGTGGTTGCCTTATTTATAGCTCTCACTTCATGCCGATTATTATCGCGACCAGCACTATCGCTCCTGCACGTCGGGTCGCCAGTTCCTTCCTGCGTCGTGCAGGATGTAAGGCAGCGGCAGGCAAGACATTTGGGATCACGGATTAAAATGCGTCGCTTCTCTTCTTCCTCTTATTTTTCCCTCTGCGCTTCAGTTAACCACACTGCAACCATAACACAATCTGACCCGAATCATGTTGTTTGACCTTCCTGGTCTTCACTAACAGCATTTCCCAATCAACACAACTCCTGCGATGTCCTCCTTTTGGTTTCACCTTTCTCTCACCAACGGAATCAACCTCACTTTCGCGCCGCTCGGCCCCAACTCTCGCTCCTCTCAGTCTCATACCGTCTCCCACCCTTTCTGCCGCCCAGTGTCGACCATCACTGCGAACAAGACATATCGCTGGGCGTTTCGGTCGGTTGGTCCGTGTCGGTGTCGTCTTTGCCTACACACGACAGAACTCACCAAGTACGGTCAATCTGTCTGGAGCTGTCTGTCATCCTCAAATCACCTCAAGTCTACCTTCCCCTCTTTTTCATCCACAATATCATCGTTGCAAACAAGTCTGATTCACAAGATCCAAGTGGGAGTGCTTAAGCCTCGCCTATATGGAGATAAAGGGTTAGAGAATGGTCACAACCGACACCCTATGGGACGTTGTTTGAAGTTTTGTCTTCCCACAATGAAACTTTCTTGTCCCTTCTTTTTTTTCTTTTTTTCTTTTTCGACTCAAGCTGGCCCCGGGCCCTTCCGTACATACGGTAGGCATCCCTCCTATGTGCTTCCTCATTCTCCCTTCTTCGCCATCGTTTGACTCATACTGGAGTGTTGACACATCCGCAAGTGTGCCGAACAACATCACCAAAAGCCACACAAGCACAGCCATTTCTTCATCATTGAGGACTTTGTCCAGAAACAAGCTGCTTCGTTTGCCTTGGCAGACACAAACACACACTGCATCTCCTTGAACCAAACTACTACAATCATCAGTTGCTGGCATTTTTCTTTCTTCTTATTTGACTACCTGTGTCATTCTGGTCATGGCCCCCAATTCTCCCTATTTGCCTGCTTTTCAGATTCCACTGGCCATCCAAACCCCAACCTGGCGCTTGCAGGAGAAGGTCCCTAACCCATAAATCCATTGCCCCAAAGTCCCAACAAAACCCTATTCATGAACGCGGCGATAGATGGTGGGCCAACCCACTGGTATCTCCCATGGGAAAACCTGCGTCACGACAGTTCGTGTTTCCCTGTCATACCTCCCCTCGAAGAACTTCCTCTCCTGGTCGACGTGGGTAAGACGACTCTCGTTGGGCAATGCACCTGGTAATCTGTATCTGTTTACCGTGGCGACATGTATACCCTCGACGACAACCCCTCTCTTCACGTTGCCAGTCAACTGCTTCAAAAGTCCGACCAGATATTCGGTATGCCCCCACTCCTCGTGGATGAGAATGGTTACCCTTTTGAGCCTTTTCAGCCTGTTTGTCATCCAAGCCGTCACAATGGCCTCGTTTTCAACAAACAATTGGAGACATTGTCGTGCGGGCAGCTCTTCGCCGCCTTCTTCTGTTTCGATCCGCAGGCGTCCAAACTGTATATCCAGCTCTGTCAATCCCCGGCACCGCTTCGTGATCGTTTTTCCCATGTACACGAGCTTTGTAATCCAGGCTTCCGTCTCCTCGTTTCCACCGAATGTTTGGAAACACTTGATCTTCAAGTGTCTGATGACGAACGAGTTGGGCCTAGTGGTCCTCACCAGCCAAAGCCTGTGATGCATCAGGTCCAGGTGAAATGTGTTGGTGGTGTAAAACATCATCGCGGCCTCACGAGCGAACTCCCGAGATACCCGCAACAAGGTGGGCAGAGGATCATAGAGCGGACCAGCAGCTCTACGGGCAGCTTGGACCTCGAAATGGAAGAAAGGTATGGGCAGGGTGTGATGCGGCACGATTGGGTCTTCCGAAGTGAGCAGGACGCCGAGTACCATATGGCGGATTTCCACCGGCAGTCGGAAAAATGGGAATGGCTGCCGGCGGAACAAGGGCCGGGAGGGAGGAAGGGTCAACGTGAAGCTGGCGGGAAGCGGACGGGACGCAACGGCGTGGGCAAAGGCGGCGCTTGACGAAGCTGCCGCGTAGGAGGTGGGTGCACCACTTGGGCCGGCAGCAGAGGAGTCCTCTGCAATGGCCGTGTCTTCGGTTCTCTCGTCAACTAGATGAGAATTGTGTGTTAGGTCCATCTTGGTATAAGTATTTGGGCATGTTGTGAGAATGACGTGGAAAGGCTAGGTGCGTATATATAGAAGATGAAAAGGGGAGAAGCGCAGAGCAAGAATGAATGGGAGATACGGGGTTGCCTCTATCTCTTTTATGTTCGGATGTCATCGTTTGGTGAGATGGAAGCTTTATGAAGGAAAACAACCAACATGGAAAAGCTGACGCACCCTGACATCAACAGAAAAAGGTGACTGCGAAAGATGTGTGCGTGTGTGGGTGTAAGGGAGGCGTGCCAGACAAAAACGAAGAGTGGGAGATATGATTCAAGCATCAAAGAAGGGAGGAGGCCAAGCAAACAACCGCCATCAAGCATCGAATGATGGCTGGAAAGACCAGGCGTGAAGCGAAGCGTGAAGTGCTGAGTCCTTAGAAGTGGAAGATTCCTTGCCCACGAGCCCAATTGCCTTTAAAACGGATGTTATGAGGCTTCGGGGTACTCTATCGAGGAGAGAGGCTAGCCTTGGTGACAAACTCGCCGTCGGGAAGAGATGGGGCAGCGTCAGGGGCGACGCGCTGGACGGACGCAGCAGAGGCAGCGAGTTGAGGAAGTTGCGGTTTTCGTCGGTCGGTGCCGTGGTGGCGAGCACGCCCATTTGGTCTGAAGTGTCGGGGTCCAGACAACGGCCGAGGGCATTGTCGTCGAGACGACCACGACGTATGAGCCTGGGGATGACATGATCGATGATCTCATTGATGATTCGAGATCATGTCCTCGCGGATAGCAACATCTTCTGCGCCGCTTGGATGGAGTCTTCTCTGAACTGAACCATTTGCGCGCTGGTCTCTGGGCGGTAAGCCTGAGGTGTTGGGAGAGACCCGCCGTAGCAATGAGTACCAATGACCACGTCCGGCACTATCTGGGCGCTGCACAACTTGAATTTGAGAACAGGGGCACCGGATTGACCTAACGATCATGAGGTCGAGAAACCGGTCAATGTGTTGGAAGAGAGTTAGGACTTCTTTTCCTTCTCAGAAGACCGGCGTCCAAGCCAGGTCATCCACAACTATTTGCCGGACCGTGCGGCATGGGACCGCTTCGCAGATGACATCGCAGTCGCACCGGATTTTGCCGCTCTGCCAACGAACGGGGGGCGGAAGGAACTGGGAGGGTGGTGGTTGCGGACTGGTGAGAAAGGGGCGACGACGACGTAGATTGTCAAAATGGTCCGTCGTCGTTGAGCTGGCAATAGGTTCCTTATCCGGAAGCTGTAAGTCGTCGGAAGCTAGGTATGGAAATGTTGTAAGCCCATAGGGCACCGGTGACCATCGTTTTGATACAGTTCCATCCGGATGTTTCCTCGGGCCTGGTCTCCGTCTCAGCTTGCTCGGGGGCAGCAGACACATAAACATGCTTCACGAACTTCCCGTCGCCGTTACGCATAGGCCCATCCTTCCTGAACCTGTACTACCCAAGCGTCCTTCCCTCCTCGTCAGTCTTCTCCTCACCCAACCCCCAGCCCCCGACGGCACTAACAGTAACGAAGCTAGCCTCGGTGTTTCGGGCAGGTTGATGATCTCGTCAATGAATTCCTCAACAACGTGTAGGACGCATTTTTCTTGCTAGAGAAGTTGTGCGCAATTCTTGAACTCCATCACGTCTTCTGTGATCAGCCATCCGTTGCCTTTGGTAACCCCGGCCCGCATACAAGCGTAAAAAATATCAGACAACAGTTGAATTAAGATCTTAAGGACTTCAACAACTTTTTTTGTCGGTATACTTGCACGGGGCCATCAGCTCTTTGGCGCGTCTTTTTGCGTTCGGATATTGTAGACCGAGAGTTGTTCTTCCGTCATGATATCGAGGACCTTGCGGACGTTCCACATCAGTGAACATCGCGAGCATGAAGTCCTCGTTTGTTGATGTTCGCGGATTGATTGTCCTCTCGCGGGCTATTCTGATGGCTTGCTCCGCATCCTCGGCGCTCTCCCATGTAGAATGTCCCTCGGAAGGAATCTCGGGCGCTATGAAAGCGCCGTAGAAGGGAGTGTAGAGGTAAATTCCTCCAGTCATTCAAAATCCTCTTCTCACGCCTTTGCGCATTGAGTTTGTCCTTGTTCTTGTCACGGAACTGTTTCTGCTTCTCGAGTAATGCGGCATGTTTCTCAGGGTCTTCGACTTTCTTGCTGGTGGCTTTGGTCTGAACGCTCTCTGTGTATGGGGTCGATGAAAAAGATTCTGGCTGAATTTGCTTTGGCCAAGATGCGCTGATTTGGCGGTGGGCGATGGTGCCAAAAATGGCCATGATCTCGGGTCCCGCCAGGCCATGATGCCGTCACCATATGCAAATCGCACTACGGTGCGACGGATCTTACGTCGCCCGAGAGTCGGGAGGGAGGCCCGATTGCGGGGCCTTAGCACACACAGCGTCTGCTCATCCTTCTCGGTCCTTTCCTCGACTTCTTGGTTACATGGTTTCGAATGCAGCGTTGTTGGAGAGAAGAGCACTGGTATACTTTGAGCGGATGCGGTTACTTATAACCGTCAAGAGTTTCTGTTTGGGTGTGTTCCTGGCGGAGGGACACCGTAGCGGGAGAAGTTGGTGGGAAATGGGAACAGGGAGGGTACCTGGAATGACGACGACGGTGGCACATGGCCGAAGAGGAGACAAAGAAGGGTAAAGGAAAGGAGATAAAGGGAACTTACTTTCGCCTTCCTCTAGGGAATCATTGTCCTGATCTTCGCGAATTTCTCCCTCCTCGAGAGAGTCGTCCTCTTGGGTAGCGGCGGCGGCGACAGGGAGAGGAGAATGCTCAGAGTTGGTCATTGTGGTTGACTCGTTGTCGTTCTCTTCCATGTCGGCAATGCCTCCCGTGGCTCCTGCGGTTCTGGCTGCGATTCCGGGGTCGTGATTGTCGATGTGGTGGCTAGCAGTGTGCAAAGAGTTGGTGTTGGAGGACATGGTGGACTGGATTGGAAGGGGATGGATGGCTGTGGCAGTTGGGATAGTTGTGATCGATGCAGTTGAAATAGCGAGAATTAAAAGAATATGACGTCTTGCTGAGAGATTAGAGTGTCAAACGGGGAAAGTATCGAGATAAAATATTGCTTGCGTGGTGCTCTTGGGATATCTTGGATTGTCGAGATTGGAAGTTTGGGAAATGATGGAGGGAAGGAAGGGTAAGATGGGAGCTGGGACGAGAAATCTAAGGAGATACATGGTCCGTAGACAAACAATTCACTTGTCAACCCCTCCAGTGAAGGGAGACCAGTGGCGAATGGGATGAAACTGATTTGATGTCTTGGTGGATGGGAGTGAAGGGTGAAGGGTAGTCGTAGCAAGCAGAATGTGAGTGAATGGTTCTCTTGTGGAAGTTCAGAACCGGACTGCGATAAGACCTTCAAGAACCAGAACTCCTCCGATACTCTCGCCATCTTCAACCTCACCAAATCCTGCACATCATTCACCATCTTCTTCTTTCTCCCCTCCCTCCCCAGGGACAATCCTTCCCCACCATCAGTCACCATCCCCATCCCTTCCACCATCTTCCCCAACACATCCACCATATCCCTCAACTCCCCAATACCATCCGCACCCATCATAAAACCCCGTTCTTCTTCCTTTTCCGCTTCTCCCTTTTTTCTCTGAACCAACATATATACAATATGGCTTCGGCATTCGTTTTGATCGCGACCTTTTCGTTCGGAAAATAACCGACCCCGAAGTTCTTTTCTACCTTATATATTTAACACTTTTTTGGCAGTGGCCCCGTCCTTGATCTGGCCGTCCCACACACTGCCGAATACAGGGCTGTACATAGTTATCATCCACCTCTGGGACCTCTACCGCGGACTCTTCGTCGCGCCACAACGGTGGCTGCCGCCGCCTAGTTATAGGCGCGTCTCTTTTTGGCTCATCCCTATCCCACCAGAGGGCAGGCCACCAGAGAACATTCCCAGCGAGGACGACCACTCGAACTCGAATGGGAAATCATCTGTCCAATTCCGCGCGGCCGCCAAGGTCAAGGTCGTGACGACATCGAAATACATCACAAGAGGGCGACCGAAGCTTGTTGAAATTTCGAATATTCTCAGCCCGTGTGTCAATGACCCGCAAGAAGAACCAAGAGGAGTTCGCCAAAGAGATGAGAAAGAAGAGCGACAAAGAGAAAGATACCGCGAAGACTACTCACTTCACCGTTGCCGATGACGACAAGTGGTGCGTCAGATGCATCAAGCATCTGTACAAAAAGACGCCCGGCGTCACCATGGCAGCCTTCGACAAGTTCTGCCGTTGACTACGACGAGGCCCGCTGCCTCCAAGAGCCTGGTACGTGTTCCGTTCGGCTCGATATCAAAAAGCCCCGCCGGACCATCACTACATTTTCGCTTTCTGGTGATGGCTTTGTAGACAACGTCTAGCGAGGATCTTGAGCGACTCGGCGGTAATGACGATCTTCTCCTCCGGATGGTTTTGTCTTAAGCGGGCCAAGAGGTCGATGGTCGCTTGTATCCTCGGTGCCCTTCGCGGGCGATCTGAAACTATTCGAGTTTAACGACACACCACCTACTCAAGGGCACCGCTGCGCTCATGTTATCGCGCTGTTGGTGTTTACGACCAATTGGCTTTGCGTCTTCCCCGGGGGATGGAGGGGGCTGTGGCCGACTGGCCGCTGACACGAAATCGGGCGCGTCCCATGGGCCCTTTTGGTGAGTTCACCAACAGCCGTTTTTCGGACATCTTGTCGCCAATTACCCCATCATCCAAGCGTCATGTGCCCAGCATAGCACTTTGATGCCTTCGATAATATCCTCTGCAATCTCCCATCCGGGGCTACCAAAATATCAGTTAGTATACCTCAGATTGAACAATGTTAGGATTCCTGTGTACTTACCCTTTAGTGAGTCCAGGCATATCAACCCTAGACGAACTCTTCTCTGGAGATCTAAGAACGATCGCCTTCAAGCCTAGCAGTCTAGAGCTGCCGGTTTTCATTGCCGCAACCTCTAAAGGCACAGGCCTTGTACCAAATTCCGCCCGTCTCTCTCCATCTTCCTTAACCCAGTACCTGGCCAGAAGAGGTCAGCATCTTGGATATTCCAAGACGATATCCTTCTACTCTTTCAGACAAAGGATGGCCAAAGACGTCTTTCGGAGTGGCGGATCAGAACATACAAGGCTCCTACTGGACCATGCATCAAGCAAATACACCCTAGAGAAATGAAGATCTTGGCACTACACAAAGAAGATACTTGATTAGTGCGACAAGACTTGTATAATGCAATGAATGTCTGGTCGGTACGTACACCTCAACTCTGTGTCTCTAGACAGAGATGGCGGCAGAATATCGATGTCGACGGGGCGTGGGGGACCAACAAAGTAACCCGCGGTGGGTTTGGGTCCAACATTTGCGGAGATGTTCGGCGGGACCGGTCTAAAACTCCTCGCTAACATAACAGTGCTCCGCAAACTCCTCGCGAACCTTCGCAAACCCATCGCTAGCACAAGAAAATGCGCTTAGTTCGCCGCCTCTCCCTCATCAACCCAAACGAGCTCCACGCCGTGGTGGCGGCAGCGATCGTTAACGTATGTTTTCATGGCTTCCTTGCTAGGCTTAGCTTCCTTAGGGACAGCCGCCTGATCCCACACCTCGTCCTTGTGGTAGTAGAGCTTACTACCAACCATGTTGATGGTGAGGACGGCGTCAATTGTGGCCATTCTCCCCTGTTGTATTCCTGAAAGCGGCTCCGGACTCCAGACTCCATAATTACTTCGTGTCCCTGAACCGATGTAGATTATGGAAGCATGGTCGAGGGCGATAGGTGTTGTTGGTGAAGAAGAGTATAAGTAAGGGGACGTTGTTGGGGATCCGTGGGAGTAACCGGTAGGTAATCTACCTTCGTAGTGTTCAAGGGCGTCGGCGGCGTCGTCGGCGGCAGGGTTCTCTGGCATGGAGGTTGGGGCGGCGGCGGCGGCAGCGATGGCCTGAATCGATGTTAGACTCTGGATGTGCTTGGGAACACATTTTATGTTAATACAACGAATGTACTTACTGCCTTTCCCACATGAACTGGTGGAGCTCTCTCGGGACGGCAACTTCAGACGCCATGTTGACCACGATACTGGTGATGGATGAAGGAGAGAACGAGAGACGGAAAAAACTCCACGTCCATGGGGGAGAAAGACGGGGTGTACCGAAGCCATTATCACTAGGGAAAGAGCAACAGAGCACGGATGGAAGACAGAGAGCTGGAGAGGGGGGAGAGGAAGGGGTTGGCGGTGGGTGGGAAGGTAGAGGAGGGGGTGGTGCCGCCGGTGGTGCAGCCGGTGCCGGTGGTGCCCTGCCGCCGAGCCGCCCAAGCCCGCCTCCGGCCGGAGACGCAATCAACATGAAGGTTCCGGTGAATCCGGCTACTTCTCCGATCCAAATTAGAGCAAAGAGCACGAGCCAAAGAACATGAAGGGCAAGGAGGATTTTGAGCGCGTGGCTGTATGTTTAGATTTTCAAACATTTATTATTTGTCTTCAAAATACAAATCATTCTTTTGCTGCCCGTTATGCGTAAATTCGGTGTCTGTTTGCAGCTGCGAAATGACAAACTTTTCGAATCATGTCGAGGAAGGTGGGGGGTGAAGTTACCTCTAGAAAACGGTAGAGATTGCCCCATGAGTACGGGTAGGACCAGAGGATAACGAATTTAGTGGGAAACGCGCAGAATGAATGATTAAGGAAATATGTGTGGTGGACAAGGAATATCAAAAGGACGGTAGAAACTTCAGGCTGGAAGTAAGGAGAGGTATGAGCCACAGGTCGGATGAAAATCGATTCCGAAAGAGTTAGTGGATGACCAGGAGGCGATAAAGAGGTTCCTGCCCTTCTTCAACCAGCGCCTCGGGACAAAGGAGCTTTGGTCCAAGGCAACAGCCTGGCCCTCCCGTCGGCACGTCGAACTCGCTCCCTTCAACAGGGACTCGAGAGCCCACTTGAGCGCCGTACACAGGTTGTATTTGTCCACAGCGATAGCGATCTGCAAAATCTCCTTGGAAGTCCGTGGCCTGGTCACAAATTCGTAGTTGTTGTGAAAGTGGAGGGTGAGCATGATGAGCTGCATCGCGTCCGCGTCGTCCTCACCCGTCTCTCACCACGCCATTTCATCATGCCCAAACGCCGGTACTCCGATCTAAGCAGGGGAGCGCCGAATGATTCTGACGATTCCAGCATCAGAGACGCGCATCAGCATTACAAGTTACAAGAGATGGGCAAAAATTCGACTTTGTCACTGCTGCCAAGGCAGCCAATGCCAGACATCTTGAAGGTCAGGAACGATTCCATCGACGTTTTTTGTTGAACAACGCAAGCCACCATCGCGCACGCAAGAACAGAGCCTGACAATCGCTCCTAGACTGGGGAAGATGTTGCTAGCGGACTCGCCGAACGTCGATTTCTTCCGGTAAGCACAAGTACAACCCACTCATCTCGCCTCGCCTCCCTTAGAAATCTCCCGAGTCTACTAGAGTTCGCAGCCTGGGGTGTTTACACGCTCCTTCTTGAGAAGGATGGGGCAGACCCGATGCTCTACATCGGGTCGGGTACACGTGCCATAGGGGGAGTTTGGAGCAGGTGGAACGACCATGATAAGGGGTGGTGGCCAACTTTACCTACCAAGCGCATAGAGAAAAGCTGGACCGTAACCCACCGGGGCCTACTCTACTGGTCCCCAATCCCTACCGACATCAACAAGCCTCTACAACGTCTCCGGTTCATAGCTACGGAAGCCGCACTCGCCATTATACTCCATGCCGTGTCCAAATCAAGACGGACGGCCTCGGCGAACAGTTCCTGAATCTGTGTTAGACTCTGGATGTGTTTGGCAACAAGTTTAGCACAACGAATGTACTTAATGCTGCCCTTGCATCCAGGGCTGCGGTTACACCTTCCGCCGTGAGGGCTGCGGCGGCTTGTTGAGTCAGGGCCTGATCGACATCATGATATTCAAACCCAGCAGAACGTAGATACGTGGGCTGTAATGATGGAGAGTGGGGAGGCTTTTCAGCTCCTCCATAGTCGGAGGATCGCGGCGAGAAAGACGATGGGGCCGATCTCTGGGAGGATGGCCGAGATAACGGACATGGCGATTTGTTCAGGTAACATACCCATAACCGGAATCCTTTGAGTCGTCCTTGACTCTCTTCAGCCCACCGGCGGGGTTGGCGGCGTCGGGGTTGTCGGGGGCGGGGGCGGCGTCGGCGTCGGGGTTGGCCTCGGCCACGCCGTCGTCGGCGGCGTTGGCGGGGGCCGGGGCGGCGTCGGCAATGATTTTCTGAATCCATGTTAGACTCTGGATGTATTTAGCGACAAATTTGAGACAACGAATGTACTTACGGCCACTTGGGCCCGGAGGTCGGCCGCGGTGGGCGCATTCGCCATGTCCTTCTCCAGTTGCTAATCGTTATTGTTAGTAAGTGTTTCTAAAGATTAGAGTATTGATGTTGAGGATAGTATAAATTTACCGCTCGGACCGCAGCCTCAGCCTGCAGCTTGGCCTTGTAGTCCTCCTGCCTCTTGTTGAACTCCTCTTGGTCCAGGAGCATTGCGTAGGCCAATTCCTATTGGGTTGATGAGAGCAACTGCTTCGAATGGAAAAAAGGTGGCGGGGAAGATCGGAGTTGAAGAGAAATGGTTGGGGACGTATTGCTTTTGTGCATGAGAATCAGCTGCTGCCGGTGGTGTGTGGCTGGATGGACCATGACGAGAAATGAGCAAGGAAATTGTGTCGGCGATGGGCCCAACCGAACTGATTTGACGGTTCTGATGTCGGCTCCTTGCTTCCTTTCTATTCCACAACCTTCCTCCCTCTTCACATTCTTTCATGCCACAGAAGGAGCGTTACTAAAGCCCCCTCTCCTTCCCCTACCCCCACCGAGAACCTTGATGAGCTAAGCACCTGCATGCACTCCTGCAGGCATTCAAGCAGAACCTGAGCCTCTACTCCTTTTTTTTTTTTTGGCCAGATCTTCCCACTTCCTCCTTCCTTTTCCCAACACAACTTCCTCGCCGCAGCCAATTCATCTACATCTACCTCTATATACCAGAACAACCCCCAACAGAACCGACAGGATGCCACCAGTATACGACGTGGAATACCATTCCCACCAAGACGGTACCGCAACTCCCTACCTCGTCGAAGTCGATTTCTCCTCCGGAGATTCCAGCCCTGTCCTCCACCACGCGTCCGACCTCGAAGACGTCGAGTACGAGTATCTAGTTGAGTATGCCGACTAGGATTCGGCTGCCAACAAGGATCCAAAGACGCGTGCCTCTTCAGCTCCACGACCTGTTGCCGCAAAGAAGAGATCGAGGAACGGAGAAGGCGAAATGGAGAAACGCGTCAAGAGGCAGAGGCTGGACCTCGATGGATCTTTCCAGACGGCGTAAACATCATTCGCCCAGGACACTTCAAACACAACGACGAGACGACGAGGTCTACAGCACCTACCTGGGGTGTTCATTAAGAACACCTACCTACGAACAGACCCTGGGACAAGCCAGTTCAAGAAAAGTTTGCAACTTCTACCCACCATGTCCCACTGCCCTTGAAGAGCACTAACTGACCACTGAGCCAACCAACAGTCTCCTCGATCAACAAGCCATACATCGCAAGGGCACAAACCATCTGACCCACAAACACAACCACCGTATTCTGGGTTCCATGACACGACGACGTTAGCGAGAACGAAATCGCCGACAAAGCTGCAAAGCAAATCCTCAGGAACCCCCGCCAAAGCTCACACCCGCTGTGGGGTTCTGGCATACGCACCGCGGTCTCGGACATCGCCACTACCTACACGGAGCATGCCCACAACATGACCATCATAGCAGAGCACTCGACGTCGAACCACTCTAATCCCTTGTCCATCGCCTTGGGCGCCCTCCCGGGGATCGCCTACGTGTCCGATGAGCTCTTCAACCAGCTCTTCCGGGGGCCTTCGCGAAACTCGCAGGTCAATCAATTACCATGACAACCTCTTCTGAGACATCACACCTTCCCACACCAAGAAGACCGCCGCCGCCGCCGCTGCCGCTGCTAAGGGCGCCCCCGCTGCCAAGCGCCAGAAGGCGGAGACTGTTGGCCGCTCCATCGGGAGCTACTTTGTCGCTCCGGCTCGGGCTCGGGCTCCGGCTCCCCCGAATCAATGTGCTGAGCCTACTCAAGGGCGCCGTCGTGTGCTGCACCAGGGGTTGGAAGCAAAGGCAGAAGAACTTGAAGCCCAGTTACGGACTTCAATGGAAACACGAAAGGGTCTGATCGAACGTGATCTTGGGAACCAAGCCACAATTCGCCAACTAAAGTCGACTATAGAGTCAGACGCCCTTGCAAAGCAAATGCTGGAGGAAACCCGGAAATGGGCTGACGATCGCCATGAACAAGACGTCCAACGGACACAATCGGCTATGGACGAGGTGACACGTCTTTCCACCAAGGTTGACGAGCTGAAGGGGCAATTGCGGGATCTAGAATCCCGTCTGCGGAGCAAGGACAGCGAAATCATCAAGCTGAGGCAGGAGGAAGGTCAATCTGCTACGCTGCGTAACCAATTGGAGGAGTCGTCCAGAACTAAGGGTACCCTTCCTTGTTGACGGCAATATCGAGGAATTTCTTCTCAGGAGCGGAGGTCGCCAGGGAAGATGTCGTCCAACGTTGTCATATCCTCTAGGATACCACGCCGCAACGCGATGAGAAGCAGTGTGTGTGGGATGGAGAATATCAAATTCTCGTGGACCTACCGGGTACCGCATTCGGAGCACAAGGACCAACTTTGGCAGCTGGCTGAAGGTCCTCCCTTGTTGACTGCCGCCTGCGGGTCGTTGTACTTGTTCGACTTCAAGTGGCAGATCGTGAGCTTTGCTTGGAAGTGTCGGCTCTGAGATTCGCTTTCCGCTTGTCGGGCATGGTGTGAGTGTGACCTTTGGGTGCAGCTGTGGCAGATAAGATAAACCAATAAAAAGTCTGCTACAAAAGATGTTGTCGAGTCGTCCAAGACGTTCAGATTTGAGTGGGCCGCGATATTTAAGGCGCGGGCAGTCCAAAGGTCGGGTCCAGGTCGAGCCTTCAGATGGGATGTTTCGGGTCTCCGAATATGCGGAGGGTAATACAATCAACAAATTGTGGCAAGCAAGGTTCCCACTCGCCGCACAGCCAGTGATCGCAGGACTCAGCAGAAGGCTTTCCGCCTTCGCAAGCATCTTTGCCTGTTGTGTCGCGACCGGCCGTTCATGGACGTCTTTTCCGTCTCTCGTTCTCTCCTTCATCCACCATCACCAGCATCGTTGGGAGGATCCATGGTCAATGTTGCCGTCGCCTCAACAACCTATGCAAGCCCATTTTGGATGAAACCACGAAGTGGAAGCCAACATAGCCTCCGAATTTGCGCACGAAGCTCATCAGCACCTTGCACCATCGCCGCCCAAATCGCTCTCCCGTTTCATATGGGAAGTTATCAGCCCCGTCAAAACAGTCCCGGAAATCCGCTCACTCCTGCCCTCTCATGACGTTGTGTCATCACTTCTGTCTACCGCCGGCGCCGAGTTCGCTCCTGGGATTCTAAATATCCTCAATAACGCCAATACTCCCTCAATTACATTCCTTACCGCGGCCGACCTCCATCTCCGAGCAGGTAGGGCGCAAGAGCCTTCCATACATGTGCAGATTCTTCTCATACCTCTCTACAATACTTTGCACGTGTGTTCCTCACCATCCCTGTCCATGGACTTTGTTATGGCAGCAATTGGAACATGTATTGCAGTGTACATGAAGGCGATTGCCACGGCCAATGAAGCAATAGCCTCTGCACCACAACACCGCGACACCACCGAACCTGGGCCATGTCGGCCTCGAAGGCAGACAGCTTCTTCTTCAGCTCCTTGACCTCTAGGGCCAAGGGCCATGAATGGTGTCCAATTCGTCCAACTCATGGTTCCTAACCAGTGGGTGATTGCATCTAGGAACGTCCCATCGGAAGGTTCCATTTGCCCAATGAAGTATTGTCGCATTTTGTTTGGGGATGAGCCTCGTTGGTTCGCGCGGTGGAAAACGTGTTGTCTCCCTTTCGATGTCTTCCATGAGTTCGAGATGCACTGTAGGTGGTAAAAGGTTTGCATCACGTTCTTGGCCATCGGTGTGTCGAGCCCCCGACTTTTGCTGTACCGCTATTCCATTTCTCCCTGTCTCGATACCAACTGAAGTCCGGGTGTGGGAGGGCCTGTAACAGGCTAATATCCGGCGATTCGACAGTCGTATACGGCGTTGACTCCCTGGGGTTCTCAATGCTGCCGTTACTAGCTACGGCCCGTTTAGCTTTACCGCTGGGCCTAGCTCTGGCCGTGTCTCCTCGACCCATAGCGAGGCTGGCGGTTCTTGCCCTTTCGCTCTGATGGTAGTGGACTTGCTGCCGACTCTGGTCGCTTTCGCTCTGATGGTAGTGGATTTGCTGTTGACTCTGGCCGATTCAAGTTCGCTCTGATGGTAGTGGATTTGCTGCTGCCTCTGGCCGCTTTCGCTCTGATCAGAGTATGTTGATTGGTTGTAGAAGGAAAGAAGGAGAGGAGGAGAGAAGGGGAAGGAGGGAGGAGGAGAAGTAGAAGGAGTGTCATGGTTATGACATTTCTCAATATGAGAAATCATCCAATACTGGCCCTACCCACAATCTCATCGTTCTTAAATGCCACGGATAACTCGCAGAAGGACTGGGCTCTCAAGTCTGGCATGGTTCAAGGGATTTAGCAAAAGCGCTTTGTCGTGTTCCTTTCGAAACATTGGAACTCGTTTGCGATCGACACGCTTTCCTCCACGGAGAATCCCCCACTGATCCAGTTGTTTAATTCTGCGGTCGCGGTGAAGGTCACGTTGAGGGAGTGGCTGCCGCAGTGTTAAAACTTGCAGGCCAGCTTTTGTTCACTTCTTTGTTGACGGAAATTCGCAGGACCTGATCCTGTCGACAGCTGATAACAATTTAGTATCTGACCTCAAGCTGAGAAAGAACTCGTCAATGACATCCTGTTATTCAAGAATTCCCTTTCCATCTAGTAAATATGTTGGGGTCTTTTATCCACGTCCAAGACACGTCCATGCGATGTTTTTTTTTTATCAGCGAGATACCTTTCATCTTAACTTAAGATGCGGCCTGTCGTCTTGTTTGCTTTCTGAATGGGAGCAAAGACCCGTCTGTTGGAGCCTCCAGTAGAAGTCCGTTCCTTTTAGTGCCCAACTCCGTACCCTCACTGACATACACACATGACAGCAGCAAAGCAGACACCACCACCACGACCGCCCCATCATCTACGACTTTCCTCTCCACTCCTCAATCTCCTCACGACAAGAAGTCCAAGGACAAAGGCAACCCTAGCACATGAGGGCTTGTCGCGCATTAAATCGTCGGCGCCGATGCGCTGCCGGTCATATCGGAAGCGACATAGTCTAGAATCAAATTGACTCTCCTTCTCTCCGCAACGGTTAGAATATTTTCAGATTCAAAGGCTGTCCATACACCAGAGCAGTAGAAAAGCTACATTCTCGGGCTACGATAAGCTTCGGAACTTATCCGTCCGCAAGGAAACATGCAGGACGATTCATGTTCGCTTTTGAGCGACAGAATCACACGCTTCCAGCCTGTTATCCGTACAATCACCCAGGGCGCTTGGGTGCGTGCAGATCAGCGCGTTCCCTTTGTGAAGAGGCAATGGGCTCATTACGCAATGTATGAGTACCAGCAACTTGGCCTGAGGGGTAAAGGGTTCGCTTTCCGTGGCAACAAGCAGCCAGAGAGCCACGACAATGATGGCAACTTTTGGCAGCTTGCTGCAGATCAGGAGGGAGGTGGTGAAGATGGTGGTGTTGATGAGAGGGTCGTCCCCGAGAGCGATGTCGATGAGGAAGAGGCCGTTGATGATCAGCTCCCCGGTGAAAGTGAAGGTGATGGTATTGAGGATGATGAGGGTTATGAGAACATGGAGGTCGATGATGAGGGTAACGAGTCGGGAGGATCTATCATTCTTTGATGGGCGAGCAGATCTGCTGCTTATGGCGTCGATGGATCTTTTCTTGTCGGGCTTGCTCTAGAAGCTGCAGAAAAGTGTGGTGTTGTGTGGTGGTGTACAAGTAACCGGAGTTTTTTCTCGAAAAAAGAGATCGCAAAAAAATTTCCCGCTCCGCTACCTTCGCGAGAGCATGAAGATGGTGGCCATCAAGGGTCGCCAGGATGGTTTTGTCTGCCGCTCGGCCCTGGCTCCGCTCTTCGGTGCCATTATCATCATGCAGGACGGCCAGCCCACCTTCGCGGACAACGACTGGGACGCCGTCCAGGCTCTCATCACCGCTCACGACAACGACAACATCCAGCACGAGCTGTTGTACAAGGAGCCTGGACACATCGATGAGGCGGACTTGGACGTTCCCGAGGAGGAAGACGCCGAAGAGAGAAATGGTCTGGTTAAATGATGGCATGTTGGATGAGAGTCGACAAAGTTGGGTTGTGACGAAAATTGGTTGGTTGGGACGAAAATTGGTTGGGACGGGATGAAAGGGGAGGAATGAATTCGCGGGGAGAAGGATGAGTTTATGGAATTCCAATCCGGGTGAATCAGAACTCAAAGTCCATTGGTCCTTCACCTCAATTAAAGATTCCGATATTTTCCAAAAGGTCGGCGGCGGGGAGCGTCTGCGGTGTTTGGGCCGGGTGGCGTTGGGATTGTTGGCCGCGCCCAGCAGACGCAAGAACTCCGCCTCCGATGGGGCGGCTTCCATCTCTTGTCGGAGTCGCTCTGCTTCCGCGAAACTGTTGCGCTCTTTCTCTTCGTCTTGTACTCCTTCGTTCTTTTCTTTCAGGGCTCTACGGCGGCTGGCTTGTTCTTCCCTACTTTGTTGTTCTTCGAAGCGCCGGGGCTCGGGGGGCGGTTCATTGGGAAGTGTACACGGAGGCCATCCATCCTATTACCCGCCCTACGGCTACATCGCCGCCAGCTCCCGTCCAGGAAGCCCGGTTCCCCAACCTGGACCTCGATATTGATCCTGGTGGCTTCGTGCCACCACCAAGGGGCGTGTTTCCCCATCAGATTGAATGTCCATCTCCAGCAACAGAGCCGCATACATGAGTCCCATATCTAGTGGGATCATTGGTTTGAGTGGTGCGCCCTAATGGAATTAAATCAATTACTCGACTTGTCCTATCAGGTTTAATGAACGTCAAATGACGAGTGGGTGAATCTGGTGAATGGGCGTCTTGGTGAAGACTAGCCACGTGATCCACAACATCACCGAGGCCACGGAGCTTGGGTCAAACATCTTGATGCTATGTCCCATGTCAGTACATGAAGCCATCGCCAAACATCGTGGGATTTGACTCCTCTCCAAACCGGGCCAAATGTCCGGCCTCTACAACGTCGGCTCGGGTACGAGCTCACTCGGCCTCCTCGCTCGCATGTACTGCTACACAAACCGCACCCAACTCCCGCGTCTTGTCAAGTCAGCTATCAAACAGGGCTTCACTATCACCTCCCGCGGCATGCTGTGCTGGGCACCCATGCCCGACGATGTCACCATGCCACACTGCCGTGTGTTGTTCAGATGCCTTGAGGCATCACTGTCCTACGCCTTCGGTGTTGTCCGGAACAAGCCTACTATCCTCGAGGATACATGCCCCTGGCCGCTGGCCACACTACCATATGATCGCCTCTGCACTCACACGCCACTCAGGGACGCAAACCTCGGGGACTTCTCTTTGACCCTATCCCAAAGGCGCAAGCTTTCGGCCAAGTTCTCATGCTCGGTGGAAGATGCGAGCAAGCCCAGTTCTCACGGGCGTCGACAATGGCAAGAAAGAGTGCCGCGAACACGTTGGGGCCAAGCTCCAATCCCAGCTTGGTGCTTTCTTGGGCCCGGTCGATAAAAGAATGGTCCTCTGCGTATGCATTGAAGTCTTCATTTGCACATGTGATGTTGAGAATTCGCGATCGAGGCCCAATGATTATCAGTTGACAGCTGGTTCAGAGGTCAATAGCACACAGCAAGATGTTGGGACAAGGAGCATATCAAAGGTTGCACAGGTTGATGCTGGCACTGATCAAGCCCGACTGGCCTTTGATGATCCAGGAAGATGTGCGGCAGTGGATCATGACTAAATGTTGTCAAACGGAGCGAACAAAGGTAAGGTACTGCCGAAGAGTCGAGGGAATATTGGCGTTGGAGTCATGGTGCAAGAACAAGAGCTGATGGTTGCTGGTCCGGTTGCTGTGTCAGAAGAATACTTTGGAGTTCATGGTAGATGAAACCCAGCCATGGCTTTTTAGGCTCTGATGTTCACGGTAGTAAGGAAACAATTTTCTTTTGGTAAAATCCCACTTCTTTTTGTTTTTCATGACCCCATAGCTAGTAGGAACTCAGTAGCTGTCACCTAACCCATTACTCCTCCCAGCCTCCAACCAAATCCATCAGTTGTCCTCGGAGTCCACCCCCTTACGCACCATTACGAAGTCTGCACAAAGGCCTTCCCCTCTCCAACACATTCGGGTTGCAAGTCAACCTCGAGTCCTCGATGCAAGTCAACTGGGCGCCACCTGTCATTATATCTCCTTATCAGCTTGTGTTCCCACCAGACATGACATCTCCCTTCCAACATCAAATTTTCATCACACCGGCAGCCAGAGTACTCACAGTTGTTAACAGCAGCAGGCACGCACTTCCCCTGCTGGCCATTGACCTTGCAAATATCCTGCTTCAAGCTGGTATTCGCGACACAGCAAGCGCCGTTGGGAACGGGGCGGTTGGCGTTTTGACGGGAAAAGATGTCCCGGCGGAGAACGGAGGTGTCGGATTCGACGACGGCGGCGTTGACGGAGAGAGCTGTGAGGAAGAGGGAGGTGAGGATGGTGAACTTCATTTTGGCGGTTTGGAGGTTTTGGGTGGTTGTTGGTTATGAGTGAATGGGAACGGAATGGTATTAAGGCTGATGAGCTGGTTGTTGACGAGAAGTGGGATGTAGTGAATGAAAAGACCGGCCGGCGGTTAGTGAACTGAAGTTTGTGTGTGAATGAGTGAATGGGATGAGGAACGAGGAGAAACACTTACCAAAGGAGAAGAAGGTTGACTTTATACCAGATCCCCAAGGAGGCAGCAAAAGGGGCCAAGTTCACAATGTCACCCCATCACCTCCTGTCAGTCATAGAAACACCTTGGAGTTCGGTTAGGGAAGACATTCGGAACTCGGTACCGAGGCCCCTTGTCCGTACCTGCAGGAACAATCAAGATCCCGAGATTGACAGCCAGGGGTCGAGCGATCTCCTTGACGGGGCATCTGGTGGTGTGGTGGTGCCGAGTTAAACTTAACTCCATCGCCTTGACGCCGGAAACACTCGTTTCCAGAATGACAGGTACAGCACCTGAACCTAAGCGGGAGCCGAGGGTACGTTGACAGGACGGTGACGGATCGGTGACAGGCGCCTAACTTCCAAGCGAGATCCCATTCTGGCTCGAAGGATGGCTGTTGTAACAGGAGGCGTTAGACATGGTAGCATCGCCAGATCGCGAGCCCCTTTGTGGTGGTTTGGCTGGGCGTCTCGAAGCCCTACAAGGGTAGGGGCTCAGGGCAGTCAGGGGTCGCTGTTAGGGGTCGCTTTTGTCGCAGGAGGGCCTGTCGGGGGACGTGCCCCACCTTCCCTATTGGTCGATAGCAGCCCCTCTTATTGGCTGTACCTCGGAAAACACGGTTGATCTTGGCAGGGGAGAGCTTGCTGACGGAAAGGGGAAAAAGAGACAAATCAGACGACGGTGATCTTGCTGGAATATCTCAAAGGGTTGTGGCAGAAAGAGGATGTTAAAAGTGTTGAAGTCTGGATCAATTGGTCAACGTCACATTGTGGTGGTTAATTGATATTGGATTGGTTGTCTTATCTTGACTTTGCGCGATAGGCAACAGTGCTAACAAATTCCTCGTGGCCCTCCTTCGGAGTTCGGATGAACCCCTCCTTGGAGGTGTCTTCCCTTCGTCACTTCTCCCCACCATCTCCTCTCCTTCAATTGACAGAACCGTCAGGCCACGATGCCTCAAGCTCCAATCTGCGCGCTGTCAACACCGGTGCTAAACTGGCTCTTCGTCAGCAACCACTGCTCCATCGTCAACATGCCCGGGTGGTCCTTTCTCCTCGCCTCGATATCGGCCTTGTAGCCCTCGCTCGCGAACCAGCCGATCATCAAGCCAAGCTCCTTGGCCAGGAACGTCAACAAACTTCCGGCCAACGAATACGTCAGCGGGATGGGATACCCAGTCGCCTTGGAGAAAGCCCTGCTGAGCTGCTCAACCGTCAACTCATCCCCCGCCAGCCCGACCGCCGTGTGATTCCAATCCTCCGGGTCGTCAAACACCTTGGCCGCAAAGACACCGATATCATGCACCGAAATCCACTGCAGCGACTTCCTGTTCTCTCCCAGGTGATTCTTCAACGCAGTCAAGAACAGGCTCGTCGGCATGCCAGGCTTGAGGTTATCCATGAACGCCACAGGCCTCAGGATCGTCCAGCCCATCCTGGACCCAGGCTGCTTGCCGCACGTCGCATTCAGATAATCCTCAATCATCTTCTTGGTCTGAAAGTGCGGGATAGGCGTCGCGTTCTCCCAGCTCCTTGCATCGCCGCCGCGCTCGACAGAGCTGTACACAAAGTGCTGGACACCGTGCTCAATGGCACCGTCAATGAGGGCTTTGCCTTGCTTGACCTCGCCGTCAAAGGTCACGCCGGGGCCCATGGAGACTTGAACCGAGAAGACGCCCCAGATGGGGAGTTGCTGCTCGCCGGCAATAATCTTGGCCGACTCGAAGAGGGCGGGCACATTGTCGAGGTTGCCTTCGACCAGCTTGACGCGCGGGTAGCGCTTGACGAGGTCAAGGGCGGCAGTGCTGTCCGCTTTGCGGGTGACGGCGAGGATGGAGAACCTGTCGCCGGACTTGTCAAGGTCCATGAGGGCGTCAATGACGGCTCCGCCTTGCTGGCCGGTGGCACCGGTGACGAGGATGGTTCTCTTGGTCATTGTGGGGGATGTGTCAAGTGTGCCGATGCTGGTTTGACAGGTTGTGTTGGCTTGACAGGGTCCAAGTGATGGATGACAAGTGTCAAAGGTGGAAAGGGGATAAGACCTGAACAAGCGGAAATGTGAGAGGGTGAGTTCAAGTCGTCTGTCACCAGGTGTCACAAATGCTCCTTCCATTGCCCGTTAGCCACTGGGAAGTTCCCAACTCAGGGTTTTTTGGATACCCAAGTGGGAAACAGGAAGGTCGTGAGGACAGTGTTAGTTCCGATGACCGACGACACGGATATGAAAGTCCCAACCGGAGTGGCAGTGACCGCTGCGGCACCCGCGACTGCATCTTTACAGACATGGCCGAAGACAGAACGTTGGACAACTTGTTGGACCATTTCGCGATCTCGCAACCGCTAACTACCAACTCCCATCAAACGACGACACCGGCATTACATTGCGTGACATGCACTCTAAGCCTTCCCTACCGGCATTCATTGAGCTTCCAAGCTTTTCAACATGTCCGCAACATATCAGGTGCATGCCCGAGTATGGTTTCCGGGAAAATATGGCACGTCCTTGGCATGAGAATGGGCGCAGAGCATGCACCAACTTGTTGGCAGGGTCATGTACGAGTTCTTAGACTGCATGAGCCCCAGGGCTATGGCGTTGCACGAGCCCAGGTGAGTAGATTTGAGGACCCCTCACCCGTCATGTGGTACCTGCTTGCATCTGTCAAGGAAGAAAAGAAGGTAGTGAGCAGCATCTCGGGGACTTGCCGATCACCGTCCTTCCCGAACTCTTATTCTCGTCTCTAACCCTAGCAGACATTCGCTGAGCCTGTCTCGCACTCACCTTGATAGCCAATTTATAGCCTTTCAGTGTTCACATGAACATCATTCAGTCTTTCGCTTGAACTGAGCCACCTCGTCGACGCTTAGTCAGTACTTCGATCGCGCAAAGATAAACGCCGAACCCTCAGCATCACCAACCCGATATCAACAATCACTACTCCTCCCATTGACCTAAGTTATCCCGTCTTTGTCAGAGGAGCCATCGTCACCCACTCAAGATCATTACTCATCACGGTACCTAAGCATCACAAACCTCAACAAAAATCTCTCGCTACAATCAATCACATCTATCATCACCAACCGCCAACATGGAAGCACCCTCCACCCCACCATCAAAGAATCCCCCTCTGGACAACTCCATCCAGCATCATGTCCCCTCCGACCAACCCCCTTCCATGTCCCTCGCGGATACACGCCTCAAAACCCTTCGACTCCTCCTCCAAGGCTACAGCTCCCTCTCCGTACCTACTCTCCTTCAACCCCTCAGTTCCCAGTTTACGCACGAGGTTCTCCCCAAATCCCTGGGGATGCCAGTGAGGGGCAAGGAGGACTTTTCTCACCATGCTGCCATGGTTTTCTCAGCGTTCAAGAGCTTTGAGATGAAGCCGACAGAGCTGTGGGAGGATCCGGACAGGGGCGAAGTCATTTTGAGGTGTGCGATGGAGGGCGTCTTGAAGACCAAGGAGAAGCCGGAGGGTGAGAAGGAAGAGAGTGAGACAGAGGAGAATGGGACAGTGGAGGTGGAGGCCGAGAAAGAGCTCACTCCCTCTCTGAATGTGGAAAACGAGCACCTGTCTGATAAAGACCCAGAGCTTGAGCCGGTGGACCTAAGTAATATCTTAGGAGACCTACCAGCGCTACCAGACAAGCCAGAGACAGTCCTGAGTCCCATCACTGAAGTCACCGAACCCTCAGAATTCTCTCCCCCCACCTCTTTCAATCTTTCCAACCCCTCCTCCCAGGAAGAACCAACATCATCACCCCCATCATCAGTGGACGCACCCCGCTCACCCCCACCAGCCCCAAAAGAGTCGTCTCAACAAGAAGACCAAAACAAAAACACCGAAATCCACTGGAACAACGAATGCCTCCTCATCATCTCCTTCACCCCCTGCGGCTCGCAAATTTCCAAAATCCAAGAATTCGTCGACTCCGCCAAAGCAGTCGAGATGAAAAAGAAGCACGCCCCCAAGGGCAGCTTCGACGAGGCTTCTTCGGCGCCTCGTCCACCACCCACTTACAAGCCCGCGAAATACCTCGATCTAGACACCCTCAAACTCAAAGACTCTCACCCGAGTGTGACGGTCACCGAACTTCCGCCGTCGCCGGTGTCTGAGAGTCTAGTCTCCTCGGTTGGGAGCTTGGGCAGCAGCATGACGGGCATTTCACCACATGTTGGGTTTAACCGCAATGCTTTGAGCTGCAGGCTAGACAGGGGAACTCAATGTGCCATTGGCATGGATAGTCTAGACACGACGCTAGACACATTCAGTACCACGACTGAGTATCCTTCGTCTGGTCGGAATTCGCTGTGCCTTGATCGGGTGGCGTGGCATTCGGCTGAAGCTCAAGGCGAAGCCGAAGACGACCCTTCCAACGCCTTCTCCCCCTCCTCAGCTTCAGCTCTACTATCTCACCTAGTAGCAAAGAGCGAGCAGAGAAGCCAGATCAAGAGGCTCCGGTTTGCCAAAAATGTGGGCAAGGAGGAGGATATCGTTTGCTCTTCTTCTTCCGGTAGCAGCTCTTATTCTTCTTCTGCCGAGGGCGAGGGGTCGGGAGCTTCTGGTTCTGGTTCTGAATCTGGGCATGGGCATGTGCATGCTTCTCATGGTTCAGGGGGATTCTGGTTGAATGATCCACTCGGTGGCAATGAGGGAGGAGGAGAGAAGAAAAGTTGGAGTAGGACATTTGCTGATACGATTGAGGTTATTAACCAGTTTGTTCCTTCACAGCTTGTTCCCGTTCATTTTGTTGACGGGAACACTAGGAGGCATGTGGCTGTCAAGAAGGAGTGGGTTTCTGGAGCAGCGACTTTTGTTGCGGGTTTGGCGCTGGGGAGGCTTTGGTTTGGTGGAAGGGGTGGGAGGTCCGGGTGAGTAACCAACGGGTGAAGGACGTGGTGCAGCGAAAAGTGCTAAAAAATTGGAGAAAAGAAGGGAAGCAAAGAACAAAAAGAAGAAGAAGAGAAGTGATCTCATGATATTAGCGGAGATACCCCAGCCTGGTATTTTGTAGACGGACAGGACAGAGGTTGTATGTCTGTCGAGCTTATCACAATCATCATCTTCCTTTGTCATGAAGATTGACTCGATAAGAACTTCAAGGGGCCCGAAAAAGCCCTTGTGTAGTGGCCATGTTCGCCCATAGCAGTACATAAGTACCAGTAACTTTGATGAAGAGAAAGCCTAGATGCACACACCCCAAACCTCCCTACACCCGTTTTCTCCCAGAAATCCACAAAATAGTGGGACCGACAGCTGGATGACACCTGACATTGAAAACCCCGCTTTTACCCGCTAAATTTCGTCTTGCCGATACATTGAAACATCGCACTAACTTGGTCAAATTTTTTCGCACTTTCCAACTTGCACATTTACACCCCTTTCTCGCCCCCTTACACAACAACACACGTCGCGCACCAGTACCAACCTCTAGTTAATTTACACCGTTTTGCACTAAACACCATGGATTTATCACGAGATTTGAGTTATGGGGAGGCACAGAGATGATGTAAATCACCTGGGTCATGTGGGGGTTTGATTCAAATGGTCATGACCATTCAAAACGGCCAGAAATACCGCTAAAACTCGATAATTTACATGACAGCTGCCATCTGGGTAAAACGGGTGTATGTAGGTTTGGGGTGTGTGCATCTAGGCTTTCTCTTGATGAAATCGATCAGTCAATCGAAACACTTCCTGACTTGGCCAAGTCGTGCCTGCAAAATGTGAAGAGGCGTACAAATCTGTTAGTGATAAGGCCTGAGAGGGTTATCTGGGAGAACAAGGATGGAAGCGTTCTGAACAAATGGCTCGAGCCGTCCTCAATGATATTTGGTAACTCACGGAAAATAACTCTGGGGTGGGAATCGAACGGCGGATGGGCTGAATAAAACGTCGAAGTGAATGCATGATTTCCGAGATCAGATTAAGACATGGAAGGTCCCGAATACTGGAATGGAAGGCACGCTTATCTTGACCTCGCTGACAATTGCGACAGCCAGGTTGGGGAAGGAACTCCTCAGATATCGCGACCGACCGAAACAAAGCCGAAGTGCTCCACAGTCAATGCCGCTGAGGGAAGGAGGAGTTTGCCCTGTCATTTTCATGATCAATCTTTGCATCATTTGCCGGTATCAGTCGTCTCTGTTTCTTCCAGACCGGCATTTCCTTCGCTCTCCGCACCCAATCGACACTCCTCCCAAGCACACAAGGTCAATCGAGCACCAAAATCCAGCGGGAAGCAGGAACACAGATCTGGCCACGAGTCCAGTTCACCTATGTGCTCAAACGCCATCCTCCTCCTTTGCGAATACCCGCAACTCACCATGTGCCATCCTGTCGCGATTGATATTTGCACCACGAGAAAGCAACACACTTGGTCACCACCAGATACCTACCATAGCCGACGTCACAACAACAAGGCGGGGTCAACTGATGATAACATTCCAATCTAAACTAAGTATGATGACTACCCCTTGGTGGTTGTAGTAATGACAGTAATTGTGGACATTATTGTTTCATGCCCTACATCGTGATGATGACCCTGGACTGACTTAACTCCAGTCTCCCGCACCCAGCTCGACCTTCCTTCCCGCGCGTATGGCGTCCCTGATGTCTTCGATCTTCCACGGCTCGTACTTGTAACCCGGCGGATAGTTGACCGGCATGTCAAAGTCCTCATAAAATGGAATGCCCTTCTTCATGCTGTTCACCACGTGGTCGTAGACCTCGTACGCATACTTCTCCGGATCGTGCTGCCAGACCCATTTGGGCATCCTGGGCTGGGCTTGGCGATGATCCACCTTCGCATGCTTCCAGTCCGTGTCCTGCAACAGTTCGGCATTGCTGAACCCCAGCTTCTGAGCGCACGCGTTGCGAATGAAGCGCATCCTCACATGGGCACGCACCGACTGTACCACGTTCTCCCTTCCACCGATCTGGAGACACGCCGCCAGGCTGACGGCATCTTCGATTGCTTGCGTCGCCCCGTTTCCCGAAGCTGGCAAGAACGAGTGGGCGGCGTCGCCAATGTTGATAACACGGCCACCCTGAGATGCCCACTTGGGCTGAGGATTGCGCCAAAAGAGCTCAAAGTTGATAATGGTCTTGGACGGAGTCAGCTTGATCAACTCCTTGAGCTCGGGCGCCCACGGCTTGGGAACTTTGTTGTCCATGTTCTTCAACACGTCGTCTGCCTCGACCGTATGCGTCCAGGATTCCTTCTCGGAACCGGTAACGTCGTGGTTCATGATCCAGATAATGGTTTCTGGGCGAGTGAGACTCATGGCATAAGTTCCCGGTCTGTCACTCCAAGGTTAGTTTCCGACGATACACTCCAATCGATACGCAGACAACACGTGTATGGGGTCGCACTTACCCAAGCCAGGTACGGACGATGGGCTCCGGCTTTCCACCGCCCTCTGGAGTATGCATACCGAAGAACTCCTTGATCTCGGGGTTCTTGTCGAGATACCTGAGGTCAAACGCCGCGCGCCACATGGCTCTGCCGGACTTCATGGCCCTAACCTGACCTCCGACCAGCTTTTGCGCCTTTGACCCGACGCCATCGGCCGCAATCACCACATCCGCTTCGTATCTGTCGCCGTCCTCAGTAACGACCCCGCCCTTTCCGGCTGCCACGTCCTCCCAATAGTCGACCACCTTCTTGTTGAAAGTAATCGGGATTCCGAGTCGCTCCACCTGACGAATATACATCCGGTAAACAAGCGGACGCATCTGAAAGAGCCCAGGAGGAGTGTCAGGATCCAGTCCAGCCTCCCGGAGTCGTTCGGACACCCTGATGGGAGGGATCACCAGTTCTCCCTCGTGCTTGTACGTCTCGATCCAGGCATTGTGGAGAGAGATCTCGTCAAACTCCTTGGCCATCTCAGGCCAGTGCTTGAAGAATTTGGTGGCAGACAGACCCATGAAGTACATGTCGCCTGACCAAACAAGGGATGTGTTAGCTAACATCGACTTTTTTGACACATAATCGTTGTTCAGAGAAGAGAACACACTAACTCACCTTGGGTGTTGATGTCCGGGCATTTCTCCAGGATACGGACCTTGTGACCCTTGCGACGGCACTCAATCGCTGCCGTCAGGCCGGCCAGGCCGGTTCCCACAATAAGAACATCGATGCCTGAGTCCGGATATGAACCGATGGGTTTGGGCTCTCCTTCCGTGATGTAGGGCATGTTGTAATTGGTGGTGTGGGCTGTTCAATGTTGTTTAGCCCGAGAGAGTTGTGGTCCGGGGGAAGAAAAGCTAAGAAAAGCCGGTAAGTGGGGAGACTTCATATAAGTGTATGCACACACCTACAAAATGCACTTTCTGTCTGCTTTTGGGGAAGGATGAAGAATGCAGATGTCGGACCCGACGGCACCAGCCTAATTCCTACACGGGGATTGTAGCTTCCGGCACTAAAGCCAAGAACCATGGGCAAACACATTCCAGTCGGCAGTCACCCACCCGACAGACCCCTGAACACCGAGGCTTCGGTTCCGGAATAACTGCGCCGAGTATGGCAAATCATATTTGTCAATTATACATGTCCATACTACGTCGTCGCTTGTAAATTCTTCTTGGTCGCTTGGTTTTTCTCATCCACATTCTCCCATTCTGTTCAGTTGTCTCCTCAATACGACATGGATAGGTCCCTTCCCTGATTCGGTTACCGGCGGTTACCGGCTCTTACCGGCTCTCTCCTTTCCTGCCTGCCTGTACGTGTACTTATTCTTGTTTTCGGGGAGTCGTTAGCAGCAGCTGCATGCCCCTGCAGTGCGGAAGTCGCACTGTTGAAACTTACATCTCATGGAAATGGGGCAAGGGGCACAGGGAAGGCGTTCTTGGCTTCAAGTGAAAAGGGAAGGAAAAGGTAAAGAAAACTATGAAGCGTGACGCTTGCGCCGGCCAGTGCAGGTACTGAGGATGCCAAAGTTAAACCCTCATCATGGCCATGGTCATAAAAAGGGGGGATGATGGCCGGACGGATGCTAGGGGTTGGAAGCGCTATCGCCTTTTGCTTCCGCTCTTTGTTTTTTTGCTTTTGATTCTGCTTTCGCTTTTTGCTATCGTACCACCATCACAGCCCGCCGCATGCATCACACGGCGTCAACCAATTCGAGGGTCACTGCACTGAGCCATTAAGCACACTCACCGGTATCCCAGCAGACCCGTAAAACATCCAACTTGATGCTCGATGTTTGGGAACGGTAGTAGACAGGGTAGGGGAAGAAGTTCTGGGGAAGAAAAGCCTAAGTGGGAAGCAGATGAGAGGGAGAGATGGAACGACATCTGCAGAATGCCCAGCCAAATCGGTCAATTTTGGGCCGTTATGGTCTGATGTGAGCAGCCTCGCCTTTGCATTTCTACCAGCTTACTGGGTCGACTGAGAAGCAAGGAGGTCCTATGGACGTGCTGGGTGCTGCTAATGGCAGCTTTTCAAATAGGGAACCGGACAAGTTGAGCTCTCGTCTCATCTGGTCAACTTACCGCTGGAAGCCGAGGATTAATCATGAGAGGGGATTTCAAGGAACTTGAAGAAGGCATCATGCGATGCAAGAAAGGAAAGGGAGGGAAGCAGTCGGCGGATGAGGGCTGTTCAGCCTTTGGACTTGTGTGTGTTGATTCAGCAGGACAAGGGGGGTATAAACAAGACAACGGCGTCCAAGCTGCCGGGACTCACCTAAGCAAGGCTGATAAGCAGGCTCTTCTTGAGTCTGAGCAGGGTGATTTGTACTTGAATGCCTCACAGAGACATTCCACAGGCTGACCAATCAACTCCTTTTTTCCAAACCGCTGTATCTTGTTTCAAGAGCACAGAATCTGCCCCTGGCCATGCGACAAGTTTATCAGCACAGTACCTACAACAATGCCATGACATGCGCCAGAGACATGAAGCATGTCTATAATAAGCATGGGTGAGCTGGTAGGGCTGAGATTATGGTTGGTACCTACCTCTACTCACAGGAAGGGTCCGTCTTGGGCATGTGAACGAAGAGTGTTACTTAGTGCTTTTTGTTTCTTCAGGCAAAGGCGCGAAGCTGGCTGGGCCTTTCTTGAGACAAGATGGTGGAACACACGGAGAACAGGATTCAGGATCGGACCTCTGAGGAAGCAATGGATGTGATAAGATTCTGTAGCTGTTTGCAGGACAGACCGCCTGTCCTTTCATGCTGCACGGCTCTTTGCCCTGCACCCTCCTTGACAGCGGTCTGGCACGCTCCAGAATCTCCTCCTTTCTGTAGCCCTCTAGACCTTCCTCTCTTTGATCACCAGCTCTATATATTTGGCGATCCTCTCCAGCTTTTGTTAGCTGGATCCCTCAATTGTACACTCATCATCATTCCCAGGCATCTTTCGTAATCCATCTCACAATGGACGTCAATCTGTCCGTGGTGCCGATATGAGGTCGAGGAGTTGGTCGGTGATCACTGACCAGGAGCGGAAATAGGTGGCCAAACTTTTTGTTTCCCCCCCCCCCCCCCCCGTTTCAATCTGCTTCTAACCCATTATAATCTTGTTCTCAAATAGCAGATCTTTGGACAGACGACTGCCAGGGAGGCGAGCGAGTCGGGAGTCCTGTCCCCATTTTTGGTTGGGTGGCTAAAGGGCAGTGTCCTTGTGACATTGCCAATGTTATCACAGGTCGATTTCAATGCGCGGCTGAGGTGATGCGGACCCAAAGAAGTAGAACTAGCAATTGATCTGGTCTACTGAACTGCTTCGTCTGAGAAGCCTAGTACCGTATGAAGGCGGCTACCCAATTGAATTGAAAGAAGGCCTGAGTATTCCCCGTCTGGGATCCTCCGTGTGGATCTCCGGGAGGGAAGGGGTCGGTGCTGGACGGGAAAGATCACGATGGACGTTTCAGCTGGTCTTCCGGTTCGGCGCATGGTGTTGTCTCATCGGCGAAGCATAAGACAGACATTGAAGAGCATGGTTCTCGCCGTCCCTTCTGTCTGGTAGGTACCTTAGTTTTCCTCTCTACGCTAGTGTGGGTGTGCTGTTATACGTGAGCATCATTGCGCACTAACAACTAACTAGGTACCTTAGTTGCGGCAGGTACAAGACAACCGGTGTAAATGGCAGCAGCGCTTAGATACCTAGTAACGTATGTACATTGCATTCACGTCAGATGCACCTAACGAGCAACATAGCATTAGGCACGTGGGCACCTCCAGCCACCACCACCACTGAAAGGCGTTTCATCTTCGTCGTCGGCGAGGCAATCCGGTCCGGAACATTGGTCGTCACCAAGGGCTTCCGGCGCCGACGTCGCAGACTTGGATGTGCCCATCCTGGAAGCTCATTGAACGTTCATCAGGTTACTGGATGCTTTCTGCCCAGCCTCCCAGCTTCTACCAGGTTGCCAGCTACCTACCTCATCAGCTCATCTTTCAGCTCAGCTCGAGCTCTAAGTGCGTCGATTGAACTGTGCTTGCGTCGTGCGTCATGTTTCAAAGCGCTAGTCACAAGTTTACGTGCAGAAGCCACCAGGTGCAGCTCAGCGTGCATTGATTGACCTCGTGTTCGTCACTGCAGCTGCTAATAAAGGGCGTGCATAGCTAAGGTATATGCAGGTTCGACATGGCAGCGTGACAGGTTCAATGTATGCATCTGTCGTGCACTAGACGGACTGCACTGCCCTGCACTGCCCACGCTTTGATTGAAAGTCATGATCGGTTTTGCATGTATCAACGTCAAGTGTCCTGTCAACGACTGACAACCTCGCAAGATGTTAGCACAGTTAGAGACATGCTAGGGAGGTGGTTTATAAGTGCTCCACCCTGACTCAGCCTTCAACAAATCAAAACGGGCCGCTGGTCTAGTGGTATGATTCTCGCTTAGGGTTCAAATCCTGAGCATTCTTGCGAGAGGTCCCGGGTTCAATCCCCGGGTGGCCCCATTCTTTTTTCGCTTTTTTGTCTGTATTCATTTTCCACTCTTTATTTTTTTGTCGTCCCTTCATTCTGTTTCTTCCCAATCTTTTCTTCTTTTCCCTTTTCCATTTTCTTCACAATTCCCATAATCGCAATAATCACGTTCCCATCATTTGAGCACTTTTTGGGATACAATCATTGTACAGAGCATGTTGACCTATAAATATCGCAGCTTCGCATTGACTTTCTGGACTTAATGTCGGCGATTTTCTATAAGATACCAGTGCTTTATGCGCACCACGGGCGCTTTACGGACACTTCGGCTCTTAGTTCGGTCAGGGTAAAGGTCTCCGGTCCGGGCCGGGCCGGGCCCCGGGCTCCGTGCCGCCCCCCCGGTGTGGTCCGGACAAGGCGCACTTCACGACTGAAAGATTCTGCAACACCTGTATTCAAGACAAAAAAAAACGGCTTTAGAATGGGATGCAAAACAATCCAATCGTCACATGTACCACCTGAGGTTACCTAAGGAAATGAGTTCTCCTGTCACAAACCTTTGGTCTCACGTCTCATGTCTCACGCTTCGTGGCTCTGGAGTCTGACCTCTTAAACACATCCCGAAAATACGATTTTTGCTCGCTCGCTTGCTTGCATCTGCATTTCCCAATCATGGGTGCATTCTGGTCCAAGCACGTTTGCAGCTTGTTGGCAGTTGAGGTAGTAGCCTGGACAACTTCCTTGGTCTCGTTCTTCTGTGCCGGTAACATGGACATTTGTAGAGTTCAGCACAACCACTTTATCGACATTCAACGCATATAAGTTCACGGGAATTGATGGACTTTTGAGAAGGAACCTGAAGCTCTAGATCAGGAGATTACCTAGGGAAGAAATGAAGGACAAAAGGCGAGAGATTGGAACAGAGACGGAAACAAAAGCTCGTTAACAGTTCTCGCTGCCGGTCTCAACTCACAAACGGAACCCGTTCACATTTCCAACAAGTCACCCACCCTCACCCCCTCATCCCACGCATCCATCTCAACCGACTCGGTTCCTGATCCAAAAAAGCACTTTGCTTTTGTCGGGGCTTCAACGCAAGAAATCAAACTCAACCCTTCCAACCGAATCTCCTCAAACAATTGTGAGAAAGTGGCAACACCGTCGCCGTTGCAGACAACATGAACATCAACAGCGCCTCAACACCGCCTCTAGAACATGTCCTGAGTCGTGCGATTTCTCGCCAGTTTTTGTGTCGACCCGCCTCATCGCCTGTCGTTCGATAACTGCAAGCTCCCGATCTTGTCAAAGCCATGATCAATGCTCCGATCAGCCCACTCCAGCCGGGTGACTGAGTCGGTGCAGACATCTATCTGCGTTGAAAGATCCCTTGGTATTGACTTTCGGACCCTGATAGCTGCTATTTTTAACCTCATTGCCTTGCCTATGCCTGAAGATTCTTGTCAAAGCAACAGGAACCCTTCTCGCTGGTGCCATTCAGACAGGAGAAAGCGTAAGCATTGCCTTCGCAGACGCTTCTACAGCATGTAGAGCTTGACCTCCACAGTATAATCTGCAGCCATGTCAGTTACAAAATAAGGGATCGCACGCGAGTTGCGACCAACGCTCCACCCAGCCATCGGTCGAGGGTTGGGGCAACTCCTATCGGATCTCACTTCTCCGTACTCTTCCATTGCCTCAGAGCTTAACAGAAGAGATGGGAGAAAAAAAAAAAAAAAGTGAAGCAAAGAAAAGCAACAAAAGGAAGAAAAAATTGAACTTCGTGATCTGCGCTCATGTTTTTTTAGAACTTTTCGTATCCGTGTCTGCAGACCTAACGGGGCCTGCGTCCCGCTTCAGCAACCAAGTTAAAAACCCCTCGCAGCAGCAAAGCATACAACAACGTAACGCAGCCTGAAGTGCATACATCAAACGTGCTTTGAACTGGTTTAGTTAGCCAAGGAGAACAAAGAAGAGCCTTAGTGAGGTTTGGAGTGGGAAAGTCAGTGAGTGAGGTAACACAAGAAGACAAGTGAAACCGACAACTCATTCCGGGACCAAAACCCCAAGTCAAGTAACCATGCCGTTTTGTCATTCTCAGTACTAGTCGCTTTTAGTTTGCAGTTCCGCAACAGAGCTACTACCGAACTTGAAAAATCGCCATATCCTCAAGTTAGCTTTCACTTCTCATCTTAATTTTGTCAGGCTCCATGGCACTCACGAAGACACAATCGACACTCAGTGTGTTCTCAGATCCGGCTCTTTACGGCTCCGTTCTGCTTCTCGTCTATCGGCGTTACGTGCGGGATTCAAGAACTTTTCCTGTTTGGTCTGATTCTGGCGCTGAGGCAAGTCCTTATTCTAGAAACTCAGTCACGCGATGCGGCGATTCATACATTCTGCTTCCCCATCATCACCAGTTCACTCGATTGAAGAGAAAACTGGAGTGATCGATTCACCAAAAGACAAAGAAACACGCGTTTCTTACCTCTGTCATGTACACTGCCTTGAATAGTACACGAAAACCGGCATTCAACTTCTTCCTTTGTGCCAGGCTGAGTCCTGAGAGAGCAGACGCCATGTTGGAAGCGCTTAGAAAGGCACTCATTATTGGTTGGGAGGTGTTCTCGTATAGCGTGAAGATGCTCGAAGCTGTGGAATCCAGATGTCAGTGCCGCTGCAGAAATGCCGTGCGTAGGGATCAGACTATCAAGGAAGCGACGTCATGTAAGGGGGGAGAAAGTAAGTGCATATTGACGATCCAGGAACAGCCACACCATATCACCCCACCCTTGTCAAGCGTGATACCTGCGAAGTAGTCAGCCTCCATTGATCAAGTTGATTATTGCCGTTCCAATAAGGGTTGGTGTCCTTCCGCCGTTGTCACGAGACCCTTCAATGCTCCAAACTGACACACTTTCAGCACTGATAAACACGAAGTGGGGGCTCCAAGCCTCCAAGGCTTACCTGAACAATATGATGCTATCTTTGCATCTTTTTGGGTCTTCAGCCCCCTCGTTCCCCCCCATGACTATCACTCTCACACCTCTGCTGTCGAAACAGACGATATTGCCATTGACGCTCGGACTCCACCTGGAGGCTGGGAGCGCTAAGTCGTTGTGCTTGCTGTGTGCATTGCGTATACATCGACAGTCGTCCAGGCGATAATGAGGAGAGAGATCAGCCATACTGGCAACGAAACTTCCAGCTGACCCTTAAACATCGGTCGGCCTGGTCGGCTTTCTGTTCGGCTCTCCGTCCTCGATCTTGTTGTTTGTTGTCGTTGACATAGTTTGTTTTTCTCGTCTTCCTTTTATCTAAGCAGGGATCCAGACCGGTCGAAGTGCCGTTTTGTTGAGATACCCCATTATTGTTGGACTTACCAATCAAGATCGTCCTTTGCATTCCCTATTATTTTCATCATTCGTTCTCGCAATGCAGCCGCTTACTCTCGTTATCGTAAGCCTGTTGTTGTTGATCGTGGCCGTTGTGCACTTCATCAAAGCCTTTAGGGAGATCAACGACCCAAATGGAATACCGGGGCCGACACAGATACCCTACTTGGGGCGCATCCATGATCTTCCTATCCAGTTCATGTGGCTCAAGTTCAAGGAGTGGGCGGACAAGTATGGACAACAAGGGTTCTACCGGACCATCATGCTTGGTGCCGAATTCATCGTCGTGAGCGATGAGAAGGTGGCGGAGGATTTGCTGGTCAAGCGTGCCAAGTATAACTCGGATCGGCCGGTCATTCGATCCTTGTTTGACTCCAAGAGCGAGAATGGTTCGATGGAATACCTTCCCCTGATGGGCCACAATCGTAAGTAAACAAGCCCCTGAGAATGATGGTTCAGGCAAAAAAGAAGCAAAAGGTTGACAAAGGATGAAACAACAGCATACTGGTCGCGTCAAAGAAAACTCAGTCATTCCTATCTGACCGAGGCCACAAAAGCTCACTACTACGGTGTAATGTACTTTGAGGTCCAGCGATTGATGGCACGACTGCTCGAAAACCCCGACGACTTCCAACACTCTCTCGAAGACATGTCATCCAAGGTCATGTGCCAGCTGACATGGGATGATCCGAGCCTCAGTGAGTACTGTACCAAGAGCGCCTGGGGTCTCTTGACGCAGATGTCACCCGCTGGACCCATCACCAACGTCCTGACACCGCTCTGGCACTTGCCCACCTTGATCAACCCCTGGAAGAGAGCAGAGCGCAAACGCCACGATGAACAACAAGCGTGGTGGATGGAACGTCTTTTGACATGCAGGGAAAAGTTGGCACACGGGGAACTACGCCCATGCTGGACCCGTCAGTTTCTCGAGAAGACCTCCCTCAAGACCAACATTTCTGGTGACCATGAAGCTTCTTCTGTCATTGGGATGTTGGCCCTGGTTGGAATCTTCACCGTCGTGGGTCCGTTGTCCTACTGGCTTGTGTCCATGGTTCACAACCCCAAATGGCAAGAGGCTGTTCAAAGGGAAGTCGACCAAGTTTGCGGTGGTCGTATGCCAAGATTGGAAGATGCTCCCCGGTTGCCTATCCTCCGTGCTTGCATCAAGGAGACAATGAGGTGGAAGCCGAACGTGCCCACAGGTGTCGCCCACGAGACCGAAGCGGATGATCACTATCGGGGATATTTCATCCCCAAGGGAACCCGCATCCTGCCTCTTGACTGGTTTGTCGTTCTTGTCCAGTTGTGATTCTTGCTCGTTGAGATGCTGATGAAGACAGGTCCTTCCTCCGTAACCCCGTCAAGTACCCTGACCCGGAAAACTTCCGTCCTGAGCGCTGGCTCGAACCGGGCTGGCCCACGTACCAGGAGCCTCTGACTCAGTATCCGACCATCAGGGGTCTTACCTCCTTCGGCTGGGGGCAACGCCAGTGTCTTGGTATGTCACTCACCCAAGATGAGCTCATTGTCGCATGCGGTGCCTTGGCCTGGTTGTTCAACCTCAAGCATAAGCGTGATCCCGTAACGGGCCAGGAACTACCCGTTCCGCTTGACAAGAGCAACTCGCTGCTTATCATCAAGCCTGATCTGTTCCAAATGGCATTCGAGCCGCGATCGGAGAAGAGGAAGATGGAAGCGTTGAGGCTCTGGAAAGAGTCCGAGGCCAAGGATCGCGCGAAGAGGGAACAGTGGCTGAGGAACCTTCGAGAGGGAAAGCCGAATGTGATCAAGGAGCCAAAGGTGCCGCAACCGACAGTGAAGATTCCATCTCCCTCACCGGCAGCAGCAGTCCCGGCTGCACTCGTGAACGGAAAGGAGGAAACGAATGGGTTGTCGGAGAAGGTTGTCGAGGAAAAGGGTGCCGGTGTGAACGGCCATGGTGGTGGATTGGCCGCGTGTGACTCAGCGGGGAAGGCGGTGGTTGATTTGAGGAAGGAAGCGGATATTCGCTTCAAGATTGCGAGGCTAGACTCCACTGAGAGTGTAGGCTGTCTCCTTTCTTAGAGTGAAGGGAGCGTGTGAGGGAGGAGATGCGGGTGATACGCAATTCGGAAGCAACGCAGTGGGTGCAGTCTTCTGCTAGTCAAACGTTCTTTAGTTGCATTCCGAAATTCCCTTCCTTTATTCGAGTGTTCAGATTGGGGATATGTAACTTACGGGGACCAAATGACAATATTGTAAGGAAGGATATAAGAATGCGGGGACTGTGAGTCTAGATTCAGCGATTTGGCTTTTCCGGGGGCTGGGTGAAGAATTGGTGGAAAGGGTGTCGGGTGTTGTGCATTTGTGGTTCTCGCCTTGATTGTCGCGATGGTGAAATGGACTGTCTTTTTCGGGGAAAAGAGTCGGAAGAATTGGGACACGAGAAGAGAGAAAGGATGAGAGTTCACTGTCCTGTCCTGAAAGAATGGAGCGTGCTCCCATAAGGAAGCATCTTTCCGTCTCATGTTGTGCCAACGCCGACCAGAACGTGCCTTCCGTCCCGTATACCAGCGGAGATGAGGTGTGACACGGACCGGGTTCCATTCAGTTACACGAAGGCAGTGACGGCCACCACCCAACATGGTCGAATCCCTTCCAATTTGACAGGACGGCAACTGCCTGACTCTGAGGCACTGCATTTGAAGGGCGAGAATGCCATCAGGGACACTTCGATGAGTTCCCTTCTAAGCTTCGTTTATGTCAACTGGGTCCTTCTTGGCGTTTGAGAAACAATACATGTGCTTTACTTGCCCCTGTACTTCCATGATAGCACCTCCCTTCTTGGAGTCATCAACCTTCCAGCCAAAACGCATTTGATGCATTGACCCTAGTGGTCGCGGATGTGGACGATGATGGGACGAACGGTGGGGCCGCAGGGCCCAACTTCAGGCAAGTTCGATGCTCCGCCGTCGTATCTTAGCGACACTTCACGGTCAACCTTGCGTGTAAACACTCCAAAGGGAGAAAGAAAACGTCATGGTGTGGCCTACACAAGAGTGTCAGAGGAAATAGGAGTTGAAGGAAGGATGAAGACGGAGATGATTCTACCCGTGGGCGTTTGGTGGTGGTGATCTGAGCTGGCCACGCAAAGAGAGTGGATGTTGCGTAGCCATCTCAGATCACCACCACCAAACACCCACGGGTAGATTGGCTTATCACGATGCTCTTTCGAGCTTCATTTCCTAGCAAATTCTTTTGTCATTGGTATCATAACTAACACTTAACTGTTTTAATAACATCTTTTGCCCAGTCAGCCATGCCCGTTACCACCGGATACCCAGGGTTGTCGTAGATCAACGTCCGCAAAAGCGATGGGAAGTTCCCAAGATTATATATGTCAATTGGTCTGGTAAAAGGGAAACCCACATTCGAGGCCAAGTCTCACGTTCCTTGATTCCATGAATGTGTGGAAAAAGCTAGGCATTCTTGCTGCACTCTGCACTGCACAGGATGGATGATGACTGCAGGATCAATGCCCGTAACCATGCCTTGACAGTCAGACTTGGTGCGCTTGGAGGCGAACAAAGAGCAAGATAAAGCTGCTTAACTGCAACCACGTCTTGCGTTTGCATTCGAGTAGAATGCTTGCAAATTCTTGAAATGTCATTGTTGAGAATGGCTTCCTCCTCTGCACGTCAAGCTCGGCCTTCCCCTTCCGCCGTCCGTGCGTTGATCCGGTCAACGGCTGTCACCGGCCGGGACGGTGTCGTTCCTTGAGCTGCTCGCAGTCAATGTGTTGGATTACCAATCCTCCCCCAATGCACACCAGAGAAGAAGTAGCGAAGCGGGGCCGACCGTGTTGAGTTGCACCTTCCAAGTTATGGTTCCGAGCTCGAAGTTTCTTCCTGCAGCTTCAAGTTAACAAAAGGCAACCACATCTGCTCCTTCCGTCACCACCGAGGTACTTCGGTACCAACCTGTAAATATCAACCGTTACACAGAAGTTGCCGGCCGGAGACGAGCGAAGGGTGGTTCCACGGCATGAACTCCCGGCATCAAAGGAGGGGTTCTTTCCCTCAGCTCCCTGAAGACAACCATCCAATGAGTGCTTCCAATGCTCATCCCTTCGGCTTATCAAGGCCAAACTCCTCCAAGCGGCTGACTTGAACTCTGACAACATCGTAACAAGGTGTCAACAAACCCGATATTGTACACACCGAAAAGTTCCTTGGCTACCAAGTCCATTGAATCAACATCAAGAGTCAAGCACAGCACTGCTCATAGCCACCATGTCTTCTTCTTCCGGCCTTATTTCCACCGAGGCCGTCGTCGGCACCACCGTTGCCATGTCATTCATCCTCCTCGGTATGTACCATCACCAATCATCCCGTCACCCCTTCATTCCGTCATTCGCGTCATTCCGTCATCTCGTCACCCGCCATCCCATCTGCCATCCTGTCATCGCATATATCCTCCAGGAAACCTTACCTTGTCACCGCCACCTACCATCACCGCCATCTCCCTCTCCCTCTCTCACTCCCTCCCTTCCAAAGACCTCCAACTAACCACCCTCCCCTCCCCCCACAGGCAACGCAATAACCCAATCCTTCATGGGCGTCCCCGCCCTCCTCATCAACTTCCCCCACCCCTCCTCTCCCTCGCACTCTGCCGCCGCCAAACACCTGGGAACCCAATGGCCCGTTTTTTGGAAAGTCGGCAACGTCTTCTTCCGACCCATCTCCACCTTCGGCATTCTTGGGTACGGCTACGCAGCCTGGGCCTGTTCCCGCTCTACTTCCTCCACTCAAGCCCTCGGTTCCACCTCGGGCAACGCGTGGAAGTTTTATGCCATCAGTGCCTTGTGCCATTTGATCACTGTCGTGCATAGTGCCGTCAATATGCAGCCGATTAATGCCAAGATTGAGGGGTTGAGGGGCAACAAGACGGATCTGGCGCTGGCGGAGTATTATGCGAGGAAGTGGGCGAGACTGAATTTGGTTAGGTTGGTGATGCCGGCTGTTGCGGGGAGTGTGGCGTTGTGGACTACGTTGAGGGCGGGGAGGGTGGGGGGTGTTAGTTTCCTTTGAGGTCATGGAGGGGAGGAACAGAAGACAATAAATGATGACTGGGGAAGGACATGGAGTATGAGTTGGCAGAGTTTTGGACGTGGCGAGTAGTGATCATTGTTGGGAGGATGTGACATGTTCCCAATATTGCTTTGAGATGAGAAAGAAAGCAGCAGGGTTATGTTGGAGGTACATGGGCAACAGACAATCAGGAATCATCATAAAAAATAATCAAACACAAGAGTGTATCGTTACCATGCTAGTTGCGCCTTCATCATTGAGAGAAACAACTTCTGGCGCAGAGAATGTTCAGATAAGTGACTTGACCATGGGCTTTTTCGCTTTGACGGCTTGACGATGCCTTGAGAGGAGAGTCGATGAGTGCGGACAGCAAAGGAAATGCCCTTCTGAACGGGAAGAAAAAGAAGACTGCAGTGATGCAGGAACATTTTTCAAGAATTGTTCATGAGGGTTACAGGATGAGTTGCTCCTTCCCTCATTGACTGTGGGAATACTTCGGTTTGTTTCGGCCGCGATATCTGAGGAGTTCCTTCCCCAACCAGGTTGTCGCAGTTGTGAACACCAAGAGTTCAAAGCAAGCGCGCCCCTTCCAATTCAATGATTACATCCTCAGTACTATCCTCCGAGATCGGAAATAATCCATTCGAGTATCGGTTCAGCTCGAGTCCATGCAACCAACGCAATCTCCTTGAAATTACACAATACCATTGCATGCATTCATTCCCGACCCCCTTACCGACCCTTGACCTGCTCCGGCACCACCACCATCGGGTTATACTCCTCCTTCAAGACAGCATCGCACACGCCGTTCCCTCCACAGCTACCCGCCAAGTTCTTCTCAGCCGCAAACTCAGCCAAGCCAAGATACGTCCTCCCATCAACACCCAGCCTGGTAAACTTCAAGTTAAAGCTGCTCATCGGGTCACCTTCGACGGTATTATTTCCCTTGACAACCTCAAACATGAAATATCCTTCTTGCACTTCGCTGCAATTCTGGACCTTGTCAAACGGCGACTCCCCGGCGGCTTCGTTCCACTCCGCCGTGCAATCGGCCGTCATATCTGGCCCATCAAAACCCGTCCCGGGCTCCGTGATGGTGAGGCTGATGGAACTCACACCGGAGCTGCCCGTGGCGGATTCGCTGGATGGACGATGCGTCTCGATGCGCGAAATTTGCCAGGGGATGGGCGGTTCCGGCTCGGCTTCTGGTGTCTCTTCCGTTTGACGGATCTTCAGATCGGGAGACCTCGTGTTCCCAATTTCCTTGGGAGTCACGCGGACGGGAGTGGACTCGGGCCTCAGGTTGGCGTAGCAGAAACCACTGGCGGCGCACATGAAGAAGAGGTCATCACGGTCGACGCCGCTGTTGAGAGTGACGGAGCCGACGTAAAGATTGCCGCCGTCGTTGGTCAGGCGCGTGAAGCGGAGGATGAAGTTGCTGATGGATGGTGGACTTTCCGAGGAGGGGTCTTCTGCTCGCAGGACTTCGAATTCCCATGATCCATCTTCTACTGGCGTGCATTCGAGCGCTGTGTCGTATGGCGTCTCGCCTTTGGTTAGGCCGTCCCATTCGATGTTGCAGTTTGTTGTGGCATTGCTGGCGGCGCTGTTGGGGTCCGTGATGGTGGTCTTGATGTAGCTGATGGTGCTGCTGCCAGGGCGGCCGGATGGGGAGTAAGTGTCAACTTGGATGATTTCCCATGGTGCCAGTGCGTGGGCGGCCACAAAGGTGCTTGATGTGAGGGACAAGATCCCGAGGAGGGCCGGTCGCAGCATGATGGTGGAAGGTCAAGGGAAGCGGTTAGATGTCGGATTTTGGATGTTGGATGACAAAACATGTCAAATGGGTTGAGGAGAACGAATCCAACATCTTATACAAACCTGAAGTGTCTCACGATAGACCCGACGCTCTGGATATCACCGAGGTTATTGGCAAAGACATGGTGTTGTGGCAATGGAACTTGGAGGAATAGGGGTGTTTTCTATGAGGTTACACGGGGGGAGTAGTGGGTTTCATTGTCCCACCAAATCCGGGGACGTCAAAGCTTTCCATACCCTGAAGGAGCCTCAAATCCGGGGTGCAATGTAATCAATCGTGGTTCAATTGTCGGTGTTGAGCCGATAAGGTGCTTTATCCGTAAAGTGTCCTGGCACGTTCAGGGGTAAGCGAAATGAACAAGTCTGCAACGGAAATTCGGTACCAGCGCAATGACATCGATATACTTTGTGGTATATTAAAGCAGATATTGTTGCGCATCTTCTGCAAATTGTGCTCAGGAATGGTATTTCTTCGATGGTATGGGGAGCGGTGGTGATTTCGGCGAGTGTCCTTTGGGGATTATCGCCGAGGACGACGAACGGAGACACTGGACATGAAGGGCAGGTTGCACTAGAGCAAGGCAAGTGGACGAACCGACCTAGGTAAATCCGACGAAAGGAGCGTTTGCGACGCAAGAAATGATACAAAGGAAATAAAACAAAGCAATTAACAAAATACAGCAAAGGGCAGGGAAACAATGCAAATCCGATCTTTTGCATGTCGAGGAGCTTATGTTGAATTGTCTCAAACGCGGGCGTGAAACTGCTCCCAATGGGCGGGAAGCTCTTTATTTCACGTTGATTGACTTGATCATGGTTTTTTGGGTAGTTCATACGACGGGCGTCGGGGTGGCTTTAGTTCTAGTACCGCATGTGATTATTTTAAGGACTTGGAAGCTGGGGATGGGTTCGTTTTTTTTTGCTATTTTGTGTTGTTGACTTGTCGCTGATGTTCCGTTCTGTATTTATGTTGTTACGTGCTGTGGTATGGTACCTGTATGGTAAGTAGACTTGTGGGTATTACGTATCACGAGTAAGAAAAGTGAATGTTACGTAACTTACGCAAGTGAAACAAACCAAAGCAAACACCCATGAACCACAACAAGTGTCGCCTTTTTGGAAACAAACCAAAACATCTATCCCCTGAATCTGCTTTGCTTTGATTTTTTTCGACCATGGAATGAAGCCCATTTGAATATTTCAATCATTGTACCGAAAGAACAGAGCGACAAGGCACACAATCCGTACGAGTCGTCTGTGGAAATTTTGAGGTTGTATGCAGGTACCCGTGCCTGACGGTCATGGTATCTCAGTGTGCTGCCGCTATCGGACTGTTCGCACTCTGGTTTTCATCCTTTCTACCCGGCAACCGTGAGCACGATTGTGTTGCCCTCTTTCCACTTTTGTGTGATTGACCGATGGTGAGGGGAGCCGTCGCGATCGAGACAGGAATGTCCTCCCACTTATTGCCCCTCTCACTCTGTTCGATGGAAGTTCACACAAGCCTCTCCTTCCCTTTGACGACTTTCTGCCAAGGAGGATGCGACTCCTGCCCTCCGTGATGGCGCATCGCATGGAAAGGTGATCACGATTTCGTGGAGGTGGACCAGGCCGACAGCGCAGGTGAGTGACTGCCTCAGCCATCAAGGTTCTCCTTTGCCCTTTCCAACTCCTTGCTGAGCGTTACCAGGATGCTGACCATTCTCGCCAGTCCAGAAAGCCCGTTGCCTTCGGTGCTTTGCATTGCTTCCTCCCACTGGTTGGCGAATCCTTCACGCACACTATCCCGTGTCAGAAACCTCTAGTCTTCTGCCTCGATTTATTCAAGCAAATCAATCACTTCCACACTCTCCATTCGAACCCATACAACCCCCCCACGAAGTCGGATTCTGAGCCTGAAGACCGGTCCTCGAACGACGACCCTGTCAAATACACAACATCCAGTCAGACGATTTTGTTCGAACACCCGAGTTCTGATCCATCACAGAAGCATATTTTTTAGGGGGCGATGGCATCCGCTGCCCGTCATATTTCCCTGGTCGGCTGTGAAATGGACTCCGAAAGATCTGGGCCCATATCAAGCACTCAGTACCTCCCGTCGTTGCCTTTATCACATCTTTTTCTGTGGTCAGGTAAGCGGCAGTCATTCCTCCCCACCGTCCTACTTTGCAACGCGAGAAAGATAAACCCATAACTGAGAGCATGACTCGACGCAGACTGTTGCTAGCACACCAGCAGAGGCAACAACGGGCAGACCAACGGGCAGACTACCTTCGATTCGATCCTGAATCATGCATCAACACCTTCTGGGGCCGGCGACAAGCGATCCGACGGCTGCCTGCTGTTTCAAAGAGCGAGCATCAATACCAAATAAGAACATCACAGTTTGAAGAGGGGGGCTCCAACAGACAAGGGCAAATGGAAAGACAAAGTTTCAAAGATCGATACAAACCTACGGCGAACTCGCCAGCACCTGTCATTGGTCTCTCACCACAGGAGTCAAGTCTTGCGGCTGGTTGGAGCAGACGCGGTTCTTGACTTCTGGCGGCCACACAATGGACGGCTTGGGCTCCTTAGGTCTCCGACGTCGAAGCCCGACACTCAGTTCTCGTCATGAACTTGTCAAATGTTGTCGGCCGCCGTTCGCCTCCCCTCTCACAGGTACACCCTCCTGGGGTAAGGTTTGTTGGATCGAGTCCCTGTCCCATTCCTCCTCCTCGCTCCTCTACCATTCGATTGCCAACTGTTCTGACCCTCTCCTAGAGCCCATGAAGGCCATCCTGCTAGTTCCTCCTCCTTCTCAAATCGCCTATCGACAAGATCCCCGACCACACCATTACCCAGTGTTACACCAAGATTTGAACAAGGGTATGCCAAGGGTTCGACGCACTCTCCATTCAGCAATAACCATTCGCATGGGTTGCCTGTCAGGGTGATCTGATTCGACGACCGAGATATGAAGACAAGGATGATGTCAAGCGTACTTCGAACTCCTTGCCGAGACAATCGCTGAGGCATTTATCAGCCACGTGTGGGCAGGTACCAGCAACATGCTGACAGCCTGCTGCTGCAAGCCCATTGAAGCATCTTATCAAAGCCGAAGTTCGACTCCAGGCGTTCATCGTCCTCCTTGAGCGATGATGGGTCTGTTGCTAGTTAACAAGGGCTCGAACACTATGCAAGCACTTACCAAGAGGTAGCCAGCACCCCTAACAGTCTTCTCGTTGAAGCTCTCCAGTCATGGTGATACTAGAGGACGAAAAAGTGCCGGGTTGTTGTTCTGAGATCCGTCATATGAGAACTGATATAAAACGTTGCAGTTCTGGATTCTGGCAGTGGACGTTGCTGGTTATAACGGAAAAGGTTGGGGTGCCGGAGCATCCGGTTGGTTGTCATCCATCAACAATCTCTCCCTCAAGATTGGCTCAGCTGTCCTCCCAACGTCCACAGACACAGGGTTGTAAGCGATCCAAGGCCACTGCGCGTGGGATGTTTGGGTGACAGAGGGAGCACCTGACCACACCTGATGCATGGGTCCCAGCCAGACCGGCCACGACATTGACATGGAACGGTTCAATGCACTTTCCGCGTTGCTCTCATCGTCACTGGAGCTCACAAGAACGCTGGGCCAAAGAATAGTTGTGGCGCTGCGAGTCCTGGATCCTTTGAAGACAAAGTCTTGGCGTTCTGCAGTCGCAGTCTGGTTGATGCACGTCAGGGCGCACGATTCTCTTCTGCAGTTAGTGCTAGCCAGACAGCATTCTATCTGGAAAATCAGCCCACGTTCCATCGAGGCGAGCCCAAGGTAACGTGGAAGTCACCCTCGGCCAGGAAGAGCCCATCTATTTTGCATGGGGTTCTCTCGGCTATCATAAACACTGCAGGCTCTCACAGGCTACCCCGTCACCGGTCTCCTCATCCAGGAGCAACCTGAAACCAGAAAAGTATGCCAACCAGACGACGCAAAGGTACCCACGGTAAGCCGGATGAGGCAAGCCAAGGACGAGTTGGTGGTGGTTCACGGCGCGGCTCGTCCTTATTAGCCCCCCACGGCCCGGTGCTCCCGTTGCAATAGGCTGCACACCAAGCGACCGGTGAAGCTCGCGATGGACACTCGGTCAACAACTCCTGGTAAAAAATTCGGCCGTGAGGCAATAATATCTTGAGAACGTCAGTCCATTTCCCTTTTTTCCTCATCGCTTGACGCATAGGACAACATACTCTTCCCACGATCACAGACTGCCGTTGGTCAACCGGACAGGGGGAGCGTTGGGCTGGGGTTCAACGCTACTGTGTTTCCTTCTTCTGTTGGGTTCTCTTGTTATGTCCAATGAGGGAAACAAGTCGGGTGTTTACTTCCGGAAAGTCTCTGGGCGTTTTATCCTGCGGTTGTTACACAACTCCATTGAACTGACCGAGTCGATTGTCCTTGTCGCTCCCAGCTCCACCATGCTTCATCATGGAGAAGGATATAAATCCTGGGAGAGTGCCCTCATGGCATCAAGTGGTCCCCTCGCAGAGTAGAGCAAGCACAGCATTCAGCAAGAGCCGCCATCACAAGTACGAATTGCACGGACAGAGAAAGATACTACTAGGTATCACTCCACCACAGTCAACCCACCATTTCTCACCCTCCTTGGCACATTTGCTCTACAAAATGCTTCCCCTCAACAACATCACTCTTCAGAGCCACCTCACCCTCCATCTTCAGCAGCTGGATCTGCTACTCCCGAGCGCTGGTCCGCTCTCCATTCCATCCTCTGTCGGCGAAGGCATTCGGAAGGTTCCAGTGAGTGTTGAGATTTCTGCTTCAATGACTTTCGGTTCATGTATTTACCCGTCATCATCAGGGACTGCCTGGTATCCGCTGTTCCACATGCGCCGCCAACGGCGAGGATGTTTGGGTTATCCCAGGTCGTGCATGTGGCTTCTGCCGCACTCCGGCCATGCGGGATTGACGGATAGGAGGTTATGAAAAGGACACTGTGGGGACGATCATGGTTAGACGACACTCGCTTTATAGAAGGGACAACATACCGGCGGCATCGGAGTTCAACATTTGTGTTTGGAGTTTGGAATCATGGATAAAGGAAAACTGCTTCATGGTCGGATGGCATCTTTGGCAAAGCATCACGGTCGTTCAAAACTTCAGACGGTATCCTAGCGTAGATCAATCAACATGGTATCGTTCGTGGCGGCCTCTGTCTGTCGTGCAACACTCCTTGACATCAGATGCCTCCCTGCACCGGTTCGAGTGGACGTTGGTGTCACCTCATCTCCATCTCATCACATCACTTCAGCCCCGATCACAGCAGCGGCTGCGCGACGTGCCACCGCCGCGCGTACTGCTAAACCAGAACTTTGGGACTGTAAGGTATAGCTCGAATTAGACAAAGAGGCAGCCTTGCAAGGCTAGACAAGCTGTCAAACTATTTGGGGGATCAAACTACCGATTGGCCCGGTAGACGAGAGGCATGTGCCGGATGTCAGTGTCTCACAGTGTCAAAATCGAGGTGTAACAACATGTCAGTCCCGCCTGGGGTTAGTTCAAGTTGACCACAATCGTCTCCTTCTCGTCTAAGGTTTTCTTTTTTTGTTCTAGATGTTCTGGAATATTTCCATCTCTCTCGCTAGTGTCCTCTCTCCCATGCGGCCTCGCCGGAGGCCATTAGACTAATGCAAGTGTGTCCGAATCTGGCTCATGTGACAGTTACGGTCCAGGACTGCAACCCTCTGATCCCCTTTGACAACTTTCACACACACGGCATGACCAGATCAAACACAAACAAGGCAGCTTGGCAAGAGATAGAGGACATTCGTTTGATCTTTCAACGAAAATTCTTCAGATTTTAATGGGTATCAAAATAATCTGATCAAGAAGGGGCTGTGCCTATGCCCGTTTGCGAGAAAAAATCCCTTAACAACGCCTGTCTCTGCTCCCTTTCTCATCAGACTCTTCAGCCATTGAAAGACAACGCCAAGTACCCATGCATCCATGATACCCCGATCCACACAATGATGCATCCCCACGATCCTGCGAGTCTGCAAGACCACAAGCCTAAAAAGTCCTCCTCTTGACACTCCCCCTCAACACCCCCCTTCCATCCTCCTCAAACAACGTCCCCCACTTCTTGTCCTCACCCTCGCCATCCTCACCCCCAACGTCCATCACCAAAAGCCTAGCCCTCAAACTCAAATCAGTCCCATACCTCACTCCCGCGTTCGCTCCAGCTCTCAACAGTCTGCGGACTAACTCCACGACCTCCTCTTTTGCCCTGCCCCCACCAACACGCTCAAGTCTACCGACAAGCAAAGCAAGGGGCGTAGCGCCGTCGTCATCCGTCACGTCCGGATCGGTGCGTGGGTCTGAGAGTAAAAGAGAGGAAACCTCGAGGTTGAGCGATTCAGCGGCATAATGCAACGGTGTGCGGCCGCCGGTGAGCGAGCCGGAGGAGGAGCTGGATGTGCGAGCGTTTGTGTCGGCTTTGCTGTAGGGGGAGGAAAGGATCATGGAGGCGAGGGCGAGGGAGTTCATGTTGGAGGAGTTGGAGGAGAGGGAGAGGGAGGCGAGGGAGGCGAGGTGGAGGGGTGTTACTCCCGCGAGTCTCGTGGTCTTTCTTTGGATTGGTAATGGTGCTGGCCACTGGTGTTGGGATTGTTGTTGTTGCCTAGAATGGAAATTGGCAGTAGAAGCACTCCTCAATCTCGGCCGTCCCCCAATCGTACCTGCCAGTTTACTTGGTACCTGAGCGGGAAGGAAGAGTTCGCAACTGCCTGTTACGTTGGCTCCCTTCCGGAGGAGGATTTCGGCGACTCGCTCTTGCCCTGCCATGATCGCGACATCCAAAGCACTGAACGCCTTTCCCCATCGTCCGTCAACACCAAGCGGTAGACTGGTTTCCCTTGCATCGACCTTTGCGCCGCGCTCGAGGAGGAGGGAGACAGCTTCTGGTAGGCTGAGGATGCAAGCAGCGCTCAAGGCGGTGATCCTTCCTGTTTGTGATTGTCCGGAAAGGTGTGTGGATTCGAATGATAGAGGGAGGAGGGAAACAAAAGTGTTTGGGTCGGCGCCCAGGTCAAGGAGGAAGCGCAGGATTGCGATGTGTGACTTGGGCCGCGCGGAGAAGAGGGGAGAGCGGAGCACGGAAAAGAGGGGGGTGGTCTCGACTGGTTGAGAGTCAACTTCCGAGGAAGTAATGGTGCATCGCCCGTTGATCGGGGCCAGGTTGGTAAAAAGGTGGGCGACGATTTTGTCGATGTCGAGGTTGGAACAGGCCAAGCAGAGATCGGTGATCTTGTGGTGGTCGGAACCGGTGCTGCCACTGGTGACTGTCGATTCGGAGTCGGAGTCGGAGAGCGAGACAGAAGAGCCGCTGAAGAAGCGCGACACCTCCTTCGGGATCTCGACTTTCCACCCAAACATCGATTTCCTGCCCTTTCTTTCTGTGCTTCTTTCCCTCTTTTCTTCTGCCCTTCGCCGCTTTTCCATCATTCTACTGTGCTCTTCTATCCTCTCCCTCACAGCCCTCCCCTGTGCCGCGGCTAATATCCTCGCTACTAGTTCATCATCGCCCGCCTTTTCCGTCTTCTCTTCCCTTTCCCTACACTCGCACTTCGGTCCATGCACAACAATGGAGGGTACCCCTCCCGGAACAAGCGTGGGAATCGCAAGACTCCGATTCGGTTTTTGGAGTTGTCGGCAATCGCCTTGCGGACCTTGGCGCGGGCGGGATTTCCATCCTAGTGCGGAGAGGCGGGATGAGGCGGCGAGGAGGGATTGGGATGGTTGTGAAGGAGGAGGGGCCTTTTCGAAGGCGAATGTTGTGCTGTGAGAGGTAGGCAGGCCAAGGGCGGAGGGAAGTGTGAGGGTTGATGGTTTGGGCGGTTGTGGTGTCTTTTCAAAGTTGAAGGTGTCGTAGGAGGCAGGAAGGGAGGGGGATGGTGCGAAGGTGGTTGGTGTTGCTTTTCTGGCCTCTAGTGGTGGTGTTTGTGGTGGTGTTGGTGGGAGGAGGATGGTTTCTGTGGTGGTTTTCATGGTCATTGTTGTCGTCGACATTTTGGGTGTTGGTGTTGCTGCCTGACGTCCACTGTTCCTTCAACGGTGATGTCTGGTACCGGCTGTCAGAAGAGGGCAAAGCAACACAGAACTACCGACTGCGACCATCTCGAGATATATCAATCCCACGGATCTCAACAAACCCGTCATCCTTGATCCATCCCGTCAAGGCTGCCACATAAAAATGTCAAATCCCGACCCATGGCGGCGGGCCCGGCGTGGTGGTGCTGTGGTGGTGATGGGTGAGGTGGCACTGCACCTAAGCTGACACCCTGCAGATAACGCTAACAACGGCAACAAATCACTGGACGGCTTCACGATGGGCCCCCGTAACCGCCACCATTCACTCGCAGTAGCGATCGCCCTAACACCCGCCCCAACATCCGCCCGCTTGGGCTGTTAAGACTTGGCGTCTTCCGTGGACTTCTTTTGTCACTGTCACTGACCGCCGCTCCCGATCACCCGCCGCCAGCCCCCACGACACCTACCAAGCCTTCCTCACCTTGCCCCGGTCCGTCAGCGATCCCCCGGTCCCGTTGATGCAGCCGCTGCTGCTCAGCCTGTGGCTTGGAGGATCTTGGTTTTTAATTTCCGCAAGGCGTAGGCACCCGGATTCCGAAGCGATAGGAGTGCATGCGAACCCGATGGGGAGATTGGAGAAATTGCCAGATTGGGTCGGTTGCGAGGAGACACAAGAACGGTGAGAAGGTGAGATGACTGAGATCGGACTGATTGATGTCTTGGAAGGGAAACATTCCAGAAGGGATGTTGTTATCGTCATCGGTCATCTGCGTCATTGTGCGACCGAGTTGCCTCCGTTGATAAGGAAGATTGAAGGGAGCCATGATGGAGTCATGATGGTGATTGCCGAGTCGAGTCAACGGTTCGTATCTCGGCGCCATGAGTGATGCCGAAAATTCGAGAACCAGCGCGGACCGATTATGCCTTCTCACCAACTTCCCTCTGTGCCTCCAGACATTTCAGTCTTGCCGTTCTCTCAGATGAGTAAGAGTAATCCTACCCGCACCCACCCCAAACCTACACGCACCCTCCCCCACCCAGAAATGTGGGCCTTGCAGCTGGATGACAGCTGATATCGTAAATCACGTTTTTACCCGCTAAATTTCGTATTTTAAATGCACGCGAACATTCCTCTAACTTGGTCATTTTTTTTCGCTCATTTTCACACGGCCATTTGCACCCCTTTTACACAACCCCTTTGCACGCCTTTACACGTCGCATATCAACAAAACGCCCTCAACGTACGTAAATTGGGTAGATATTAGGAGGAGAGGGCTCGAGAGGTACGGCGGCGGGAGGAGGAGGCACAGCGGGCGCCCATCGAGATAGTTTCAAGCTTTGAGCTTTCCTCCCTTAGCAGAGATTTTGAGTTTAGCGAGTAGTCCAGCGAGTAGAGCGATCAATTTATGTCATTTTGCACTAAACACCATGAAAATATCACGAGATTTGAGTGACGGGGAGGCAAGTAAATCAGGGGGGTGACTCCTTATTAATGTCAGTAATATTGAAAACGGTTAGAAATACCGCTAAAACACGGTATTTTATATGATAGCTGACATCTGGCCAGATAGGGTGCGTATAGGGTTGGGGTGGGTGCGGGTAGGATTACTCATGAGTAAACTCCCTTTTTCTGATTCCCAAAAATGCTTCAACTGACAGATCATCTCAACAGCTTCATCACATGATCACCCTTTCAAGAACGTCAGAAAAGGAAGAGAGGACAGCGAAGAAAAAAAACGACCAATCCCCATCAACCACTTTTCCAACCACTAACCAAGCCCACAACAAGTCCACAAGGCTCAGCAGACCCGCTATCTCTCTCCTCCTACTGGTTCTTTTTCCACCACTTTCTAGCTGCCTGGGACCCGCAAACAGGGCCTTTACAAGGTTTCAGATCCTGCCCGTCAGAACTCAAAACTAAAAATGGCCAGTCGGAGTGGGCCTCTGTCTCTCCCCTACCATGGTGTATGGTTGCGCTAAACGCGGCGTCTGTCTTGGGTAAGCGCGAGTGTTCGGGGCTTAGATTGGAAGATGGGATGGGGCTGGTGTTATCGGGGAGTTGGTTTTCGTTATCTTCTCCTCTTTTCCTTGTTTTCCTGACCGAATCTGCTCGGTACTCTTCGCTCCCCTTAGAAACTATACGCAAACATGCCCGAGGTTGATATTGTACACGGAGGAAGAGAGTGTCTGGAGAGTTGTCGGCAAGTTGCAGACGACAAGTCCGGCCAGCGGAGTCTTGGCGTCAGCAGCACCAGCGCCAGCGCCCTATAGAATTCAATACTGGTTTGTTTGTTAGTTTGGTTCTTCGGACTGGGGTTGAACAGGGGAGATCTGGCGCTCTTATTGGACTCCCAAGAGCGAAACTGGTCTTCGTTTGAAGCATTATGGGACAATAACAAGGGTTTAAGACGCCACAGAAGCGTCTTATATCTCTTTCCGACTCCTTCAAGACTAGAAGATATCGGTCTACGGTAGTTAACCGATAGAAAGCCGAACACTTTCCTATATCCAGCAAAGTTGCCGTTTTTTGTACCAGACTAACAAACAAACCAGGGCTGGATTGTAAGGCAGGGGTCGACCACTGGAAGGACGGTGAACGAAGGATCACTGGACGATGGGTTGGGCTTTCATTCCAGACATCGCCGAAATGCAGGAAATCGGGCGTTTGAATGATGGAAAGATAAAAGAAGAAGCCCCTGGACGGTAACGAAGTCGTATCTCTTGATCTCTTGGAAGTTCTTGGTGGATGTCTCAGCAGACTGTCGCCATGGTACTCGCATAGGGCTGCGGAGTGTTCCAATCATCGATCCCGAACTTTACTTATTCTCTGCTTCTACTCTATCCACCACGCGTTCTACTCTATCCGCCACTCCTTTTTCTTTCCTTCTCTTTGCTTTTTCCAACTTTAGGTAATCTCCTTTATCTTGGGTATCTGCAAGCCACTCAGGCCACTGTAACAACGGGTAGGACCCCTGAACCATGATTCAGCCACCGTGGGCTACGATCATGGCTACAAGTACTCAGGCGCAGGCAGCCAGACACCCGATCTATCTTGATGGATAGGATGAGAAAATTTCGGGGGTTGCTGAACTTGACGAATAGCTGTCAACCCGAAGGTCAAGGTCCGATTCAGGCTACACTCTGATGTTCATCATCGAGAGTCTCCCTTTTGATGATGTTTGCTGGATGAGAGATAAGAAGTAGTAATTGCTCGGCGTTGCCTAGGGCTCAGAACCCGAACAGGGAGCAGTCTCACGATTGTGCGTCCATCAGTCTGCTAGATTTCAATATTTCGAGTCTATGCCGCCAAACGAGCGACATGCAGATGTCGGTCTCCCAACAAGGTCAATAGGTCTTCCATTCGGTTGCCCATGATGATACGGTAAAGTGTGCTTGGCAGTGTTGAAGTTCAAGTTTTGTCCCGGTATGCCATGCCAATATGGATAAATCCCTCGTCTTCTTTTCACCTTCCTCTTTGCGACAGTCCAATTCACTCTTGACATTGAATATGACTACCTATTTGGGGCATCTTGGTCTCTCAAAGAGGTTTGCCGTGGTCGAGAACCGAGCGACCACCCCGAAGCATGCAAGACGTGAAGAGATTACCGAGAGTTTCAATGAGTCTGATAAGGTTCTGACTTACACATCTCAACAGTTTCCCAATCGAGCATGACTGCAACTCCACCCGGTCTTCTGACTTCGTGATACTTCAACCGGCAAGAAGCCGAAGTCCATGTGGCAACGGCATTGGTACCGCCCCTATCACCAACGACACTTCCATGATTATCGTGGCGAACCACAACCCTCATCGCAGCTCGCATATAGACCTTCATATTCCCAATTGCTCTATGAGAGGGGTCAAGGTGCAAGTCTTCATCTCTCTAAATTGCAACTCTCCCTCCCGTCCAAGGCAGATCCCCTCCCTCGCCAATAAGACTTTACCCCGGATTTACCCACCAAGCAGGCCAATATGCGGCAGTTCACCACGGCGGTACTGGACCTCTGGCCGGAGTTCGGCAAGCGGGTCAACCAATGGCAACGACATCTTGGCACGAAGCAAGATTCACGGTTGCAGTTGTCGATGAGACTTCATGCCGCGCCTTTATGTTGACCACGGCATATCGCGATCAATGCCTTGAGCCCGGGCGGACGGCAAAGAGGAAGATGAGTATAAGGTGTTGTCCTTCATAACATCTCCGCGAGACCGTGGTCTCTCTCTTTCTTCTCTTGGCTCTTTGAACTGCAACTCACCAGCCTTCCGCACCGGTTACACCTCGATAGGTCTTCTCCTCGAACAGAACCCCGAGACACAGCCCTCCATCATGAAGCTCCAAGTCTTGGCCCTCGTGGGCTCGGTCTTCGTGCAAGACACCCTCGCCCAATACGCCACAGCAGCCATGATGCGCTTCCAATGCTCCCAACTCTCCATCGAGCGTCTCGACCCGCTCGTCAACCCCGGCATGCTTCCCTCGACACACATGCACCAGATCGTCGGCGGCAACTCCTTCAACGCGACCATGTCGCCCGCCGGTGACTACGACCCCTCCCAAAAATCAACCTGCACCACCTGCTCTTTCGCCGAGGACTTCTCCAACTACTGGACTGCCAATCTTTATTTTAGGGCTAAGAACGGAAGCTATAAGAGGGTGCCGCAGATGGTGAACTTGGGATTAAAAGGGCAGGGCGGGATTACGGTTTATTATATCCCGCCGTATGATGGGAGGACGAAGGTTACTGGTTTTAGGCCTGTGAGTTTACCTCTACATGTACCCCGAGATATGGTGACGGGTGAGAACGGGCTGGGGAAGAGGCTGACGGATATCATGTCAGGGCTTCCGCATGCTGGCAGGCGACGTCAACCTCCGCGCCAACCGCGGCATGCAAAAGCAAATCTGCCATCGGTGTGAGCACAACATTGAGCAGACTCCCTTTGGCGGTGCACCCTGCACGGGCGACGATACTGTCACTTTCCCTAATAAGATGTGCCCGGGTGGTATTCGGACTACTATTACCTTCCCTACGTGAGCCCTGCCCTTCTTCCTTCTCGTCCTTTTGCACCAACTAACAGGAAATCAGCTGCTGGGACGGCAAAAACGTCGACTCCCCCGACCACAAATCGCACGTCGCCTACCCCTCCACCGGCACCTTCGAATCCACCGGCCCCTGTCCCGCCAGCCACCCCGTCCGTCTCCCGCAGCTCATGTACGAAGTCATGTGGGACACTCGCCAGTTCAACGACAAGGCCATCTGGCCCGACAAGGGACAACCGCTTGTCTATTCGATGGGCGACGGGACCGGATATGGCCAGCACGGCGACTACGTGTTTGGGTGGAAGGGAGATGCGCTCCAGAAGGCGCTGGATGCGCGGTGCAGCGGTGATCGGTGCTCGCAGCTCAAGACGCAGACGCCGGAGCAGGCGTTGGCTTGTTTCAAGAAGCAGACGGTGAAGGAGGAGACGGAGGGGTGGATCTCGGAGCTACCGGGGGGAATGCAGGTTACTTATTGTCAAAATAGATGGGATAGAAGCGATATCATTCAACTAGACTACTGTAGACTAATGGGGAGACTGCCTTCTTTATATGCCTGCCGTACCGTGACCTCCCTGTCCTACCTTGTACCGGTACCTTGCCCTATTTCCTCGTTAGCCCTATTAGCCAGCCGTAAGGCTGTCTGACCTTGAGCCTTAATACTATAAGTATACCATAATATTCAGTATACCCCCTCACTAAATATTCGTAGTATTAAGAGTTTCCTTATTCGTTATTACTACTAGATTCCAATTCCTTCCTTATTAGTAGACTAATACCCCCTCGTTCTAAATTCCCTACGTTTCTAATATTAATAAGACCTATTATATTCCTAAACTTTATAAATAAATCCCTAATAAGCGGCTTAGTCAATCCATTAGCTAATTAGTCCTCTAAAGGTATAAAGACGAATTTAATCGATCTATTTTCGATCTTTTCCTATACAAAATACTATTATATATTAATATACTTCGTACGTTAATAGTAAATAGGATTTTTAACGAACTTCTTAATTAATTAGTTATTATAATAAATAGTAACGACTTCGCTATTATTCTCCCCTCGAAATTCGTTAAATAAGCGGTTTAGCCAAATGGCTTCCTTTATTGCCTACGTTTTTACTATATATTCTACTTCTATAAATAATAGTACTATTATTAGCTATCGTTTAAAGTTCTAGTTTATAGGCGTACTACTTACGTTAAATAAGTAATTAGTAGTAGATTTTCTAATATTATAATCCCTAGCCTAATTTAAATCTATAAATCTAAATAACGTTATTAATTCGCCGGTATATACTAGCGCTATATTCTTTATACCCTTTAAGTATTTAAAAATCCTTTTTAGAGTTCGATAATAGGCTTTATTAGGATTTGAGGCGTAACAATTGACGATTAATATAGCGAATACAATATTTAGTCTTGTACTTAATATAATATATATAAGGGAACCGATAGCGGATTAATACTTTTTAATTCGAATCTTTTTAGCTATTTAGCCTACTAATACCTTTGTTAGGCGATCTGTTATCGGTATATCGATTGACTTATAGGATATTATCCTAAATTAGGCGAGAATTTTATTAATATACCCCTATTAATCGAAGTAAATAATTCGCTATAGTCTATTATATATAATACGAATACCCAAATAGTAAACACAAGGTTTTAAATTTATTATTTTAAACTTCGCGTTTAATATACTCTTCAACTTCTTAATCTCTTCTTTATTTTTACCTATAATTAGTAGATTATCGACGTAAATAACTACAAACGTTTAGGTCTCCTTATAGTTAAATATATTGCAATTAGCGTTAATTAGGTTATATCCTAATTATTTTAGTACTACAATTAATATATTAAACTAAACCCTTAGTACTTATTTTAGACTATAGAGAGCCTTATTAAATCTATAGACCTTCCTCTTCTTAGGGTCGCCGCTATTAATAACGAATTATAATAGCTATTCTATATAGATAACTTCATTAACGTTATTATATAGGAATATAATTTTAATATCTATTTATTCAATTTCGAAATCTAATACTATAACTATAGTAAATAGGAATTTATAATTTATAAATTTAATAACCGAAGTAAAGGTTTTAAAGTAGTCAACTCCTTCAATTTATTCAAAGCCCTTAACTACTTATCGTACCTTCCTTTTAACTACCTTATTATTTAATCCCTTTTTAAATTTATATACCTATTTACTCCGTAATATATTTATCCTTAGAATTACGTTAATAAATTCCTACGTGCCGTTCTCGATAAAGGAAGCATATTCTTCCTTTATTATATTTAATTAGCTATCCCAGAAGAAACTTCCCTTTACTTCTTTAAGTAATTAAAGTTCTATTACTTTATTAGAACCTTCTAATACTAAGAAAACTCTACGTCTAAAGGATAATTCTAATAATAACGAAACTTATCTACTTTTATTCATAGGCTCCGGCATTACTACCCATATTAAGTCTAAAATAACTTCTATTTACATTAATCCCTTTTACTCTTATAAATAAAAGAACGCTTACCGGAACTTCTTTATAAATATTATTCAACTATATATTCTTCGAATATATTTATAATAAAACTTTATAAATAATAATAAACTATATAAGTTGGGAATTAGAAGGTCTAAGGATTCTTCTACCTTTAATCTAACGACTTACTATTACTACCTCCCTCTATCGGGAAATTAAGGGCGAACTACTTATTAATTTACTACCGAATCGGTCTAAATAGCAGTATCGACTATTCTTCGTCTAACGAATACTTTCTCAATTTTAAAATAAATATTATTTAACTTAATTATTTTTCTAAATAGGGATAGGAATTTATAAACTATAATTCTTTTAAAATTAATAAGAACGTATTTAATTAAAGTTTTATCTATCTTCTTTCTTCTTTATAAGGAGAGTAAATACTACGCCGCTATCTTAATTACTTTAATATTATTAACATTTAGTCTTTAACTATATATAATTTCGTATAGAGTCTTATTAAGTATTAAATAAAGGCTCCGATTTCTAAAGTAATTAATTATTTTAAAAATATCCGGCTAATATTGTTTAGGGATTTATCCCCTTATTATAATAGGCAATAGCTTTTCTCTAAAGTAGAGGTTAAAACTTTCCGCTATACTATTAAACTAGTATTATTTAGTAATTAAACGTTCAATTTAAATCCCCTTTCTAATAGCCTAATCGTTAAATTCCTTACTATTAAACTCTTTTGCTCTATTAAAGTAGATTATTCTATATCTTCTACATTATAACTCCCTACCTTCTAGGAATTATACAAATTCTTGAATAAAAATCTAAACTCGCTCCCTACTCTTAATCGCTAAAATTCCGTTAAACCTACTATAGCTATCAATTAGAATAATTTAATATTTTTCGCTACAGTGCCTTAGGGTTTCGAAAGTATTATAAATATTAGTATAAATTATATTTAAAACGTATTCAGCTAATTTAAATTATCTTCAATAGAATAATCCCTTTATTCGTCCTTTAACATAAAGTTTATATATATAGTATTCTTATACTTCCTTTATTCCGTTAACTATTTCGCTCATTTTAATTAGGTTCTCCTCATTAAAATAACTTATACGTTCGTACCAAAACCTCATCTTTAGGTTGACCGAATATGTTAGGGAAATCCTAGCAGGTGTTAGGATTAACTATAACTCTTAGTAGTCGCTTATTTAAGCGATATAGACGTTGTCCTTGTTATATAAGAGTACTCGTCAATTGCTCCCGTCAGGAATAACTGATCTTGATCTTCATCAATATTATATTATACCAATCTAACGTCACTTTGTATACTACTCTATAAAGTCGTATACGAGGTCCTAAGTTAAGGCTCTCAATAGTAATTGTCTTATTGCTTCCTTTAATAATATTGTTATTTATTATTACGTATTGTTGCTACGTCTAATAATAGAATATCTATTCTATTATTCATCACCACTTCGTAAAAACGCTCTTCGCGTAATAAGTAGTACTTACAATTCGGATTCGAGCGACCTTATTATTACTTTCGTTTTCTCTCTTTTAACGAGGGGGAGTCACATACTTCGTTATAATTATCTTAATAACAATTTATTAAACTAATTATTTTTATTTTCAAATTTACCCTCTTAAATTATACTTTATACCTTTTACCCTTTCTTTATAAACTTTATTACTACTATTCCCTATTTAACAATTCTTTATTATAATTATTAAAGTTACGGATTATAACCTTTAAAATAATATTACAACTTAGAAGGCAAAGTACGTCTACGACTTTACTATTTCTAAGCCCGATTTCCGTTATTAAAATCGTTTTAACCTACGAGTTGGCGAACTTTTCGTTAAAGCCGTTAAACTTTACGTTAACGATAATAGTTATTTAGTACGCTAACCTAATTAGTAATACAATCCCGAATAGCGTAGCAAATATAATAGAGGTTGGGATAACGAGTAGATAATCTAATCAATTAACGATATATATACTTTTATTATATATAAGTATTATCGCCTAGTTATTTTTAACTTCCTACTTCCTAACGATCGCTAAACTTAGCCTTTCGAAGGTAAAAACGGTTAAGCCTAATAATTTAAGAAGAAGGTATAGCGCGATACTTATAACGCTAGAAAGAGAGAAGCTAAAGCGGCCGCTACTACTATTACTATAAACGTCTACGTCGCCTCTCTTAACCCGGCCGAGAATCCTCTACTATTTAGTCTTCTACTATTGCCTATTCCCGTTAATATTCTTCTTAATACTTAAAGTCTCGACGAAGTAACTAATTTGCCTATTCCGGAAAGTATTAATAGTTCCGTTACTAATATTTATAATATATCCTCTACTACTAGTATTTAAGATAACGACTTTAACGGTACGGTTCGCCGGATTAAACCTATTCCTATTAAATACGTTATTCCTCCTATAGTACATTAACCGGTTATTATTTATTTAATTAATAAATTAACCTATAATAATTTAAGTATTAATATACTTAGTATTCCGATAGCGTTTACTAATTAAATCGATTACTCCTATTAAATTCTTTAATAATTCTAATCTTTTATTAAAATAATAGACGTTCCGCTATTCCTATAATCAATTTATTTAACCTCCGTTACTATATATAACGCTCCTTCTATTAAAAATAGCGATTTAATTAATATAGTTAACGCCTAATTAATACCCGGTTATTATTCTCGCCCTTTTTCTCTAACCGATTCGGTTATTTCCTGCGCTAATTCGATTATAGAAATTACGGCCAATTTAGTTCGCCTCTTAGCCGCTAATCCTACTACTCGTACTTTCGCTAATATAGAATAGGTAGAAATACTAATTAGGATTACTTAGAAGCAATTATACGAAAATATTACCCGCTCTTCTAAGCCAATAAAGATTAGTCTGGACAACGCTCCTAATATTTCTTATTCGTTAAAGTTAATAATATTTACTACTCGTACCGATAGCTCTATCGGTTTAATATCTAGACTTATTAATATATTATTAATTAACCCTTAATATATTAAATCGATATACAAATTTTCAATAGAATACCGAAACCGAAGCAAAGTAAGTAGAGCTTTTACTCCTTCGACCCGAAGTAAGAAGCCCGAAAATATTAATCCTATATATATAGATCGGCTTTAGCGTAATAAATTCGTCGGTTTAACCGATAAAAATTATATATCTAGTACTAACCCTAATATTAATAATGCTAATACTAATTATGTAATAACCGATTTAATTATTAATTATTAGGCTTTACTAAAATAAGAAGATTAAACCGCTTATTTCTGTAAGTTTCCTCCGGTTATAGGTCGTTATATTACTAATCCTATTAATAGTGTATACTATAGAGTCTCTAAGGAGATCGCTGATTTGAAGTAGAACGGTAAATAGGATTATATAATTAACGAAATTGCCCATCGGGTTATAGAGTATATTAATACTCTTATATCCGGCCGTTCGTCTAATTTACTTTTATATTCTAATTCGCCTATATAAATTCTTTCGCCCCTTTCTATATTAATTTATCTTATATTAATTACCCTTACCGATCCAATTCTATTATTAATTAGAATAAATGCTAATACCGTTACGAAAGCTCTAGGACTAATTCGCTCCGCCTTTTATTAAATTACTTCTAATACCGATAAGGCTATTTATTTCGTTAATACTTCTTCTAATACTTCTTAGCCGTTAATTGATAGTAATATATTAGAAGGATACGATATCGGCTCCGCTTTTAACAATATTTAATATAAAATCTATTAACTCGAGTTTAATAAGTATAATAATTAGTATATTCTATTTATTAATAATATTAATAATACTATTTAATAGAAGTTCGTCGATATTAGTATTTTTTATTCTAATAATACCGATAATAAAAAGCACTAAGGATTATATACCGAAGGCAAAATTAACGTTTTTACGGATTGCGCTCTTTTTCTCGACTCCTTCTACAATATTACGTTTAAAAACGTCGAGAGAAGAACACTTATTACGTAGAACTTCTAATAATTACTTCGTAGTTAAGCGCTTTTTTAATAGATTAGTACCCTATCTTATACTAAACGTATTATCCTCGCTAATAATTTTAATAAAATTATTATTATTATAAATAACGTCTTTAATATTAAACCGGACGTTGTTTAAAAGTAATTCGATACGTATTCCTTTATTAGGGCTATTAATAAGAAGAGCGATTTTACTTTACGCGATTTTACTACCGAAATAGTCCGCTATATTCGATTCTAGGGAGATTCTACGGATTTTTAATTTACTATTCAATTATATAATAACTTATATTCTAAATTGCGCGGCCTAATTGTTAAACCTATTAAAGGCGTAGTATTAGGCACTTTTATCGACTTTATTGAGTAGAAAATAATTATAATTCGTAATAAATTATTCGAGACGAATACGTTTAATTATTTCTTCGATTAAAATAGTACTAATTCTACTTAAATTAATAATAGGGGTCTATAAACTTATTAGGATTAGTAAAGATTCTTTAATAATAATAAGAAGCCTTATTATCCTAGTAAAAATTAAAACGCCGAACGTCCTTTTAGATTTTTCCTAAATTCCAATTTCAATATTCGTTTTAATAACTATAATAGTAACGGTTCGGGTAGAAGTAAAGGAGGTTTTTATTACAAAAAGCGCTTTAGTAAATACAAATACTCTAGCGACGGTCGTTATATTTATAGTACAGAATATTTTATATTTAAGGATAATACCGACGTTGAGAATTAAATTAAGATATTTGTAAATTAAAATTACTATTTTATAGGTGAATTTAACGAAGATATAAATAGGTCTAATATAGATAGTTCCGCCGTTAGTACTAATATTACTCCTTCTATTTACTTTACTATTCTTTATATTCCCTATAATATTTCGTCCAATAAAAATTCCAATCCTATAATTCCTTAATTACTAATTTTATCGTTTATAATTATTATTATTAACGTTATTCTAATTATAAATATTAATTATAACGACGACTCTAAATCCTTATCGTTAAACTTACTATCCGATCCCGATTTTAATATAATTCCTAAACGCCTAGAATAAAATCTACCGTCCGAATTCTATATAAAAATTAAAAATACTTCTACTAGAACTTTTCGGAAGGTAATAGAGGAGGGTATATAAGTAAGGGAAACGGATATTATATTAAGATTACTAATATTAGTAGACGGTCGGAAATTAAAACTATTAAAGGTCTAATATAAAAGTCAATACGTATTATTAGCTTTTATAAAAGGTTAGATTATTAAAGTAATTATAAATATTATTATACGAAATAGACTTCCTAATTTGAGAAAAATTATATTATACTTCAAAGTTAATATTAAACTAAACCCTAGTACAACGCCTATATCGGTTTATTTTAACTCCGGTTATTCGTTATCTATTGTAAATTAGGAATTTATAGAGGCCTTTTCTCCTAACGTTTAGTATTTAATAATATTACTAAATATTATAAATAACGTTAATTTAAAAACCGTTATTAATATTTTCGTTAAATTTAACTTCTATATAGAAGGAAAAATTAACGGCATTAAAGTTAACGGTTATTTCTAGATTTCTACTTTAGTTATTAATAAGTTTGGCCTAAATATATTATTAGGTATAGATTTTTTATATAGTTATAATATTAAGTTTAACTTTAATATAGTACTTTATTCATTTTGCTTAATATTTAGTATAAAAGTATAAGGAGAGGTTTTCTTTAAGAAAAACGAAACCGAAATTAATACATTTATCGCCGAAGTTTTCGCAAAATAGAATATTATATTATTAATATAATAATTAAGAATTTTTTATATTCGCTATAGCACTTAATTTAATAATTAGTACTAATTAAGCGAACGATTATCCTATAATTTCTATACCTAAATATATAGCCTACTAAATACTATAGTAAATAATTAAACCGTTAAAATTATACCCTATTACAATTCGTCTAACGATAATTTATTTATTCCTACTAATACTAGGGTAAGTATAATTATACGTCCTTCGCTAAAGAATTTAAAAATAGCTATACTATTCGATATATCGGATCTTTAATACTTAATAATTGAAGTATAAATTAGTTTATTACGAAAGTAGTATATTATATATATCGATTATAGTATAAAGGACGATAAAATTACTATTAGGCGTAAGAAAGCTATTAACGATTTTGTCGAAATTTTTACTAATTTGGCTACCGACGATATTTTTGCCGCTAAGGACGATAAGGAAATTACTATCCGTAAGGATAATTTTAACGTCCCCTCCTATAAGTTGAATAAATCCGTTAATATCGAATTAATTTCCTCTAAAGTAAGTATAAATATCTATTATATTAATCCCGATTTTACTTAATAAATAAAGAGCTTCCTAGATAAGTACGTCGACGTTTTTAGAGATTAAAGGATTATACTTATAAAAGAGGATAATAAGATGCGTATCGATTTAATAGAGGGATAGTAAAATTAGCGTAGGATTGTTAAGGTTTACCTATTTAGTATTTAAAATCGAAAATTCCTTAATAAGGAATATAATAAAATATATGTTTAAAGTAAAATATCCTTTATATTTTAACTAATTCCTATTACGTACCCTATCTTCATCGTTTAAAGAAAAGTCAATAGGGTCGATAAAGGTAGAACGGTCGTTAATTTTAAATTATTAAATAAAATTATTATTCTAAATATATATCCTTTACCCGATTAAAAAAACATTATTAATAATATAGTCGGCTACCTTTACTTTACTATCTTTAACGTTATAAGTTTCTTTTATTAGCTACTTATATATATGCTATACTATAACCGTATAATTATTATTAGTCTACGCGGTCTTAAATAATTAAATATAGTTCTTATAGGTTTTAAGAATTCGTTTTCCTTTGCTTAATACTTTATAAATTATATATTTTTCGACTATCGGTTATTTGTACGTACTTATATTAATAATATTGTCGTTTATAGCCGTACTAAGGAAGAATACTTAAAGTATATTAGTATTATATTAGACTTTTTTAATAAAAGTCGTATTTATATTAGCGTAAACAAATTATTTACCGCCTTCCTATTTATATAATTATTTAGTAGTATTATCGATAGAAAAGGTCTTTGCCGGACCGAGGATTATATTAAAATATTCTAAAAGTTTAGTTTTCCCGACGTTTTTAATATATTTAAGACCTATTTCGGTATAATTAGTTAATTACGTAAAGGAATACCTTAATTTGCCGTAAAGGAAGTATTCCTAAACTATAAAAAAATAGAACTATTAAAATATATAAGAGAATTAAATAACCTTAAGCCTAATTCGATAAAATAAGTACGTAAGGTTTATACGTCTAAAATTAAATTTATTCTAATTTAAAAAGAATTTAACGCCTTTAAAAATATATAAAAAAACCTATACAACTAAGCGTACTTATTTTACTATATTAAGACCAATTGGCTATTTATTAAAATAAACGCTAATAGTAAAGCGTACAGAGTTTTTATCTTCTAACTAAAATACAAATAAAACGAAGAATTAATTCCTAATATAAGTAAGATCCCCTTAACTATAATTAAGCCGGTATACTTTCTATTAAAATTGACGACCCCAGTAGAAAAGAAGTACAATTTAACCGAAGCCGAAATTACTACTATTATTTAGGCTTTAAAAAAGCTACGAAAAATAATATAATTTAATACGCGGCCGGTTAATATAATTACTAATTACGCTTCTGTGACGGCGCCGGTCCGGCCATGCCGCCATACCCGCCATACCCCCATAGGAGGACTGGTATCGTGAAGTGCCATAAAGTACTACGAAGGTTGGAGGAACGAATAATATAGAAGGTTCGCGCCAAGGCTAGCCCAGACGGGCGCTAAGCCTATTAAAAGTATTTACTCTTATTTATTATACAAATAAAGGGCGATGCAAATAAAAGGATTAGCTATCAGCGACCCGCATATAGGTCCCGCTATCGCTTACGTACTAAGGTATTTATTCGGGTTTGTAACGTATATATCTAATTCTTTTCCTTTTCTTCTCCTCACCTAAAATCTTCTATTATAAATAGAATCTTAATTTTACCTTCAACTCAACCATACTATACCCTTACATTATTTTAAATCACCCCAATAATAATATTTAGGAAGGTTAAATCCCAAACGAATAGAAACCGATACAAACAATTGAATAGACCGTCGCAATCCAAAGAACCGAAACTCATAACACCAATAGAAACTATAGTACCCCCGCGTTTAATTCGTAATAATACTAACGTTAGAATTAAAGGCCCAAGCGATAACCATTATAAAAACGATTGTACTAGCCTTTTCGAAAAGGGAGGCAACGATAATGAGAATTTAAATTTAAACTCTAAATTTAACGATAATAAAGGCGATAAGACTTTTAACGAAAGAAACGCTAACGACAAGGATAATTCTAAATTGTTAAAAGAGAAGGATAAAGTTACTATTAAATCTAACGTCGATAAGAAGGTCGCTAAAAATAAAAAGAAAAAGGCTACCCTAAAACGCATCGATCCTATTATTAAAGAAAACGCGAAAGCCTTTATACGCTTTAATAAAAAGTATTTCAATAATCTCTACCCTTTCGAAGAGAAGTTTCGTAGCAAATCCACCCTCCTTCGTAAGAAGACCCTACTTCACTTATACAACCAATTCAAATCCCTCTTTAAAATATTAATTAATACGTTAACTAAAAATAAGGACGATAAAGAACCCGAATTATCGTTCGATTTATTTAATTAGTATATTAATAGCGAAATTAATAAATATAATACTGCTTTCAACCTAAAGGACTTTATTAAAGATTTAAAGGATAAAATAGAGGAATTTATTAAACTCTTTATCTGTAACGCCGTCCCCTACGTCCTCTATTGCGCTTTATTATTTACTTTAGAATTCCCGTTCAACGGTTATTTAAACGAAGCTAAATTTGCCGAACTATATGTAAACCGCCCAGCCGATATATTCTATAAATTTAAGCTCTAAGTTATAATAACTATAGTTTTAAGAGAATAAATGTCCGAATTACGATAAATTACCTCGTCTTTAAATATTAAATTTTATACTGTCTATAATTAAATACCTAAATTAGCGGATACTCTACCTAACGACCCCAAATCGACTTCCGCTATCGATCCTAAAATAATTTAATCCTTCAAAGACTATTTAGCCGATAAAGAAAATAAGATTTAAACTTTAAAAGATACCATTACCGACCTAAGCGTTCTCAAAGGTATTCGCAAACCAATTAATAAAATAAAAGTTACAACTAAAGAAATAATATTCCCCAATATCGAAAAAAATCCTACCGCGGCTCCCCTTCGCCGATCGACTACCCGTTTCGCTACGACTCCGCCTATTAACAACGATAACGACGAAACGATCGCCCCCCTTCGTCGCCTTCGCCTTTTAACCAAGTAGGCCGACCCTCCGAAATTTTACAACTAGGACAAAGAAGACGACGTACCCTTCGAAGTATAGTACAACCTAATTCAAGACAAACTCGAAATCAATACGGATCATTACCCGACCGACCGCAATAAATTCCTTTACATTAAAAATTGTTTAGCCGGATTTATTTTTAAAGATTTAATACCGTATCTTCGCGAAATTTACCCCGACTAATTTATAACCTATTTTAGCTTAATAACCTATTTATAGCGCGAATATAGTAACCCTAACTAAGACGAAAAAGTTCTTATTAATTTTACGAAGCTCAAAATAAAGGATACCGACAATTTCGACTACTTTAAGAATAAATTCGTCCGTATAGCTAGTAAATACTAACGCCCTAAATCCGAATAGAAGTGTAAACTATTCTAACGCCTTCCCGCAAAGTACAAAAAATAAATAGGCGTTAAATATCGCAACTCTTCCATTTCTTTCGAAATTTATTACATCGATTATTCCAATTTTAGCTAAATATTTAAAACTATTACTAATAAAATTAAAATTGCTTCTTCTTCTTCTTTTTACAACAAAAGCAATAACGGCAATAAGGGATTTAAAAATTCCGGCTCTAGCGGCTCCAATTCTTCTACATCCAAGCTTACTAACGGCGGTAAAAGCGGAGGGAACAACTACTCTATTACCGAATGTATTAAAGAAACTATTCGCCTATTTACCGAAGGTCGCTACTTCCTTTATAAAGAATGCAATTATACCAAACGCGACTACCCCTAAAAGGATTAATATAATCGAAAGCGCCGCGACTATATTATTACTATTGTAGAGTGCTATTTAGCTAACGAGAACGGCAATACTAGAAGTGCCCAACCCGCGGCCCTAATTACCCTAATTATTACCGCCCCTACTATTAATAATTAAGGAAATTAAATACTTTAAGTAAATTAAATTCCTTCCTAGGAGAAATATCGGTTATAAAATAGATAAAAGATAAATAAAAATAAAAAAAGGATAAATTTAATTTAATACCCTACTTAAGAGGAAATCCTATACTTATTCAATATACTATAATTAATAATAAAATATCTTTATTTATATTTAATACTTTAATTGATATAAGAGCGAACGGCTATCTATTTATTAATATAACGTTTACTAATAGGTTAAAAGAATATTTATTAATAGAAATAACGAGCGACTTTCCCGCTCAAAATATTAATGACTATTAAAAAAAAATTAGCTAAGGTATTAAAGAGGTCGTTAAGGCCGCTTTAAGGGTCCGAAACCGAATAATACCCCCCGACTACTTTATAATCGTTAATATAAATTATAATATTATTATCGGTCGCAAATAGCTCAACCTTTACAATATTTAAATAAATTATAAAAATCGTTAATTAATCTTCCCCCCCGATTAGAAACCTAACCCTAAATAGATAAAGAATTCTAACTTCGAAATCCGCCCGGGCGACCCTAGTATTATAAATCCAAATTACTAAAAAAATATAGCCTACTGTAATACGCTTATAAATCGAAAAAATAAGCGATGTATTAACGGCAAGGATAGTAGCCGCATAATACCCAAATTTACGAGCGGTTATACGGCTACTCTAATACTTATCCCCGCGGACTAACCTTTCCCCGACTATTGTAAGAAAGAATTCGATTAAGAAATTAACGATTAATATCGACGAAAAATACGATAATATTAACAATAGATCGAAAAGCGCATCTACGAATTCGAGGTTCTTTAACTGTAACTTAAGAAGATGGTCCCTATTATATTAGCGGATTTCAAATATACCCGAAACTAAAATACTAGCGAATTAGGTTACGCCTGTCCCTGTATTCTACTCTAGAACTCCAATTCGATTCTTAAATATTCTAACCTATTAAGTAAAATAGAGAGGAATTTAGCTAATTTTACCTACCTTATAATATTATTTTTAGAACCCGTATAATTCGTTCGAATTAAACCGACCGAACTTCGAAATAATAAATAGGGCTCTAATAACTAAGGTATATATAAGTTCAAAAGAAATTCGACTAATTAATACAAAGAACGACCGGTATAAATATACGTCCTTAAAAGCGATCTATTTATAAGGTCCGCCGCTAAAACCGATTGTACAATATATTCAATAAACATCTTTAAAATCGACCGGTTTATCCAATAAAAACGTATAATGGAGGACCCTATTTAAAAACCTCTCCCCCGCAATAAGAAAAAACTACGCAAAGAGGCTTTAAAGACAGTACCCAAATATTACTACAATTATATTAACGTCTTTAGTAAATTCGATTCGAATATCCTATCTGACTACTAACCTTACAACTACAAAATCGAATTCGAAAAAGGCTATTAATTAAAGGAATTCGGTTATAACCCTCTCTATAAAATATTATTAAATGAATTAGAGGCTGTAAGGAAGTATATTATAAAAAACCTTTCTAAAGGATTTATTAAAGTAAATTCGTCCCTTTAAGCGGCACCCGTCCTATTCGTTAAAAAAGCTAACGGTAATTTACAATTCTATATAAATTACTGAAAGTTCAACGCTATTATAAAAAAAGACTGTTACCTACTACCGTTAATCGAGGAGATACTAACTAAGGTTATTAAGGCCTAATAATTCACTAAGATCGATATCCGACAAGCCTTCTATCGTATTCGTATAAAGTTAAAAGACGAAGAGTTTACTACCTTTTGTACTAGTATAAAAACTTTTAAATATAAAGTTCTACCGTTCGGCCTAACTAACGGCCCTGTAAACTTCTAAACTTTTATTAATTTACTTTTAAGGCTTTACCTAAGAGACTTCTATACCGCGTATATTAATAATATTTTAATTTACTCTAATACCCTCGAAGAGTATAGGGATTACGTCCGTAAAATACTAGCCAAATTAAAAGATATTAAACTACAAATAGATTTAAAAAAATACGAATTTTAAATTACGAAGACAAAGTTCCTAAGGTTTATTATAGGACGCGATAGTATTTCCGTCGACCTAGAGAAAATAGAGGTTATTAAAGAGTAGATTGTACTTTCAAACTTACAAGGAATATAATTTTTCTTAGGGTTCTACAATTTCTACCGAAAATTTATTAAAAATTATAATCGAATAGCCCGACCCCTTACTAACCTAATTAAAAAAGACGAAACGTTTGTATAGACTAATAAGTGCCAAGCGGCCTTCGACGGGCTAAAACAATTATTAATAAATACCCCCTTATTAAAGCACTTTAACTATAATACCGAAATACGAATTAAAATAGACGCCAACGACGGAATTTTCGCGGGAATCCTATCCTAATACTAGGAAAATACGAAGGAATAGCACCCTATTACCTACTTTTTAAAGACGATACAGCAAACCAAATACAACTATCCGATCTACAACAAGGAATTACTCGTAATTATTAGAGCTCTCCAAACCTAACGACCCGAATTAATCGATTTAAAGTAATCGAAGCCCTTTATAATTATTACCGATTACTAAGCCCTAAAATACTTTAGTACAAAATATTTATTTAATTTCCGTTAAGTAAGATAGGTAGAATTCTTATTTTAATACTACTTCGAAATTACTTACCGCCCCAATACTAAGAATACGGCTACTAACGCGCTATTACGCAAATTAAAGGACTTTAAAACCTAAAAGGAAAAGAAAGAGGCGTACCGTACCCTCCAAATATTTAAACCTTTAGTAACCGACGATGGAATTGAAGTTGTCGTACTAGTTTCAATTGCTATATCGAACGGCTTTTTAGAAAAATCGGTACTAATCCTTATACTAGATATTAACGATTTAAAATTATACCCCGTCGAACTTAAGGGTTATAAATTAATCGACGCAATTATAAAAACCAACCGCGAAGAAGAATCCTTAGAAGAGTACTGCGTATACATTTACAACTCCGACCTTAAATTTATAATAATAACCAACGGCCTACTAACATACCAAACCCGCCTCGCCATCCCCGATACGGACAACCTTCGAACCCGTATTATCGACGAAGTTTATTCGACCCTAATAATAGCCTACCCTAACCGAAATAAAATACGAATAATCCTAATCGAGCGATATTAGTAGCCCGGTATAGCGGGAAATATCGATCGCTTTATTAAAAATTATATAGTCTATAAGGCTAGTAAAATGCCTAAAAATAAAACCCCCGGCAAATTACACCCCATCCCGCTACTCGCTAAGAAATAGACCTCGATTATCATCGATTTTAAAAAGATACTCAAAGATAAATACGGCTATAATAACGCTCTTATAATAGTAGACCGCTTAATAAAATTATTATAAATTATACCCTATATAAAGCGAATAACCGTTTAGAATACCGCCCGAATATACTATAAAGGACTTTATAGGGTCTATAATATATTAAGAAAAATTATTTCTAATTGTAGCCCCTAATTTATATCGGCCTTTATTGATAAAATATCCAAATTAACCGGTATAAAGTAGAAGCTAATTACTGTAGGCTATAATTAGATAGTAAAGCAAACGGAAATTATAAACGCCTACCTCGATTAACGACTTCGTCCTTTCGTCAATTACTACTAAAATAATTAGTTAAAAGTAATCCTAATATTAAATACCGTATAAAATAGCCTTCCCCAAAATAATACCGGCCTCTCCCCTTACAAAATTATATTCAATTGCCTAATACGGATACCCTTCAATTAGGAAGCCCGAATTTAGGACCCCTCTATCCCCCAAACTAAGCAACTAACCCGGGAACAAACTTAAAAGTACGCTTAACGTATTTACGGATATATAAAATTCGCTAGAAAAATAATTATAAAAGTATAGGAAGAGTAAGTTCGCTAGGCTAATAAAAAACGAAGGGATTTAAATTTCGATGTCGGCGACTGAATTATTATTATTAAGTAATTATAATTAATAATAATTCGTCCTAATAATAAGTTCGATTTCTCTAATACCTGTAATTATTATAAAATTATCGAAAAAATAAATTACTCCTACTAACTAGAACTCCCCAATAATTAAAAAGGCTTAAACCTCTTCTACGTTAACCGACTACGCAAGTATAATAATAATCTATTACCCGGTTAATCGGCCGAATACCCTAGCCCTATTACTAACGACGACGAAAATCCCGAATAGGAAGTCGAAAAGATCAATGCCTCTAAAGTACTCAACAGTAGACTCTTCTATAACGCGGACTAGAGAGGCTAGGACCCCGACCTAAAATACTAGCCGGCCTCTAACTTCAAGTACGCCCCGAAACTTCTTTAAAAATTCTACGAAACTAACCCGGAAGCCCCAGGCCCGCCCAAACGTCTAATAAACTAATTAAATAAGGATTAAGAGGAGTACGAAGATAACGAACTACCAAAATCACTAGGACTAAAGCGTTTACAAAGGATTTTACGCAAATAAAATTATTAAAGGATTATTACGTCTATTATAGAACCTTTAATCTAATTTAGTAAAACTCGCGGACGAATCTTCTATATAGGGGGGGGTAATATAACGGCGCCGGTCCGGCTATACCGCTATACCCGCCATACCCCTATAGGAGGACTAATATTATAAAGTACTATAAGGTACTACAAAGGTTAGAGGAACGAATAATATAGAAAGTTCGCGCTAAAGCTAGCCCAGATAAGCGCTAAACCTATTAAAAGTATTTACTTTTATTTATTATATAAGTGAAGGGCGATACGAATAAAGGGATTAGCTATCAGCGACCCGTATATAAGTCCCGCTATCGCTTACGTACTAGGGTATTTATTCGGGTTCGTAACGTATATATCTAATTCTCTTCCTTTTCTTCTCCTCACCTAAAATTTTCTATTATAAATAGAATCTTAATTTTGCCTTCGACTCAACCATACTGTGCCCTTGCAGCTTCTACCGCTGGAATTATTAAATATACTTCGTTACGTACTATAGATTTCGCTAAAGCTAATCCTAAATTAGCAAATAATACTAATTGGGCATCGCAATTCAACTTAAATATTTTTTATATTCTAAGTCCTTTAAATATTATACCGGATATATTATTAAGATTGCCAACTACCGAAATACTAAATAAAAACGACTAATCCGATAAATTCGCGGATATTTGGTCTTACTTCGTATATTTTAATAATTTTAATACTTTTAGTTTTATAGGTAACGAAGTAGTAATAAATACCCGGACTATAGTTCTAATTATTTCGCTAATTTTTAAATAATAATTAATAAATATATATTCTAACAATTTAAAATATAATTAGGTTTTAAAGTTAATTAATAAAGTAAATACCCTTAATTAATTATATATATACTACTTAAACAAACGTCCTAATCTCTTTATAGGACCCTATATTCTTAACGACGGATTCTTTTTTTATATTAACTAATATAATATTCGTCGTTTATATATACCAAAAGCCTATATTTAAAAGATATTAGAATTGGTTTACAACGAAAAATACTACTTTAATATTAACTATATAATAGACGACCTTTCCTATTTCCAAATACGAAGGAAGACTTTAATAATTAGGGATTACGTCTAATATTACGAAGTATATCGTTAAAATTAGCGCAATTATTAACTAATTCTAAGTAAACTAATACCTATTCGTATAATTTTACAGCTATACTATATTATTATAATAGACTTTATTATAAATATGCCTATTATTAAATCTATTAATATAATATAATCGTTATCCGGCTTTATAGAATTAGATACGCTATATATAATTATTTATAAATTTAGTAAAAAGGTATTACTCCTTACCAGTTATAATACGTATAATATTAAAGAATAGGCTAAAATATTATTTTAAACGTTAAAATATTACAATTAGGGTTTGCCAATTACTATTATTAGCAATTATAATCCTAAATTTGTCTCTAGCGTTTAGAGAAGTATTTTCGAAGCCCTAACTATTAATTTACTCTTCTCTACGGCTTATTATACTCAAACCGATAATTAGTCCGAATATACGAACTAAATTATTAAATTAATAATTCGTATATAATATACCACTAATATAATTCCCTAAACGTCAATATTAATTACTCTATAGTATAATTTAAACAATATTATCCAATTAATAATAGGTTTATTCCTAAACGAATTTATTTACAAATTCAAGCCTCGTACCGCATTTGAATTATTATTACTAAAAAAAGAATAAATTTCTACTACAAAATCTTTAATATTAATACATTAAGAATTATAATTAAAAGCCGCCGAATTAATCGATTATATAAATATAGCGGCTAAATAAAAGTATAATACCAAATATTCTCCAATCTCCTTCGAAATTAACAATAAAGTTTATATTCGCTTTAATAAAGGTTATTATTTACCCGGCTTACCTAAGACAAAATTTACACCGGTACATATAAATCTATATCGGATTATCTAAAAAATCGGCCCTTTAACCTATAAGTTCAACCTCTCTAAATACTAAAGAACGTACCTAATTATTTCAATAATTTATTTATATAAACTAACCTAAGGAAATAACCCCTTCGGTCGCGCAATTAATCCCCTAAGACCGGTTAAAATAAACGGCTAAGAAGAATATAAAATTGAGAAATTTATTGTAAAAGTTTAAATTCCTATAAGTATTCAATACTTAATTAAATAGACCGGATAATAAAATTTATATAATACCTAAGAATTAAAGGAAGAATTTATACGGTATTCGAAGGAAGCGGTCTAGGAATTTAATAAGGAATACTTATTAAAATTACTATTTAAAGGTATTTATAGGAAAATCGTTTAGCGTATCGGTTATTTACTTTCGTAACGACAAATATAGAAAAATAGAGTTTCTCGCGTCGTTAAAAGGGGAAATATAAAAAGTATTTATTTTCCCCTATTTTTTCGTTTTCTTTTAAAAAATATTTTCCTTATTTTTATTTTATATTTTATATACTATATATTTATACGGCATTTACTTATTATTTATTTTCTTTTTACAATATATTTATTAGGATTTCTAAATAATTATTTAATTAAGTAATTACTTTAGGCAAAATAAGTAATTAGGTAAATAACCGTATTAAAAGTTACTATAATATTCTATCTAATTAAATAGTTATCCGGTTAATATTATTATTGAAGTTTAAGTAAGTAAAGATTATATAGGGTAAACGCTTTCAGTAAATAATAATAATAAGCCCTATAAATAGGTCTTAAAAGTCTTAGCGTATATATATTTTTATTAGTACTATTTCAAAACTCTCTTTCTCTTTAAAACTTCTTTTACCCTATTATTAATTATATATTATAATTTGCCCTATCCTTATACTATTTAGATTTACAGCAACTTCGTTCAACCTTATTACTTTTATAAGTAAAATAGACAATACTAATATAGCCGGTACCCAAGCGGTCGCTTATCCTATTACTTAGCTAATTAATTAAATTAATTATAATAGCGATCTTAATAGTAATTTGAAATAGTACGACTACGATTATAAATTAACTCTTCTTACTTTAGAGGCTAATTAGCGCTTTCTAAAAATCGCTAATAATACTTACTACTTTAGCCGTTATATAATTAACGGTTACCCCTCTAAAATAATTAATTTAGGCGATAATTTATTTTATATTATACTACTTAACTTTATCGCCGAACTTATTATAATTATAAATAATAATTACTTATATACTTTCTTTTAATATATTTACGTACGCTTTATTATTAATTTACGTATTGGCCTAAATAAGAGCGATAAACCCTTCTACCCGGCTAATCGTTTTCCTAACCCTAAATCCTATAGCCTTAACAGTATTATAATTATCGCTATTAAAGTTAGTAATTCTAACCATCGTTATATTCTTAATATAACGGTTAATTACCTATTCGTTAAATATAATAACGAAATAATATCGGTACTATATAATACTATTAATTGTATTAATATTTAGGTTAACTTTAATTAAGTAATTTTATAAGTTATTAATAGTAATTTTTATTACCTAATATCTACTATATTATCGGCCCTTCTTCCTTAGGGTCTAATTAATAGTAGTAGCCTTAGAAATTAGTAAGATTAGGTTTCTTAGGATTATAATAATCTAATTATAAATACGCGTATTTAAGAATTAGCCCTAATCCAGGACGATTAATTTTACGAATTAGCTCCGACGGTAGCCTTTAAATAGAATATCCTTATATTTTACTACAACTATATATAAAAAGTTACTATTATATCTAAGATTATTAATTAGCGTTTCGAAAATAATATTATTCGCCTTTATAACGTATACCTTATTGGTCGCATCGTTACCTTCGATAAATTCAACTTTATCGAAGAATAAACTCAATACGAATTCGATTATTTAACTTCTTATTCCTTTAATTAACTATATCCCGAACTAATTTTCGATAATCCTACCGTTAGCGTTAATATACCTTCGAAGACTAAAAATACCCCCCGCGGTCGTAAAAGCAATATTTATATTAAGTAAATTCGCAGTCTTACTAACCTTAATAATTAGGGTAAAAATAATAAGGATAAGAAGATTAAAATCTACTTTAAATCCGAAGAAGATATCGAAAAGCTTTACCGCTAGAATTATAAGATATTGGGTATTAAAGTAAATAAAAAGCTATATAAAGAGATTTACGAAATCGCTATTAAGTATTTTACTAAGGCCTCCAAAAAAGAAAAAAAAGATACCTTTTTATAGAGTAATTTTATTCGCAGCGTCAAATCTTATTTTAATAACGCTTATAATAATTTTATTAAGGGTAATAACTTTTATATTACTAAAATCCCTAGTAAAGCGATATTATTAATTCTACAATACTATAATTATATTATTAATTTGCCCAAATAAACTATTAGTATATTAAGTCGTATAAGTTTCCTTTATCGCACCTAAACTACTCCTAACCTAGTAGTTAAAGATAAATTCCCGGTTACAATTAAGGAAATCATTAAGATCTAAGAAGTTCCCATTATATTTATAATTAATATTAACGAAATACCTATTATTATTAATAGCGTTTTAGGAATTCTTAATATTACATTAGAGAATTTTAATAATCGTTTAGTGAAATCTAATAAATATTAAAGATAAGAAATTAGCGATTTAAAGAAGGATTTATTAATTAAATAAAAGAAAGTTATTAATAATCTTCGCGCTAAAATTATATCGTTATATAAAATTATCGAATTTTAATAATAAATCGTTACCCCTACGCTTAAATAGTATATTAAAATTAATTTATATAATTAATTTAATAACCGTTAGGAGTAATCTATCGGCAATTTTACTAATAAGGCTCGCTATAGTTTTAACAACTTTAACCTAACCTCTACTCGCTCTAATTATAATATATTATCCGTCGTTCGCTTTCCCCGCCGTAGTAATATAATAGAGGATTAATATACCGAGTCTCCTTCGAATAATAATAAACGCGCTCGTTTAAACGTTAAAGGTATATTTATTCAAATTAATAATTCTTACTTCGAGGATTCAGACGAGAATATAGAGGAGAATACTAAGGTTTATTATAATTTCCGCGGTTAATAGCGTTTTAATTTAGAAGTCAATTTTAGTATAATAGTTATATATTGAGAAGGATTTAGAATACTATAATAATTATTTAGAGGAATACTTAGGATTATATTATTTAAATAGGATTTGGATATCGTTAAAAATAATTCTAAGTATAGGAATTTATAATATATCTTTCTAATAATTCGCTATAATAGTTATAAATAATAAGTATTCTTCTCCTTTAAGGAGGGGGAGATATTAGGGAAATCCTAATAAGTATTAGGATTGACTATAACTCTTAATAATCGCTCATTTGAGCAATATAGACGTTATCCTTATTATATAAGAATACTCGTTAATTACTCCCGTTAAGAGTAATTAATCTTAATCTTTATCAATATTATATTATACTAACCTAACGTCACTTTATATATTACTTTATAAAGTCGTATACAAAGTCTTAGGTTGAGGCTTTCAATAGTAATTATCTTATTACTTCCTTTGATAATATTATTGTTTATTATTACGTACTATTGCTACGTCTAGCAATAGAGCATCTATTCTATTATTTATCACCACTTCGTGAAGACGCTCTTCGCGTAATAGAATATAAAACGAGGGCTTACTAGGCTATATTAGTAATTTGAAGAATAAAGAGGTTTCTAAACCGGGTAGCTTAAATTCCTATCCTATCTTTCTCAATCCTCTAATAATTTTTAAAAAGGATTATATTAGAACTATTATCGAATAATTGAATTACGGAGATTAGGTTAATACCCAGTTCTAATATAAATAAGACCTTTTAAAAACGAATAACGATAATTATACTTAATCGAATTATATTAATTAATAAAGCGGTTTTAATAAAGAGAACAATATTAATTTACTATAAATTGTACTATTAAAAATATATTTCTTCTCAATTTCTCCAATCCCTAATATTAGGACTTTTACTCCCTTTATACCTATAATAGAGCCGCTATATAATTCAAAATTAACGAAGTCGCTTCGAACGGTTATTGCGTACTAATTATAGCCGGAATTAAAAAAGTATAACAATTATAGCGAATAATTAGGAACTATATTATTTAAAAGTAGATTCTTCTAATATTATCGGTCTAATCGTTAATAAGAAGGGATAAAAACCTAATTATATTATTATTAGGAGGAGTAATTAAAGAAGACTTTTTCTTCTCCTCTTCTGCCTTCCTCTCTCTAATCTTAGTATTATATTTACGTTTTAGTTCCGGAAATTTATCTTAATAAGTATTAGTATTATAATAACACTTATTATAATAAGTATAGCTTCTATTATAGGGTTATCCTACCTGTGACCTGCCTAGCGCTGAGTATTGCTATTACAATGTACCAAAGTGCCTCGGTATAGCTTAGAACTATACCGTCCGGTTACGTATATAGATATATAACCTCGGGCTAGTTCTAGGGCTTTCGCCTATATAACTAGCCCTCTACGTACACCTCCTTTCCCCTCTTCTATACAATAATATATATTTTACCCTACTCCTAATTATACCTCTGCCCTATAATAGTTTATTATACCTCTTTAATACTACGCGCGTAAATAAGACTTTAAAACTCGGCCTATTATCGAAGTACGAGCGTAAGCTTTATCCTATCTTTTAATTAAATAAAATCCTATATTTTTTATAAATACTACAAAAAAACCTTTGCCCGCCTATTTAAAGATAGGGTCTATTCGAAATACCCGTAAATTCCTATCGATTAGCTCGATACCCGATATCGAACTCCTAAAAGTATTAATACTCAACGCTACCCTTATAAATAATTTTATTACAATTACCACTATCAATTCCCTTTAAATTACCGACCCGTATAATGCCAATTTCTACGAAACCTTTTAAACGGCTTTTATTACCTCTAACGGCCTTCCCGCCTCTATAGGAGAAGAATAGTACGCTATTAATCTCTCTACTAATTCCGTTTTCTATAATATTTCTTTCTTTTTTAACCGCTTATTTAATACCGATTCCATCGTTACCTTCGCCCTATTTTAATCTACCCAAAAGGAATTCTAATCTCTCTATAAAGCGTATACCGATTTCTAAATTCGATATTCTTAACTCTAGGCCGAAAACGCTTACTTTTTAAATAACGGTATTCTCCTCGAAGAAAAGTATTCTATCTTTAAAAAGACCTACACTAATACTAATTAGCGTACTAACGAATTCGATTTAAATAATAAGGCCTTCTAATAGGCCTTTAATTCCGCTATTAGGACTATTAAATCCCTATAGAAGAAATTTAAACGTACTAATTCTATAGCCTTTATTTTTAAAAACGCTATAATATCCGCTTCTATTATCGATAGTTTTAGAGATTATTCTTCCCGTACTTACGTTAAACCTTTTAACAGTAAGGGCGAAATCCCTTTAAAGAAAATTAAAAAATATTATATTTAATATATAAGAATTATTTTTATTTAGTTAAATAATCCTATATTCTTCTTTAACGAATATAAAAAATTCTTATTTATTATTAAATCCTTTGAGGGCGTCCCCTTTTCCGCCTACGAAATAGCCCTATTCTATATCGTCGACCTCGATTTAAATAAGGAGAAATAGAAATAGAAAACTACTAATACCTTTATTAAAAAGGAATTTAATATTAAATATAATAATAATAACCTAACTACCCTCGCCTACTACGAATTAAACGATTTCGTTATAAGTAAAAATATATATTAATCCGACTTTAAAAACTAGTAGATTTAAATTATCGACTACTATAATTTCGACGACGTTATAAAGGTCTACTTCTTTAAAAATAAAATTAATAACAAAATTTACGCCGCTCTTATTATATAAATTCCCTAGCCCTTAAACTCGGACTACTCTAAATAATTTACCCTAATCCGTACTTTTACTTAATAATTTAAAAATAACGCTTACTATTTTAAAATTAATAATCCCTTCTATAAACCTTATAGCCCGACTTCTAGCGTAGCCTCTTCTTCTACGGCTACTTATATTATAACTAATTATAGCGGCGACGTTATAGATTTTAATAAATTATTCGCGACTAATATTATAATCTATACTATAATCTTTTAAGACGTCTTTAATTTCCGTATAAAATCTAGCGCTTATATTTACTATAAGCGCCCCAACTATTACTCCTCTACTTACTATAATAAAATAAATTTCCGTAAGGAATTCTCTCTTTCTATTTATAGTAATAGCCGCAATTATAGTAAAAGAAGTAGAAGCGGTTCTCGTAGCGGCTACAATTAGCAATCCGGTTAATTTAAATACGGTTAATAGTTTAAATATAATTAATAATCTAAATACGGTTAGTAATTTTATTAAATTAATATTATAATCCTTAATAGCGCCTAATTAATTCCCTAATATTAATAAGGTTTCGTTAACCCCCTCGTAAGCAATAAATAAGGAATTATCGATTAAAGAAATATATAACCTCTTCGCTAAATCGCGTTTAAAGGCCTAAGCCTATAGGAAAGATTAGAAATATCCCTATACCGCTTAATATTGTAAAAATAAATAAATCTTCCTTAAATAGCTATTATAAATAATTAAATATTTTAAACCTCTCTATTTACCTTTCCGATAAATTACGTAAATAGTATTACTCTACTCTTATTAATAACGGCTATACTACTTTTAATTTTATTAATTATTCCTTTATTTATTACTACTATTTATTAATTTACTACTTTATTACCCCTAAAGTCCTTTACCTCGCTAATAAAGGGGAAATAAAAGGCAGTAATATTACTTACTTTTCCCGGCTTATTATATAAATAAGCCTATACTATAAAACTATTAATCTCCTTATTTATAACCTCGCTTCTAATAACCCAATTATCCTCAATTACTTTTAATTCGCCTATTATTCGCCAACGATTTCGTAACCCCTTAATACCCTTTCCTTTACTTCTATTTATAAAGCCCGCGGCTATTTACTAGCCGGTTTATATTAGGATTTATACTACGCCCTATCCTTATAGATTACTCCCTAACCCCCTAATTTAAAGGTAACGGAGATTAATATAATAGCGTACCGCATTCTTATAATCGAAGATATTGAAGACGAAGGCGATTCCTACCCTAGTCTCTTATAATAGACGCTCAACCTAGATGTTAGCCCACATCCACTTCCCCGCCACATATGGCGTAGTCGTTTTATACCTTATAGGTCTAAATAGTATAATATTAGGATTATATTTGTATATAATTTGAACGAAACCGGCCATTATCTATAAGAAAAGTCTTATCTCTCCGCAAACACTCGAATATTAAATTACTATAAAAATTTCAAATTCAATTAAATAAAGTGTCCGAGGATAGTACGAATAATAGGTCTATTTCTCTACACTTTTTTTTATATTTCTATAAGGCTTTTATTATTTATTAATACTATAGGGGTAGCTTTTATTATCCGCAAAATTATATTTAGAAGGATTATATATTCTATTTTTATAATTTAACGTCGTATCGACTTAAAAATTTACATATATAATAAACAATTATAAATTTAATACTAATAAGGTTATAAAATTGATTTATTATATTGCCAATTTTCGGTAGTCTAATATATCTATACCTTCTAATCCGGCTCTTTAAGATTGGATTGCTAAAGTATTACACTATATAATATTTATTAATATTAAGGATATACGATATTATTTTATTAATATAATTACTACTTATCTACTAAATTGGGGGTTACCCACAGATTTGGATTACCGCCGTTTAAAACCTAATTAAATTGAATTTATTTATTATATTATTTATTAATAAGGCGATACAATTTTAATTACTTATACGGGCTATAGTAAGAGTATTATTTTTTAAATAATATTTATTATTTTAATTAATAAAGTTACTATTTAAATTATATTATTTAATTAGTTTAGCGAGGAGTAGTAGGATATTATAATTAAATTTCCTAATATTCGACTTATTTTAATCGATTAATTAATTATAAAGGTATAAATTTATATTTAAATTATTTAAAACCAATAGGGGGTATTGACCTTCTACCCCTTTATTAGATTTGAACGAATTTTAATTAATTATATAGTAAAGTCCTCTCTTCTAATCGGATTTAGAAGAGGGAAATTATATATATATCCTCCTCGGTCTAGAATAAACTATTTACATAAAATTTATAGAATTAATACGTATAGCTTTATTTAATTAGTAAATTATATTTATTATTATAAACGAATTATATATTATATTCTAATAGCATACATTTCGGATATAATTTACCAATATTTATATTATTAGGATAATTATTCTATTTAATATTTCTTGGTTTGGGTATACGGCTATTTTTATTTACGAAATATAATTATATATATATAAGTACGGCGGTTTTTATCTAGAAGGTTATAATTTAAGTAAATTTTCTATTATTCGTACTTTTATTAATTAATCTAATATTATAATAGTATTATAGCCGATTTTATTAAGCGTATTTAAAGATTACCAGCGGTTCGAATTCGTTTTCGGCGTAATAATACTTAATAAACCCCAGCCCGATATTTATCTTATTCCGAAAATTATTATTTATATTAATAATAAATTATTACTTTTCTCCGTCCGGTTATATTTTTTATAATATTTTATATTTTTTAGTTACGAACCCTCTTACGTAGTAAAGGTAATTTGTAAATACAACGCCGATACCCGTCTTTTAGATTAAAGGGCTATATATAAAGACTTTAAGCAGTTTAATTCTATATACCAGATAATATTTATTATTATTTTATTCAGTATAAGTATAGATATTCCGGATATATAGCGTATAGTATAGTATAATACAATTAAATCCGATAATATTACGGATTTAATTTAGCGCTTCGGATATATTGTTTATACGGATCCTATTACGTACGGTATAGGGTTTTATTTTATCCTTTATTATTAATTCGATTATTTTAATTAATTATACAAATTTATTAAAGTAGAGCCGATTACGCTATTTAGTAATAATACTTTATTATATTATTCTACTATTCCGGTATTCGAAGTTTAATACGTATTATTTCTTCTATTTATTAATATTATTTTATAATATATTATAATAAGTTTTACTTTAATTAAGGAGCCGGTTATATTATTTCTTCTATTTATTAATATTATTTTATAATATATTACGATAAGTTTCACTTTAATTAAAGAGCCGGTTTAATTATTTATTTTAGGGGATAAAGATATTTTAAACGAAGAAAGTATATTAAACGAAGAAGAATTATTAATTAACGAAGATATTATAGTCGTTTAATAAGTTTTATAGGAATTAGGTATTAGCGATAATAATCAATAATTTTGTATTTAGAATAAAATAGAGAAAGTAGCCCGGGAGAAGGTTATTAAAAAGTAGAAGGAAATATACGAATTCGTTAATACGCTATATTTTAAGTTATATACAAAGAAGTTATTATAAGAATTTAAACTATCCTTTACTTTTAGGGAATTATATAATTATATAATAGATTTTAACATTTACTATTTCGGTACTACTCTTATTATAGTACTTCCTTTATAATATTATAATAAGTATTATCCTTCCTTAAATCTTCTACTATTTATTCCGAAAAAGAAGTCTACGGTTACTATTAAATACCCGGCGAAATTATTTAAGGTTGGTTTTATTTTAATTAAATTAGACTATTTTATAATTACTATAACGAAGATTTTTTATTTTAGTATTCTTAAATTCTTCGATTTACTTAAAGAAATTTTTATATTTTTAAATTTTATATACGTATTTATATATAAATTCAGTAAATAGACTTTTATATTTATTATATAAAACTTTATTAAAATTATTTTAAAATTCGAAATATAGAAGTAATTAAGAGATTATAGCGATATATTATTTATAAAATATACATATATTATTCCTTTTATATTAAAGGCGTTTACTATTAATTTAGAACGGATTATTCGTAATAAAACGAGCGTAAAAAAAAGGAGATTAGTAAAAGCAGAATAAATAAAAGGTTTAAAAATAATTACGAGTAGTAATTCGGGTATTAGGGGTTTAACTTTATACGCGGTTCCTTTTACTAAAATATATATAAATATAATTCTACTTATTAAAAGGGTAAAGATTAATAGATTATTAATAAAGCGGAAGTAGTAAATATACGCGCTTTACGTTTTTAGAGAATATTAGAATAAAATTTTTTATTCTATTATTTAAAATTAATAGGGTATATATTAACGATTTTAATACAGTAAACCTAACCTTATAGGCGTTTCTTCCCGCTAATATATATATAAGTATAATATAAAAGAGGTAATATTCTACTTTTTGCAATTTATAAATATTAGAGTAAAGTTTAGTATATAATTATTTAAATTTAATAGGGGAGGCTAGAGCGAGGCCTTTTTATTCGTCGTTTAAATCCAATAGGGGAAGGTTATTCGGAAGGGGGTTTTATTATAGAATAAATAAGGATAAATAATTAGAAATAAAATAATAACAACGAAGTCCTATTATTTATTAAGAAATACGATATTTAATAAATAATAATAAATAAGGTATTTATCGCTTTAATACGCCCTATAAAACCCAATTCTATTTAGAATTTTATACTATAAATAATTTATATATTCATTTATAAGAACCCCCCCTATTCTAAAAATATCCTTTACTCTTTCCTTCTTAAATTCTTATATAAAGCTCTTCTATTAGGTTTTGTATTATTCTAAAAATTACCTATCGTCTTTTATCCCCCTATTAAGTTTAGACCTACCCTTTTTTACTTTATATTAGGTTTAAATAATACTTATTTATATAGAATTAGTTCGCTCTCTTTATATCCGATAATATAAATCTCCTTATTAGTTTTAAGTAATAATTATCTATATAAAATTGGTTCGTTTTCTTTATACCCAATAATACGAGTTTCCCTATCGGTTTTAAGCAATAATTATCTATATAGAATTAGTTCGCTCTCTTTATACCCGATAATACGAATTTCCCTATTGGTTTTAGGTAATACTTATTTATATAGGATTAGTTCGCTCTTTTTACACTTAATAATACGAATTTCCCTATCGGTTTTAAATAATATTTATTTATATAGGATTAATTCGTTCTCTTTATTCCCAATAGTACGAGTTTTTTCTTTTAATAATTAAGGTAAGTCGATTTTTAAGTTTTGTACGCTATTTGGTAGTTAATTACTTAATTAGATAGCGTTTAAGAAAATTAGTGCCGGAATATTGGTTAATAACCCTTTACTATATATAGTAGACTTCTTTTTTAACGGCGAAGATATTATAACGATTTAAGATTTATATTATTTACCCCTAGATAATTATCGATTTAAAATTAATAAGACCTAGGATAATAAGTAGTAGAAAAAGAAGAAAGTAGAGGCTTTAAATAATGTTTTCTTATAGTAAAGGTACCCGGCCTATATTGGCTATTATAATATCCGGGAAGTAAAAGAAATCATTAAGGGTTTTAATACCCGTTAATAGAATAATAAACGGGATTTATATAAGTAGGTAAACCTATTTACTTAATTAATACCATTTAATTATTAATTAAAATAATTAAAATACTATAGGGTTAAAACAGTATTATTAAAGTAAATAATCGCCTAATATTTTAATAGTTCTTTATTATTATTTAACGGTTATTTAATTAATATTTACAGATATTCAATTATTAACGCCCTTTTATAATATTTAAATTACGAGTATAAATATACCCTTCTACTACTTAAATCCAATAGGAAGATACGTTATACTTCCTTTATTAGATTTGGTCTTATTTTGCGTACTTATTAATTATATTTTAATATTTTTGATTTTTAGTCTATTAAAATATTTAAAGACTACTTAAATATATAGTAAATTCAATTAGAGTAGTATTAATTTATTAAGTTAATATAAGTAGAAGGATATTATTCCTAAAGCTTTCGATAATAATTAATATAGTTATATCCTATATTTATTAGTTTAATACCCGGACGTACCCGTTTATATAATCGCTATTCGCTATAACGATTTAAAGAATATAAATTTTAGGATATTATTAGAGAAAAAGAATAAAATATATTTCGAGGCGACTACGGTTATAAATTAGCTATTCTATTTTAAAACGTTTAAGGATTCTTTTATTAAAGGAGGGAACTTTAAGTTTATTTAAAAGACCGGCGATTCGGACCTTAATATTTAGCTAAGTTATAATATAAACAATTAATTTTAGGCTATAATTTATTTTTTATAGTATTACAATTTACGCCGGAATATATATAAGTATATAATTAGTAGAATTAGCGGTTTTAATAAAGATAATAAAGATTTCGAAACTCCCTTTTATATTTTTAGCGTTATAGATATTAAAGGCCTAGGATCTATTAATTAGTATTAGGATATTTCTAATAATAATATATAGTGCTTAGTAATAGAAATTTTCGAAATATAATTAGAATTTCGTTATTTTTGCGATACGAAGTATATTATTTATAGTAATAAAGCGTTTGGAGTAATACGTTCCCTTCTGAATGCGGATAAATTAGAATAATATATAGTTAATTACGTATACTTTAGTATAATTTTTTATATCTTTTAACGTTTGGGCGAGACTAAGGAGTTTAACGATTAATTTAAAGGGTATATTATTATAATTAGTAAGTCTTTTAAATTTTAGAATATTCTTAAAATAGATTATAATTTATTTGAAGTTGCGTTGAAGATATTGATATAAAAGAAGAAGGGAAAGTTGTAGCGGTTCGGGGATTCCTTTTTCCTTTTTCCACCCTATAAATTCGATATTATTACTAATATATTTTTCTAATCCGATTAAATATTGTAATTATTAGCGGGCGGCTAATTCGACGATATAGTCGATAGTATTTCCCTAATACTATACATAAAAAACGACGCTGAAACCGGAAACGCCGATTTCTAGTCAGGAAGTACTCTAAAACGAAAATAGATAACGGTAATCGACTTAGGAGGGTCGTTTACCCCCCTCGCGATATCCTACGACGAACGTAGCGATAGCGTTGAACTATCGCTACCGATAACGATTAATAGAGGTGCGCGTAGACTTAAAAATAGCGTTTACAACCCCTTTAGAAGCATTTTTAACTATAATAACCCCAACGCCGTATTCGTTGTAAAAACTTCGGAAAAAACGGAGAACGATAATAAAATTATAAAGAGATTCATCGCCCAAGCAAATAAATCTACGGACTACGATACCGTTTCGCCCAAGGACCGTCGTTAGGTTCGAAAATTACTTTTCGAATTCGCGAAAACTTAGGCGAAGAAAAGTAGGTCCCGGATACCTAAGGTAAATAAGGTTGGCGAAAACCAATTTATTATTAAGAAGGATTTCGACGATTTAAAGAAAGATATTTTTAAGGAATTTAAAAAGGGTATTTAAGAGGCGCCGAAAAAATAGGCCGATATTATTACGAAATTACCGGGTAAAATCGGCGTTACTTTTTAATAATTAATTATTATTATTACCCTGAAGTTTATCCCCTCTAATTACGAACGTTAATTTACAATTAAAGGAATTTCAATTTCCACCCAATACATTAAATAATCGAATAAAAATACGAAATAAGCAATCGAAAATACTTTAAAGGAAAAATAATATAAAGGAGTCCGAATAACTACCCGAATAGTAACGAACGGCGATTATATTATAGTTTTCGACGAATTTATATACAAATAGTATTAAAAATACTATATTTAGACGAAGGAAATCTTTAGAACGGAGGCTATTGTAACCTTTAATATTATAGGAATTTTAATTAAGGGAATCCCTTAGGCTAGCTTCAATAAAAAATCGGATAACGCAACGTTAAAGGAAATAAGGGAGAAGAATAAGGAAACGGATATTATCCGCGTAAAAGTTTAGAAGAAATACGACGGGGAGGATAGGGGAATAATTTTAATAAAAATTATAATTACAAAGGCGGCGATCTTCCTCTAAGAGAACTTCTTCTTCTAAAACGGCGGGGCTTATTTATACAAGCCATTCTAAATTACAGCTACCGTTTAATAATATTTTAAATACTAAGGATTTGGATATATAGCGAAGTTCTATTATTTGGAGGATATTTACGGCTACTACAATTAATTTAAATATAGTAGGGCTCGCTTTAGCGAAGAGAATTGCCCTTCGAATAAAAATAATTCCCTAATTTATTATAAACTATATAGGAAATTAGAATATTTCGCCTTCAATAAAAAGTAATATCCGTTCATTAAAGCGGCCTATACGAAGGCTTTAATTACGTACGCCGAAAGGCCCCGCAGTTTTACTACTTATAAAGGACCGGTTAAATTAGTATTAGAATTAATAATTAAGCTAAAAAAGGACGTCGCTATCCCCGACGCCCCCCCTAATTTCCATTCTATTATAGCCTTAGAGAAATTATTTACTGGAAATATAAAAAGAGGCCGACCTAAGAATAGGGTAGTCGGAAATAGCTTTCGGCCGAAATTTATAGGCTAAATTAGCCCGATAAACGCTTTTATATACTCTTAGAACGTCGGCAACCGTACCTATACTAACTCTATAGCCGTTACGCGCACTACCGCCGCTAAAAATATAATATTTACTTTATCCGCCGTTAAATTAGAAAGAACCTTCTTATAAGGTAATTAATAATCTAATTAAAAATATTCTATTAAAATATAGGGAAATCGTATAAGAAAGGGAAATTTCTATTCGAATAAAAAGAAATTTATAATATTATAGTAATTTAAAAGCCGGGTAGAAATTTAAATAGGGATATTTACCGGCCGAAGGGCAATAAATATTATAATATTAATTATTTAAAGAAGGGTAGGGCAACGATTTATATAAATAAAAAATAGAATTTTAAAGATTTAAATTTCCGATCGGGGAAGGATTAGGCTATAGCAATATTTAAAAATTTATAAGAACCGACGACCGTTTATTCTATTTACTCCCCTATTTTTATAAATAGTATGCCGGAATATTAATAAGGGTCTCCCCTCTTTAAACTTTTTAAAAAGAGACCCCTAAGGGGCTACTAAATAATTATCGGGGATTTTAATTTCTATTATCCTAATTAGGACTTAGAGAATAGGATTAGCTTAAGAATTACGAAACTTCTTATTTAAGTACAACAATAGAAATTGAATTTATTAACCCTTCGTAAGGAATTAATACAATTCGGTAATATAATACGAGGCGAAAAAGACGGGACAATCGATTATATATAAATATTACGTAATATCGAAGCTAAATATTAGGGAACCTAACGATACGAATAAACCGGTTCGGATTATTATCCTTAAAAAATTTAAATCCGAATTAAAAAACAAAATAAGTAGGCCGAAGAGGAAAGAGGTTATAATTAGAATTTTATAAACGTAAAAAAGGTATAGGATATAACGGAGAAGCGGATATTAATCCCGGAAAAAATCGTTATAATAAAAGATTTCGAATTAGCTTTCGATAAATTCGATAGAGAATTTATTAATATTATAAAGGAATTCGTCCTATATTAGAAGAAAGGTCGGAGAAAATAAACGGATTAATAGAATTTAAAATATAAAACAATAACGAAAAATATACGACGGAAGTAATAAATATAATTCAAAAATAGAACGCCTTTAAATTAGAGGGAGTTCGTAAAAGTAATAATAAAAAAAAAATAATTTATTTCAAAAATTTAGACGGCGAAATAGTGAAATTATATTACCTTTACGTTAAAAGATTTAAATAAGCTCTAGCTATTAGAGAGGTAAATTCGAACCCGGAATTACTATTTAATAAATCCGCCTAAATTACTAACTTTTAAACCTAGCGAAGGGATAAACGAAATCGAAGACTATAATAGTAAAGCGAATATTTTCACCGACCAATTCTTCCTTAAAATAAACGTTCCTACAAATTATCTACTAAATTAAATTTAATTATTAAATGGCGATACCCCGGTAATTATTAATAATTAAATTATTAAGGGGGATATTAAAAAAATCCTTTTAAGGATAGCGCCGAATAAAGTATTAAATATTAATTAATTTTTAAATAGGTTTTTAAAAATTTATAAAATACTATTTAAATAAATTATAGCGGCTTTCGCCGTAGCGAGCCTTCGGTTCGGATATTTCCCCTAATAATTTAAAAACGTAAAAGTAATTATTTTAAAAAAATTAGGAAAAAGCGCCGAATAGTAAAAGCTAACCGGCGTATAGAGGCCGATTTCGCTATTAAATAACGTTAGAAAGATCTTCGAAATTTTAATTATTACAAAATTAATATAGGTAATAAAAGAATTTAACCTCCTTTTAGAAGGCTAAATAAGTAATCGGGCAGGCCGTTTTATAAAGTTCGTAATTAGGGTAATAATTAATACGGTCTATTCGGCCTAAAAATTTAAAATTATAACGTTTTTTATATTCTTCGATTTAAAAAGCGTATTCAATAAAATTAATTATAAGTAGCTTTTATATATTTTATAGGAAATATAATTCCTACAATAACTTTTTAAGTAAGTCGATAATTTTATTACCGGAAGAAAAGGTTCTTTTTTCTTCGATAATAAAATTTCGAACCCTTACAATATTATAGTAAGAATACCCTAAGGTTCCCCCCTTTTATTAATTCTTTTTATTCTCTTTATTACTTTATTATACCGTAAATTAATTATAATTAGGAATATAATTACAATTAGTTTTACTAATGATATTAATATTATTATAATAATTAAAATAACGGAAGAAAATTATAAAATTCTCTAAGCGGTATAAGAAATCTATTCCGAATAGGTAATTAAAAGAAGGATAAAATTTAAAGCGAATAAAACGGAATTTATATATTTTACGCGGACGAAGGAACTACGGATAGAAATTTTCTAAATCGGCGAAGTAATACTTTAACTAACAGAATCGATAAGATTCTTAAGGGTTTAATTAAACCGGAAGTTTAATTATAGAATATATACGGAAATAGTAAAGAAAAAAATAATTACGTAGACGAACGCTTTAATATAATTAATAGCGAAAATTTAGGGTTATTCCTTCGCGCGAACGAGAGAAATTTATACTAAATATATTCGAAGCGCTATTATATATAGAGTATTAGCCTTCTACTAACCGACCAAAATTTATAGGAAATTGCGAAGGATAATAATTAAATTAGCTAAATATTAAATTAAATATTTAAAAGTTATCGCCAAAGCGTATAAAATTATATTAGTAAAGAATTTAGAAACGGAAATATTTTATCTATTATTCGACCTCTATTTTAATAAAAGGGTAAAGGCTTTCGAAGAAAAGCTTACCCAAACGGACTAAATTAAATTCGTCTAAAGGATTATAACCTAAGTAATTAACCGTATTTAAATAAAAGTAAAAAATCGATTACTTACTAACCGACTTAAAAGTAATGCTATTAAAATTAAATAAGTTAAAGAATAAATACCGACGGAGAAATTTATTATATTAGTAATAGGATTACCTTCGGAAACGGGAATGCCCTTACCCCTATTATAAATATTAGAACTAATTACTATTAATTAAGAAGAATAATTAGAAGATACTATAAAAAAAGAATAGGTATTGCATTATAATTATTAAATAGCGGCGGCGGTAATTAAATTAAATCGGCGGTATAAATTTACTATTACTAATTTTAATACGAAGTTTTACAATAATATTATTAAGTAGTATATAATCGGAATAAAAAAAAAGAAAAAGAAAAAAAATTAATTATCGGAGGACAATAATAAACTATACTTATTAACGAAAATATAGAATTCCCTCTTTATTTAAACCCGAATAGGAATTATCGGACTCTAGTCCTTCTTCTTTCGAAAGAAAGTACTGGATATTATAACGCCGTTCTATTTATATAAAGCCGGGGAAGAAATATTTAAATACTTCGTTTTTAAATATTTACGGATAGAAGAATATTAAATAATAGCGACCGATTAATTATAAATATAGGAAGAATTCTAAATTTATTTAAATAATAGAATTAAAGTAGAGAAAATCCTTTTATAAGTACTCTAATTAAATAAATTAAATAAATACCGCTTAATAATCGAATTAGAAGGGGAATAACGTAGGGAAATCGCGCGGTATATATAAAATTATTTATTTATTTATAATATTAAAATATTAAAATACGGGAATAGAAGGAATAGTAAAGAGACCGGTTAAATTAATTCTAGTTTATATTTAGCGAAGAAAGCGAAATTATAAAGGAATTATTTAATTAATATTTAAACGCAATTAATAAAGGTGCGAAATATTTCCTTTATTTCCGCTAAGTCGTAAATAATTTAATAATACTATTTATCCTAATTAGGACTTATTTCGGTAGTACGGGGGTTATCGACCGCTATAAACGAACCCGGGGGATTATTAATACTAGGGTTAATACTATTACTAACCGATTTAGAGGAAATAATATAAGGAAGAGTAGTAATAAGGCGACGGTTAATTATAAATTTCTTATAGTAACCCTTCGCTTTATAATCCAAAACCTTTAAGTCGCTAGAGTAATAGAAAGAAAAAAGGGTATTAAGCTAGTCCGGGAAATTATCGGTAGTTAGGCGGGTATATATAGGGCCGAAGAAGGATATATAAACCCGTTAAAAAGTTTTAATAAATTTATTAAAGTTAATCGGAATATTTATAATAATAACCGCCGTTATTTAAATAAAATTATATTTATTATAATAACCGAAAGGGATATCGAATATATACTTTAAAGCGGCGAAAGAATACTAAATCTTTTAAATTATAATACTTAAACGATATTAGAAAGAAGTAATATTATAATATTAAAAAAGATATTTACCCTACTTATTAACTATATAAGTATACTCCGCGAATAAAATCCGGAAATTATTTTAATTTAAAGTAGTAATATTTAAGGTACTTATAATACGGTCGGCGAAATTTAAAATATAGCCGAAATAAAAAGGAATACGAATAATATTAAATAATAGAATTAATTAGAGGGGACGCGAAAATATAAAGGCAGGAACTTTACTAATTATTAAGGAAATAAAATTTAAAATTGTAAAATAGAATATTAGTAATAATAACGGGATTTTAGGAAAGAATTATAAGAGCGGTAGGAATTTAGGGAATACGAGGAATAGAGGGCGTAGCCTCGAATTCGGACAAAAATTCTATAAGGAAAGATAAATCGGGGCTTAAATTAATTTAAATACCGAAATTATAGATATTACGGCCGGAAGGGGTACGGCCGGGGGCACTACTAAACGAAGAAGAAATTATTTTAGGAACGTAATAATTTAGGGAAGAAAAGGAAGGTTTAAAATTAACGCCCGGAGAGAGTTTATATAGACGGTAGAGGAGGCCCTTATACAAGTATAAACTATAGTAGGGACGAAAGGATAGGATAAAGGGGGAGAGAGTGAAGGGGAGGGGGTAGGGCGGGAGAATAAATATAAGTAAATAAAGTAAACGGGGACGGGGAGGCGGCTAAAGGATAGGAAAAAAGAGCGGGAAAAAGGAGCGGTATTACAATAATTCTAGTATTAGATAGAATAAAATAGAAAGCGCATTTATTCGCTATAGCAGTAAGTAAGAACTATTATAGTTAGAAGTTAGGAAGGAGCGGTACGGCCTATCCGTAACCGGAACGGAGCTAGGGGTTTTCATCCGGCGGCGCTTATCGCCGAACGGTTTTTCCTTTAGAGAACTAGGAGAAGTACCTTATGCCAATTGTAGCGCTATAGATATATAGCTAAGGAATAAGATTATTATTATTATTATTTCCCTAGATATCGCTAGTTATAACCCCGAAGTAGAACGATAAATCCTTAACGTATTTAGGGATTTTATTATTATTAATAGGATATTATAGGAAGATAATTTAATATATATTATAGAGGCGTTATATAAAATCCGTTATTAAATTATAAATTTTATTATTAAATATTACTTATTATTCCGGATATTATTTAATTACTATATTATATATATAGTAATAGAAGAGTAGGGTAGGATAGATCCCCGTCCTATATTAGATCGCTTATTTTTATTAATTAAGGAGGATATTGTAGAATATAATATTAATAAATTCTATAAGTATTATAAAATAGATAAGTAGGCTAATTAGTCGTTAGGGGGTAAGAATAGTAAATTTATTTTATTATATTAATTAGTTGGTAAATTATATTCCTCCCTTTTAATTCTAATAGGGGGGTAGACTTTTATTTCCCCTATTAATTTTAATTACGTCCTTCCCCTTTAATTCCGATAAAGGGAAATTTTCGTTTCCTTTATCGGTTTTAATCGCGTCCTATTAATTTTATTTATTAAATATATATATTATTAAATAATTAGAGAAATCCCTGTTGAAATATACTATATTTATTAATGAGGTCGGAATTAGTAAAACTTTAATATATTTTATAATTATTTTACTTTATATTAAAGAATTTAAATATAATTATAGGGCCGATTAGGAGATCTTTACGTACCCTACGTTAGTTTTAATACCTATTATATTAATTAATTAAATTTTTACTGAGGCGACCGAGACTTTCGGGGATAATTTCGATATATTTATTTAATACAGTATTAAAATTGCCTTGATTATAACCGATCCTAAGCGGTTAAAAATATTATTATAAGACGAATTCGATAATTTAATGCTTTAATATATCTGCGAACGCTATAAGCCAAATACGGTTAAAATTGTTATTTTCGCGGCGTTTATTACGTATTTTAAGCGATAGGTTAAAATTATCCTAAAGAAGTATAAGGTATTGAAGTATTCCGATAGGTTTAAGTATAAGGATATATAATTGTAATATCCTATAGGTAAAACCTCCGGCTTTCTCCTAATTTATTTTAATAATACCGATAAAATATATTAAGAATTAGAATATAACCCCCCTTTAATTAATAAGGATAATAACGGCGATAATAATAAGGATAATAATAAAGATAATAACGAGGGAAGTCGCTTCGATAATATTTCCGACGAGTAAATTTATTACCCTTTATTGGATTTAATAAATCTTTGCTTCGTTTTTATTTATTAATATTTTATAGGGAGATTTCTAAAGATAAATTCGGCCGAGGTATTACATAAGGTAAAATCCTTTAATTTAGGATATTTATTTATAAAAAGGTTTATTTTACTAGGGTTATCGCCGATAAAGCGTAATTCCTCTATATATTAAATAGTATATTTATTCGATAATTCTACTTTATTCCCCGAAAATATACTATATTCTATTCGGCGATTCCGTTATTAAATTCGGTTATAGATTTAAAGGCCTTCGCCGGCCTTCTTTAAAATAACGTTCGGTTTCCATTACGGTAAATAGAAGACTTCGACGCTATAATATTTTATTACGAAGGGATTTACGATTTTAATAATAAAAAAATATATATATTCGAACCGGACGCGGATAGAAATACTATTAAATAATTCTACGAAATCGAAGTAAAATAGGGCTATAATTAGTAGGTATTATACCCAGAATATTAAAAGTTAATTTTAATTAAGGGTAGTATTACTATAAATAATACTAATTATATTATAAAGAATTTATAAGTTTTCTTCTTCTTTAGAAGAATATATATATTACTTATTTTACTTAATAGATAATTAATATATCTATTTACGAAAATACTTCTAATAGAGGTTTATTACGTTTATTTTAAATATAGGGGCGATATAGTTATTAGGGTATTAGCTACTATTAATAGTATTTTAGTACGTATTATTTAAGAGTTAGAGGTTATAATAGATAAATTTGATTTTAAAGTAGAATTTAAAGGCGTAAGGCCTATTATTGTACAAGGGTTATACTTCTTTATTTAGGATAGGTATACTTAAAATATACTCTATATTAATAATGAGATTAGGAGGGAAGCGATTGAATTGGTTAAGCGCCGAGAGTAAATTATCCGCTAGGATATTTTTACTTTTAAATATAAGAAAAAGGTTGCGCCTACGTTATTCGGCGTTTTAAAAATTGAAATACTATTTAAATTGTAATTCGACGGCGGTCTAGCATTTATATATAGTAATTTAGTTAACGATTTAAATATTTTACCGCTAATCGATTGGTTAGGGATAGTATTTTAGGTAGTATTAAAATCGCTATTTTAGACGTAGATTTTCAATATATATCGAATTGAAACGTTCGTTGGTAAACGGGTCCTAATTGTAGTAAATTATCCGTAGATGTAATTGTAAGTATATTTTAATTAAATCCGATAGGGGAGCTATACCCGCTCCCCTATCGGATTTAATTGCCCCCTTTTAACCGCTTTAATTATTAATTATATTTAATATTTATTAGGATATTTTACTCTATTTTAATAAAAGCGAATTTCGTTATTAGAATTATTATAGTAAGTAGGAGCGTTTAAAAATATTCTTAAACTATTAAAACCTAGAATAATAAATATATTAAGGTAGATATATTTATTTTAAATTCTAATATAAATACGGTTAGATTTAACGTATATACTTAATATTCGACGGGGATCGGCTTAAGTTTCGTTTAAAATACGCCTACTATTTTATAATATATAGGACGTCTTTATTATATTAAATAAACTAATACGGTCTAATAGTATTTATTATAAATTAATAGGACGATTTTAAATTAGTAGGAGGAGCGTATTATTAGGAAGGTTAATTTTTATTCTTATTTTCCCCTATTAGATTTAATACTATAGTATTAACTTTATTAATTAGTAGGTTTATACTTTATAATCCTCGTTAGTAATTAACCTTATCCGTCCAATTAAATTATCTACTTTAAAATCGGTAATTATTTATAAAGCGGTAAAGAATATTCTAAACTACGATTTTAATAAATTTACGTAAGTAACTAAGTTATTTTAAGATATTAATAATTATATATCCGATTGTATTAAGTTGATCGGTAGTATGTATACGTTCGTCGTTGAACGGTATGTTAAATAGGATTCGGTTAAGGAGGGGTTTAATTTCGAGGAAGGCGATTAATCTAATATTATTACGCTATTCTTTATAATCGGTTTAATATTTACCGATATATATTTAGTTGCAACGGTAGTAAATAGTATAAAGCTTCGAATAGTAATTATATAAGAAATCCCCGACGATTTAAAGCGCTACTATTTAATTATTCTAGCGCTTGCTCCGATCGGCTCGTTATAAGTAGAATATATTTATTAATTAATAGAGTAGAAGAAAATAGCGAATAATATAAGTTAGGGTAGTTATATTATTAATAGGGCCGATATAAAAGCCTATCTTTTTACTATTTAAGAAGTACTTTTAGAAAACGGTAAGGCGTTTATTATATTGCGAAAAAAGTGCGCGGCCCCTTTTTTAGCCGAAATACCGGTTAGTAAACGCTTTTATTATAATAATTCTAGGAATAGTAGTAAAAACGATAATTCCGGCGGCGAAGGTAGTTATATTGGGAATAGCGGTAGAAATGGTAATTCCGGTAGCGAAGGTAATAATTCTACGAACGGCGGTAGTGGATATAGTAATTCCGGCGGTAAAGGTAATAATTCTGCGAACGGCGGTAGTAGATATGGTAATTCCGGCGGTAGTAATGGAGATTTTGTAGTTGTACGTCGTATAATTAGGTTTGTAACGGAATATATAAGTCGATAGATTAGATTGCCGTTCGTAGCTAAAAAGGGTAAACTCCTTAGTAATATATACGTAAAGAAGGCTATAGACGCTATATTTAATTAATAGTACCCGAATAGATAATTTAAATATATTTATTATAATAGTTATTTTGTTTGCGAGGGTATATATACTTTATTCGAGAATAATAAATACGAAGTTATTAGAACATTTAGTAAGGAGTTTGAAATATTCTAAGTAAAGGAGTTTATTATAAATAAAGTATATTCCAGCCTTATTATATAGACGCCTAAAAAGGCCGTAGAATTCGTATAGAAGTATAAGGTAAAGATTAAAGCCGTTGAGGTTATTTAAACCCGATAGGGGGCTTAGGATTATTCCCCTATTAGGTTTTACGGTATAGGTTAATTATTTGAATATATACGTCGATTTTAGTTTTGATATTAGGGTTAAATATTTAGACGATATTAAATGTAATAGTAGAATAATATAATTAATAGATTAATATAGCGAGATATTAGTAGTTATAGAGGGAGTTAATATTTAGGAGGATTTTAAGACCGATATTAGAAAAGGATTTATAAATGGTATTTATATAGATATTTTCCAATTCGGGTTTAGGTTTCCGTTTAGTATTACTAGTTCTGTATAAGTTTATAGTATAAGAAAGGTACTTTTATTTAAAATTCGTTATATAAATGTAGATAAGTAAATAATTATAATTTTGTATAGTGAGGTTGATAATATAGGTGGGTGAATTAGAGAATACTAATATTTTAGAGTCTTTTAAAATATAGTGAATTTAATTCGATATAAATTCGTTTGTTTATATTAACGAAGCCTATGATTACGTATATAATATTATAATAGCGCTATATGGAAAGCTATAATAATATTTTCTAATTACTTTTAAGGATCCGATAGGTAAAATAATTTTTTTAAAGTCGAAACCTAAACCGCTTTTACTTTTTTATTTTGGTATTTTCGTATTTTTTAATATTAAGTTGGGTTAGTTATCGTTTACTCCTTAGTATACTATTAGACTTATTACGGTAATTGTGCTATTTGTTCGTTTAATTATATAACCCGCCCTAGTTGGGAAATAATTTTTATTTATAATTGTTAATTACTAGTCGAGTAAATTAATATTATTATTCGGTAAGGTTAAGTATGGATTGTAGTTAATAGTTATTAATTGGAGAGGTTTATTAAAGCCGGGGACGACGGATTTGGGTACCCGGTAAATAAATACGAGCTTTGGCGTATTAATTATATAGGTCCGATTCGACGGGATTTTTACCGATTTACTACTTCGTATATTAGCTTTCTACTTCCGCAATCGAATAGCCCGTAAGTAAATAGTTTAAATGATTATTATAGTATTATAATTATTTATATATTGTATTAGCGATTAGACGAGTATTTATATAGTAAATTATTAGGCGGCGATAATTTAGTATTCTAAATACTTTAAAGATTATTATATATTATAATTTATTTATTTATATTATTTACCGCCTTTATAATTATTATCCTAATTTGTATTATATTATATTTAATTTAATAGTTTAAAATGCGTAAATAATTATATTTGAAAAGGGAGAACCCGATCCCTTCGGCGATAATTATTATTTATATAATCTAATACTATATAAAGACGTCTATAAGTTTATATACGTAAATTCAACCTTTAATTTATACGAACCCTTTTTAAACGTTTATATATTTTATTTCTTTATTTATTAAATATATCCGATTTCTCTCTATATTTATTATATACTACGTTTTTATTACCCCTTAATACGTTTTATTATATTATTTATTTATTATATTACCTCTTCTATTATATCTTCTAGTACGATTTATATTATTAATTACTTACGATTATTCTAGTATAAAAGTCTAATTAATCAATTAAATACTTCGTATTCCGATAAGTAATTTTGGATTTCGGTGCTTTAGGACGTGTTTTTAATCGAATTTTAATTATTAATTAAATATAAATTTTATATTGTAGATAAGTATTATAATAACGACCTTTTTATATTGGATGTAGAAAGGGATTAATAATTTAGGGAAAAAGTATTGAATTTACGGGTAAATTTTATTATTTTAATTACGAAATTACGTACTACTAATATATTAATTAGATAACGGGTTAGAATATTTTTAAATATAGAATATATTCTCCTATAATATTTACTGCTTCTCTGGGTAATTACTATTTATTTTATATTAATACTATAACTAATTATAATAGCGATAATATATTAATTGGATAACGGGTTGGAATATTTAAATAATTATTTAAAATCCGGTTTTAATTTAAGAATATTAAATTTTACGCGCCGTTTTAGCCTACGCTTTCTCAAAATATAAAAAGTAATAATACTAATAGGAAAAGGAAGTAGTCCGAGGTATAATATTCCTTATTCTATTCTTTATATTAGATTTTATTAATTAATTAAAGCTTCGCCGATTTCGACCCTACTACGAAAGAACGGCGAAAGTTCTAGATAAGGCGAAACTTTTGGATAATTACTTCTAAAGAAGACGAAATTTAGTACGAGAGGGAAATATAAAGCAGAGGGGAGTACGGAAAATAAAGTAGAGATAGAGGAAGAGAAGGCGTTGAAAAATATTTACAAATAGTTCTCCGAATATATATATCCCGGAGTATATATTATTTCTTATTCCTATTTAAATTTAATACTTTATATTAATATTAATTTACCCGATACGAATAGAGAGGAATATTTCTATTACTAAATTTAGAAGACCTCCTTTTTATACTAGACCCCGGGGCTACGACGTTATCCGATATTATATTCTACGGTATTATATTTTACGTAAAATACGCCTAATTAATATACAATAATTATATTTCGATTATTAAAATATTAATTTTATAGAAGGAAGTTAACGGTCCTTTTATATTCGCTGTTATAGAAGGGTTATATATTTAATCGGTTGTTTTAGCCGTTTTTTTCCCCGGCGAGAAATACTTTTTATAATTATACTTTAAGCCGATCGCTTTCGATCTATTATCGGCTGATTTTTAAACGATATAAGAAGAAGACTTTTGAATACTATATATTTAAATTATTTTGAAGGAGTATTAGATTAGATTAATCGTTGGATATGTACTTCGCTATTTCGACAATAGGTTGAATTTAATTCGGGTTTTGTATTCCGACTATAGGTTTTTATAACACGTTATTTTATTAGAATTTAATACTATAGTATTTATATAGCGTTAGAATATAGGAAAATTCGATAATATATTGAAACCGGCCGGTTGGGGTCGTCCGGTAGTACTATTAATTATTTATTTATATAATAACTGTTGGAAAGCGAATTGGATGTTACGTTCCCCTTTAATATTATAATTCTATAGCGTTAAGGTCGATATCGATAGAAGCGGTTTAAAGAAATTGGCGTTAATATTTCTATTAAATAATATAAAATTAAAAAAGAGGAGTCTCTTTAAATATAATTATCTACAGGTATTATTTTTAAAATTGAGCGAACAAATTAGTATATTATAATTTAAATATATATATATTTTATTGGAATAACCTTTATTAATAGAATTTTAGGTTAATTTATAATTACCCCTCTAATACTTCCTACCTTAATTTTAAAGTCGATAGACGATAGTATTTATTACGCTTATATAAAGTTCGGTTTATAAATAATTACTATCTATATCGATACGTAAGTATAAATGAATATTCTTAATATTAAATTCGATAATATAATGAATAATATTTTGAGATTAATCGATTTATAGAATAATTAGATTGTAAAGCATTTCGAAACCGTATATAAATACTTTACGGGGGCTAGTCTTTTAAACGATAAGGCGAAGTAGGAATTTCGGGAATTAATTAAGGGGGAAAGTAAAGGGCTTATTATTATTATTAATAATATAATTAAGATAATAGACGGTATTATAATTAATATTTCGAATTTAATTAATTTATTATAGTATATCGAGGCTAAGATAGATAAATTGATTGTAGAAATAGAATAATTATATATAATTAAATAGTATTAAATATAATAGTCCTTAAACGAATATTGATATTAATTACCCTAATTCTAATGCTTAGTTTTTATATTTTATTAATTGCCTATCGATGTTCGTTTAGGGACGGCTCTCTAAGATTTAAAATAGTAGCGAGTCCGATTCCTTATAATATTAAATTTCTCCTTCTTCTCCCTTTTTGCGAAGTATAATTTATAAATTCGTATTATATTTTTAAATTATTCGATTCGTTTTATATAAATGTATAAACGTTTTTAATCGGTTTTCGTTAAATACCGTCAATACTCTTTCCCCCCGGTTTTAAATCTAATAGGGGATAGAAAGGCGATTCTTTCCTCCCGATTCTAAATCCGATAGGGGATAGATTAATAATACTCTTTCCTCCCCTATTAGATTTAGAATTTTATCTTCTCGTATAAGCCGGTTCCCTTATCGGATTTGGTTAATTTATTTTTTTGTATAAATTAATTTAAGTATAGGTAGAGAGTATATTGAATATTAATATTTGAATCCGTTTACCGATTCTAATTAAAGCGAAGGTTATTAAATATATAAGGTTTATAGTTATTAGGAGTAGAATTACTTTTAGATATACTAACCTTTATATATATTAGCGCCTTTATCGGTTTTAAATAGTATTTATTATAGGACGTTTACCTATTTATAGTATACCCGTTATATAAGGTAGGTTTTTAATATATTATTTTATAGTCCGTTAATATAAATAGTAATACGGTTAGTATTATTCTAATTTTAATTATAGGCGGGAAAATAGATATTTATATAATAGTTTAATATATTAATAGGCCGCCGGTTCGAACCCGGGGCGGATTACCTTTTTACTTTTTTCGATTTTAAATTTTAATTCCCTATTTTAATACCCTACAAATACGTTATATTGTACTACCCTTAGAAATATCCTATAAAATGCGAAATATATACGAAATTAATTTATATTATTAGTATGCTAAATTATTTTTGGTTTACTTTATATAAATATTTAAAAGATTTATCGGAAAGGTGCTACGCGAAATTATTATTAGAATTACCCTTATTATTAATATATATTTATTCGCTTTTATTATTACCGATAGCTATTTTTCCTATATCCTTCTCTATTTACCTAGCAATCTTCTCGGGGTTTTTAATTATTATTTATTTATTTATTCGTAAGGGTTGGACCTCCTTTATATTAAATATATTAAATTTTAATTTTAATAGTATAATAAGTCTAAATTAAAGGATATTAGGGGTATTAAATCCCGAGTTACTTAATAGTCGGAAAGTAGTATATTATCGACGCATTTATTTATTCTAATATACTATATAAATATAATTAATAACGTTTTTATCGGTAAATGGATTTATATATCTATTGGCTTAGTAAATTCGTATATCGTTTTCGATAATTTTATAGATAGTTGCGGTATAAAGGTTAATAGTAGAAAGTCGGACGAATATAATTTTGGTATTATAAGTAGAATTCTTATTCTATTTAATATTTTAAGTAAAAGAAGTGTTAATATACTTAAAGGCTATATTAATCGCCTTCTACTAATTATTAATTATAAAATACCGTATTATATTAAATTGTAAAATAGTATTGGCGAACGGTTCGTCTATAACTTCGGGGCGAAGTAATTATATTAAATAAAATATTTCGGGCCTATAGTTATTTGATTTACTATTATAAAATAGGATAGGAAGGAGGTTTATTATTTATTGTAAAATATTGTAATCCCTTAAAGAAATAATTTTATTAAGTATTATAAAAATGTGAATAATTTATAGGTAATAATAAATATTACAATAATTAATATTTATTATCCCCGAAGATATTTTATATTTAAATTAGGTAATTAGAGAAAAGACCTCTTTATAAATAGAAAGGAGTTCCTAGTTAATAAATTCTTCTTTAGTATTTAATATAATTTAGCGTATAAATACTTCGGTGAAATTAGATTTTAAAATATAATTATAATTAACGAATTTGGCGATTAGGAAGGCTAAAATTTTAGAGGCGAATATATCCTCTAATAAATACCGATTATTATAGAATTGGGTATTATATTATTTTATTCTCTTATCCTTTTTAAGGCTTTAGATATCCTATATTATAAGAGGTTAGAAAATATAAAATATTATATTAATATAGTTTATAAAGATATGAAAGAACGTAAGTATAATAAGAATTTATTATTTATAATTATATATGTAATTAGTTTTAAGCTAATCGAGAATAATATAGCGAATGAAAGATATCGTTTTTTAATCGTTATAGACGAGGACGAATTGGTCGTTGAAATCCTTTTCGCGGAGTCCGAGAATTTTAAGGAAGAGTTTATCGTAAAGTCGATATACGTTAGCGATTTTACTTTCGTCTTTTATAATAGTAAGGGTTTGTAGGATATAGTTTTAGTCGGTTTTCGGTCGCTTAACGATTGGGAAAAGAAGGATAGACTATTTTAATTTCCGCTTGAAAATAGCGGTTAGTCGACCTTTAATAAAATAACGGGCCGCGTTATCGAAGGATAGTAGCGTAATATTTAAGTAGTTAAAAAGCTATTCTAATTCGAATTTAATATATAAACGCTATTAGGATAGTATAAACGGCCTATTAATATTAGAATTACTAATAAGGAGATAAGTAGTGAGATTTTGTATAATATTTTTCCGATTTATATTAAAACCTTATATATAGTCTATAAAATTGAAGTTATTATAAATAATAATTATATTTAGGTTACGGTTAATAAATTTAAGGTTTTTCTATAATTGTATAAATATATAAGAAAACTAGCGGGGGTAGGGTTATTTAAATCCTATAGGGGGGGAAAGGTTTATTCCTATAGGATTTAGATAATTGAATTACGTATTGTAGAAATATTAATAAAATTATTAATAATTTGTAAGGTAATTTTATAAGAAGAAATTATATTAAACCGGGCTAGTGTATTATATACGCGTAATTATACGGAATTATTCTTAAAGTAAATATTAAATAGCTTTGGGATGAATATGTTCCTTTGGGGTGCGTAGGAATTTATAATAATAAACGTTATTATAATTATACAATTATAGATCTCCCCTTTTTTCCGAATACTATTCTTTAGCTTATATTTATAAAATTTCTAATAGGCGTATTAATATATATATAGTACGGTAAGTAATTCTATTAATTCGGGGGCAATTTTTATTAGGATTTTATATACGGAACGAAGACGAGAGCGAATTTATATAATATTAGAGACGTCTTCGATAATATAATTATTATTAACGAAGTTATTAGTAGGGAATAATATAAATACCTTTTCTATTTTTAATTATAAGAATAGCGATTTAAATTTTGTACGGAAGGAAGTTTGGAAATATATTTGGGGTAATTTCTATTTTTCCGTTATTTATTCGTTTATTCGAAATTAGGTAGTGGATTTACGAGAGGGGAGGTTAGTATTATCCTATTCGAAGTATAAATAAATATTAATTTTTAAAAATATTTTATATATAATAAATTCTTTAAATACGTTAATAAATATATTAAAATGCCTATTATACCGTTAGAATATTATAGTCCTTCGATATATATAGAAGTAGATTATATATTATTATAAATTTGACTAATAATTCTTTTCGATAAAAGTATAAATATATTTGAGTAATTCTTAAATAGGGTTTAAGATATTAGAATTGTTATTCGAATTATTCGAAGTATTTACTCTAAACGTAAAAGGTTTATCCGAAGATTTATTAGGGGCTTTTTAATAGGGAGAAAAGGGCTTTCTATTTAAAGTATTTACCCTAAATATAAAGGGTTTATCCGAAGATTCGTTAGAGGTTTTTTAATAGGGATTGGAATATAGTAGTTAGGATGTAGGTAGAGGAGATGAAAGCGCCGAAGTTGGTTAGGTTATCCGATATAATTGGTAGGACGTAAATATATTATTAATATTAGGAAGAATAGGAGAAGAAGGGATTAATAAATATATAGTATTGGATATACGTATAGGGCGTATATATAAGGTATATAGTTACGTTAGGTAGTATTCTAATATATAGGATAAATTAGGGATATATAATTGGTTTGCGGATAATAGCCCCTTTTATTTAGGTTATACTTAGATTGTAATATGGCCGCGTTTTTTTATCCTGCGGGTCCTACGTCTCTTTGTCCTAGATTAGTAGGTGGGTGAGTGTAGTAGGGATGTTACAACTATTTGGACCCGTAAGTACAAAGAGAGCGCATAGTCTATACGTAGGTGGTTGAGAGAATAAGACTATCCTACCCCCCTTTATTAGCCGAAATTATTACTCGAACCCTCCTAACTATAAAACCCCTTTTAAATATAGAGCCCGCTCTTTTAACCTTAAATGTAAACCCTCCCCCGATTTTAATTACGGACCCCGACCCGGCCCTTATAGTACTACACCGCACCTCCTTAGCCTCCTTAATCCGATAAATCTTTCGCTACCGCTTTAAATAAATCGCTAACCGGTTTAGCCCTAGGCCTATCGGTTATACCTTCGTAGGCTTAAATTAAGTACTTATACTTTTAATAGCCTCCTTCGCTCCCCCTCGCCTTCCCTCCTTTCCTTATAGCCCTATTAATTCCGAAGATATTGAAAAGCTTTTAACGCCTAATTTTTTCGAATTCGTTAACCGCTTTAAATTTTAAATCATTTAAACGACCTAGGCCAATATAGAGGAAAATATTAAATATATATACGACGAAGAATAAATAGAAGATAATTTTAGTAAATTAAAACCTTCTATTCTTAGTAGCGAATTAATAATTCAAATTATTGAATAAGTCCTCCTCAATTACGGCTAATAATATAAAAAGCTCTTCGGCTCTAACTTCTACTTATAAATCGACGCCTTCGTAGGTTAGGGTATAGAGGTAGTCTTCTATATTACCCGAATTTCGAATTCTATTCCCTTTAATAATACGAATAAGGATTTTATTAAATACGAAGGGGTTATCGATAAATATTTTACAATTAATAGTATTGCCTTTAATAAAATTATTTCCGAAAATATTAATACTTTTTACAAAAAAGCGGATAAGCCCTATAAAACCGACGACTAAATCCGGACTAAATTCCTTAATTAATACTAATACTATACGAATACCTTTTATTAAATTATAGTTAAGATATTTCCCCCCAACCGCGCTTACGATTTTAAAATCGAATTTAAATTTAGAATAGAAATGCCCGCAATATATAGCCGCGTTTTTAATCCGGACGAATTTAATATTATTAAATAATAAATCGACGATAACCTTTAAAAGAAGTTCATTTAGTTTTCTTAATCTTAAGCCTCCTCCCTAATCCTCTTTATTAAGAAACCGGGAAATAGAATCCGTATTTATATCGATTACCGTAATATTAATAATGTTATATTTAAATTTCGCTACCCCCTTCCTTTAATTAAGGAAATATTCGATATTATTTACTACGTTAAAATTTTTACTAAATTCGACGTTATTATTGCTTTTAACTATATTCGTATAAAGGAAGGCTACGAATAATTTACTACTTTTATTACTTATTTTAATCTCTTCGAGAGTCTCGTCGTCCCCTTCGGCCTCTAGGGCGCCCCCGGCGCCTTTTAAAACTATATTAACGATATCCTTTATAATATATTTAATATCTATATTATTATTTACCTTAATAATGTCCTTATTTATTCGGATAATAAATAGGATTATAAATACTATATTAACGACGTTTTCGACTGGTTAGTAAAAGCAGGCCTTAGTATAGATATTAACAAATACGAATTCTATACTAAGCGTACTAAATATTTAAGGCTTATTATTATATTAAGCAATATTGAAATAAACCTAGAGAAGGTTAAGGCAATTATTAAATAGTAGGCTCTAGAATTTAAGAAATCCCTACAATCTTTCCTCGGCTTTATAAATTTCTACTATCGGTTTATATATTCTTTCTTTTTAATTATAATTCCCCTCTATAAATTAATTACGAAAGACGCGTTATAAATTTAAACCGACTACTATTAAGCCGTATTCAACTCCTTTAAATAAATTTTTATAAATAGCCCCGTTCTTAAAATTTATAATTAGATTAAGAAAATTATAGTAGAAATAGATACTTTAAATTAGGCTGTAGGCGGTACGCTCTCTTAATACGATAACGAAGGTATTTTATACCTTATCGCCTACTTTTCGGCTAAGTATAGTATATAAGAATATAATTACAATATTTATAATAAGGAGTTCTTTACTATTATTAAAGCTTTTAAAGAATAGTACCCCGAATTCGAAAGCGCTTAAATCCCTTTTAAAATCCTTAGCGATTATAAAAATTTTATTACTTTTATAACGAATAAGTAATTTACCTAGCAATATATATACTAATCCCAATTCCTCTTATAATTTAATTTTTTAATCTACTATATTTTTAACCTTTAAAACCTTTGCTTAAATATTTTTAATTATAAATTTAATAACCGCCCTGTAGGCGTAGAAGACGATTATTTCGCCGCCTATTAGAAATAATTCTTCGACCCTTCCTAATTTAAAAAAGATTACTTTAAAATTAATAATCCTACGGCTACTTTTAATTTATATTTCCTTAGCCTTAACGATTTCAATAATTAATTAATTAATAACTTTATTTACGTTAATTACGAAACTTCCCCGTTTCTATAGGAGTTTATAACTTATTTATCGGATAAATCCCTTCGCTATTAGCCGCTATCGATTTATAAAGTCTTTAGTTGCGCCTTCTCTAAGTATTACGTTTTCTTTAATAAAGTAGCGAAATAGTATAATTGCGTTATTATCGACCCCGAGGATAAAGAACTTTAATTTTAATTAATTAATTAGTAATATAATTTATTTAGCGCGGGGTATCCGGGTAGAAATATTATATATAATTTATTTGTTTGCGAATTCTTTTAGGAGGGTATATATTACGACGTTTATCTCTTCTATAAAGGATGCCTCCTATACGCGAAGACGAAGTTTTTTAAATATAGTTCTATAAATTTCTTTAAACCTATTACTATTTCTCTAGCCCTATAGAAGGACGTTTTAATTAACTATATTATTCCGCTACTACTTAGTAAATACTTCGGGTAAACCTTTTACTATATTATTATTATTATAAACCGGTTAATAAAAATATAGTATTATATCCCCTATATTACCTTCGAAATAGAGGAGTTCGCCGATTGCTTTATTAATTGTATTTATTCTTTATACGGCCTACTTAATATTATTATATCTAATAGAAATTCCTAATTCATTTCCTATTTCTAAATTACCCTTTACAATTACTTTTTTATTATATATAAATTTAGTTCTGCCTTCTACCCCTAGATTAATACCTAAACCGAATATATTAATACGGATATAGAACAATTCTTATACTTCTATATTAATTAGGTATAAATAGATTAAATAAAGTAATTATTATTTATAGAATTCTCGGGCAATAACGCTATTTCTTCTTCTATTAACGTCTCTCCGTTCTTTATTAATTATAATTATTACTTTCGTATAAGTACCGAGCTTCGTTCTCCGCCGCCCCCTAACCTCTCTTCTATTTAATTAAAAGAATATTATAAAATTATTGAATTCGCCGACTATTTTTAAAAGATTTAAGATTTTGTTTCCTAATAAATCCGTTATATTTAAGAACGATATAAGGCTAATGTTAATAAATACTGTATAAATTTAAATAAATACTAAATAAACGACTTAGTCCTTTTCGACGTTATTAACCTTGTAAATAGCCGCCCCTATTAAAAGTTTTCCCCCCGTTAGGAAGGCCCCTTCTACGTTATTAAGGCTAACTTTTACCGAATCTATTTCGACTTCCCGGTTAATATAAAATATTCGTTAATATTCTATATTTTTATAGTCCAACGTTAGATCGGCCGGGGCCTCCCTAGTTAAAACGTCTCTTTGGATGTTATTATAAATAATAGCTGCGTTATAATACGTATAGACGACGGCGTAGACGTCGTCGAATAGGAGTTTAAGCGTTTAGTTAACTACGCTTAATTCGGTAAGAACCGCTATTAATATTATTAAATTAAATAGAAAGGGGATTACCCCTTTATATAGGAATTTAAGAATAATATTATCGATTACGAAGAGAAGGTTTTAGAATTCTATTACAATTACCCCTAGGCCCCCGTACTACTAGAAGTCCGCTCTTAGCCTAATTACTGGCTACAAACGGACCCTACCGAATTAGAAACGGATTTGGATTCGGATTCGGATAGTCCCGAGCCCCTACGGCGCTATCCCGCCCCCAAATTACGCCGCCGCCCCGTCCCCGGGCCTCCCTAACGCCGTTTATCCCGCTTACGGCAATTAACTAAGACTATTATTACTACTATTCTATCCCGGTATAAGGAAGAAGGCTTTACTAATGCGATAGTACAAATTTTAAAGAAATTATTAAACGTCTGGAAAAGGGGGAATAATAATACTAATACTTATATATAATTAGATTTTTTCTTCGCTAGATAGACGGAAGGGGGGGATAGTATTATAGGGTTATCCTACCTATGACCTACCTAGCGCTGAGCACTACTATTACGATATGCCAGAGTGCTTCGGTATAGCTTAGAATTATGCCGTCCGGTTACGTATATAGATACGTGACTTCGGGCTGGCTCTAGGGCTCTCGCCTATATAGCCAGCCCTCTACGTACACCTCCTTTCCCCTCCTCCGTACAACAACACATATCTTACCCTACCCCTAACTATGCCTCTGCCCCGTAATAGCTTCTATTACAAAAGTAGTCTTAACTACTATACTTAAACTGCCTAAATTATATTAATCGCTTTCTAGTAATTTGTTACGCGAAGAAGTGCTTTACAAGTAATACTGACAGAGAATGATAAAGTGAGCAACTAGTTACTGGACAGAGCAACAATACGTAACGGTAGACGACAGTCTTATCAAAGGAAATTTAAGACAAGTACTATTAAGAGCCTTAATTTAGGACCTCGCATACGACTTTACAAAATATAAGTAAAATAAATATTAGGTTAATATAATATAAATTAATAATCTAATTAACTTTAACGGAGGTTAACAAAACGGGTACTCTTATATAATAAAGACTATTCGACAAAGCAATCCTACGCTTAATAAAACGTATGCTAAAATAGAGTAGGGCATTTAAATATCTATTTAGAATATTCTATAACATCTCCCCTTCGACGAAAGGAGAAGACTACTTACTATCTACTAAAACTATTACTAAGTAGAAATATAAAAACTATTACCTTCCTTATTATTACTATATATTCTTTTCTACGTTCTATATTAACTTTAACTACCGAATCTATTTCCGACAATTAAAATATTCCAATACGAAAACCAAATAATAATAAATAATCAAAGCGGATAGTTATAATTAAAAAAATTATTAATAATAGTTATAACGAAACGAACGAGTATTAAAGCTCTCCTCTATATCCGTATCGTTCTCTTTATATATAGAAGGCTCCTAACGAATATACTTACAACTGAGCGGCGATTTATCCTCGACCTAATCGTAATAAAATTTAATACGACGTAGGGAATAATAATTTAATAAAATATAATAGCGAAAGGTAAAGTGAGCCGATATAGCGTCGAATTTATTAATAAGTAATATTATATTATAGGAGCTATAAGGAGATATACCGCTAGACCGAATAATATAAACCGAAGAAAAGGTCGGTATAGTACTATATTAAATATTGCGAACCGTATTACCGAATAGCGGAATATAGCGAAGACGAACCTTATACAATTCGTCGAATTCCTTCCGAATCTTATCCAATTCGTTATAAAGACCGTCTATAAAAGTAGTCCAATAATTATTAGAATTGTTAAATTTATAAACTTATCGATTAAGAATAGTTGCGATAATAGTAAGAATAATATTAGGGTCGACAATATAGAGAAGTTAAGCGCTAAAGGCGCTAACTATAATAGTAACTTCGCGAATAACCTTACGTACTGGAAATTCTAATATTACCGATATAATTAGGCCAATTTAAGCGCAATACAAATATCCTAAGCGGGCTAGCGAACCGCCAATCTATTCGGAAAGACTATTAGCGTAGTTAAAATACTATAAAACCAATAGATTTACTTATAATAGAATACTATTAATATATATATCGTTATCTTTATTACGCAATTCTAATATTTTATCTAATTTAGCCTTAATATTATAAATAAACTAATATTACAAAAAGGTATAATTACTATCAAAATAGTCGTACTTATATTTATCGTTTTCCTCTATATACTTCTTAATAACCTCTTAAATACTTATACGCAAATCCTATATTTTCTAATTAAATTTAATACTAAGTCTAATACAATCTTTATCGAAGGTCTTAATAGTTTCCTTAGGTTTAGAATAAACCTTACCTTTAATAGTAGAACTATTTTTAATAATGCTAGCGTTAGCGCGAACTTTTATTATATAAGCGGTAGATTTACGGGCTCGTTTAATAGGAATCGGCTTAATATTAATAATTTCGAATAAAACCGATTAGGCGTTAATAAGAGCAGGGCGTAAATTTACTAGGACTTTATTGGCTAAGAAGTTTAGCGGGCGCTACTCCTATTAATTTAAGAAGTCGAAACCTACGAAAGTAATAATACGGCCGATAGAATTAATAGGCTTAATACTAAAATTAGTATTATTAAAGCGCTAATAAATAACGTTAAAAGTAAAGATAACTTCTACTATCTAATTATAGTAAAAGGTAGTATTACCGACCGGGAACTAAATTAATAGAATTAAATTAAAAGCCTCTTTATCGGTAGAATTACGCTATACTCGTATATTATTACTACTATAGGTATTAGGGATCTAATCCTACTAATCGTTATATCTACTGCCGGGGATAAGCAAAGTGGGTAATAATACTAATAATATAGTAATAGTAAAGTAATTAAAATTGTTGTTAAGAATTTGCGAAATCGATTAGTCGAAGTCGATTTAGACGCCAATATAGTTAATAATACTATAAAGCACTAAGAGAAACTTCTCGTTATATAGTACAAATAAATAGTTAACCGTTATAATTAGTATTTAATAGCGACCAATCTCTATAGCCTTAATATTCCGGATTAAAATACTATTTAAATTATACGTTTTAGAGCCGGTAGGGATACGACTAGCCGGGTTGTATAGACCGATTATATCGTTCAAACTATTAATATAATTAATAACGAATTAAATAAATATATATTAGAAGAAAGTATATAAGTACTAGTCGTTTATAGCCGTAATCCGATTAATAATAAATACGGGTATAATAATATATATATTATTAACGCCTAAACTAATTACTTTATAATCTAAACCGTTCAATTAATAGCGGTTAAAATATATCGCAATATTAATTAACGCTAGGAATCGTAGGTCTAATTCTAAAGTAAAGGGAGTTAAGGTATAATCTTAGGCCAACGTATACAAATTACCGTCGGAATTACTATAAATAATCCAAATCGTAAAAACATCGATAAAGTTGTAGTTAAGAAACGTTTAATTTATTATATCGTCCTATATAATAACAAATTGCTTATTAATATAAATAAGAAATATAATAAATTAAATAATAAGGGGATTTGCCGTAATATTATAAAGTTATAAGGATAGGGTAGGTTATAAGGGGTTAATAGAATAGAGAAGAAGTTTTAGAAGGAAGGAAAGAATTTGAACTATATAAGAAAATTGTATACGTACTAAAACTTCTCGATTCTACCCCTAATTGCCTACTAGGAGAGCTATTTACCCTATACGACTATACTTACTTAAATTTAGCAGCCTTATATTCCAATATTTATTCTATTTAAATAAAATAGAAGGAAAAGCGATAGAACTAAAAAATAAAAGTAGTATACTATAAATTAGCGATACTAATTAATAATTTTATTAAAATTAAGAATTCGAATAAGCGATAATTTGGAAATTTTAATAAACTATAAATAAAAATTAAAGTAAACGTAAAATAAAGAAAAATAGAAAAAGAAAATACTTTCAAACCCTTCTAATTTTCCACTTCCTCCCCGGTTTTACTAAAAAAAATTAGTACGTCTACTAAATCTAACCTATTATCGTCCAAGTTAACGACTAATTCGCTAAACTACTTTTTTACGAATACCCCTAAACGGTAATTCTAATAAGTATTCGTCTTCGAATTCTTTTACCTTCTCTTTCAAATTTCTTATAAATTCTATATATAATTCCTATATATTATCTTTATCCTAATAATTAGCCTACTTAATAAAATATTTAATATTAATAGGACTTTAATTTCTAATAACCAAGCCTTCGACTTCCTATTCCTCTTAGCTATTAACTTTAATAAATTTAGGCGGAAGAACTTCTTTTCCGAAAGGGTTAAGCCTTTAAACTAGTTTATAGAAGTATATAATAGAAATTATTAGGTGAATATATTATAAGTCGGGCAAATTAAGTTTATAAATTAAAAGACTAATTTTCTCTAAAATTTTATAAAGGCTTATATAATCCGCTAACTATTTGCTTTTAGGGCTACCGGGTAAATAATAACTTTTATTAAGGCGTATATAAACTTTATTTCTAATTTCAAATATAATAAGAGAATATTTGGCGTCGTATTTTTCTTTAACCGCTATATTAACCCTATTAATAAATTCGGCTACTTCAAATTGATATTCTTAATGTAGTAAAATTAATAATTCAATTATAATTGCCTCTTCTATATCGGAAACGAGAAGATTAAATACTATTCGAAGTTTAAACCTGTATACTAATTCGTTAAATAATAATCCGATAGTAGATTAAATAATATTATTTAAATTATATTATAAGTGTTATAGGGTTAGCCTACTTGTAACCTGCCTAGCGCTGAGCACTGCTGTTACGATGTGCTAGAGTGCCTCGGTATAGTTCAGAGTTATACCGTCCGGTTACGTACGTAAATACGTGACCTCGGGCTAGCTCTAGGGCTTTCGCTTATATAGCTAGCCCTTTGCGTATACTTCCTTTCCCCTCCTCCGTACAATAATATATATCTTACCCTACCTTTAAATTATACTTCTGCCTTATAATAGTTTATTATACCTCTTTAACGCTACGCGCGCAAATAGGACTTTAAGATTCGGCTTATTATCGAGGTACGAGCGTAGGCTTTATCCTTCTTTCAATTGAATAAAAATCTATATTTTTATAAATATTATAAAGAAACTTTAATCCGCCTATTTAAAGACGGGGTCCGCTCGCGATACCTGCAATTCCTATTAATTAATTTGATAGGCGATATCGAATTCTTAAAAGTATTAATATTTAATATTACCCTTATAAATAACTTTATTACGGCTACTACCGTCGGCTCCCTTTAAATTACCGACCCGTATAACGCCGACTTCTACGAAACCTTCTAAATGGTTTTTACTACTTCTAACGGCCTTCCCGCTTTTATAAAAGAGGAATAATACGCTATTAATCTCTTTATTAATACCGTTTTCTATAATACTTCTCTCTTTTTCGGCCGCTTATTTAACGTCGATTCCGTCGTTACCTTCGCTTAATTCTAATTTATTTAAGAAGAATTCTAATTTCTTTACGAAGCGTATACCTAATTTAAAGTTAAGAACGCTCGCCTCCTAAATAATAACGTCCTCCTTAAAGAAAAGTATTCTATTTTTAAGAAGATTTATATTAATATTAATTAGCGCGCTAATAAATTCGGATTAGATAATAAAGCCCTCTAATAAACTTTCAACTTTATTATTAAAATTGCTAAATCCTTATAAAAGAAATTTAAATATATTAATTCTATAGCTTTTGTTCTTAAAGACGTTATAATATCCGCTTTTATCGTCGATAGTTTTGCGGATTACTCTTCCTATACTTACGTTAAACCTTTCGACGGCGAGGGCGAAAACCCTTTAAAGAAGGCTAAAAAATATTATATTTAGCGTATAAGGATTATTTTTATTTAATTAGATAACCCTTCGTTTTTTTTTAACGAGCGTAAAAAGTTCTTATTTATTACTAAATTTTTCGAAGGCGCCCCCTTCTCTACTTATAAAATAACCCTATTCTATATCGTCGATTTCGATTTAAATAAGGAGAAATAGAAATAGAAGATTGCTAGCGCTTTTATTAAGGAGAAATTTAATATTAGATATAATAATAATAATTTGGTTATTTTCGCCCGCTGCGAGTTAAACGATTTCGCTATAAGTAAGAATATACGTTAATCCGATTTTAAAGATTAATAGATTTAGATTATCGATTATTATAATTTCGACGATATTATAAAGGTTTATTTTCTTAGAAATAAAGTTAACAATAAAGTTTGCGTTACTTTTACTATATAAATCCCTTAGCCTTCGGGTTCGGATTATTTTAAGTAGCTTACTTTAATCCGTACCTTTATTTAATAATTCGAAAATAATACTTACCGTTTTAAAATTAATAATCCCTTTTATAAACTTTATAATTTTATTTCTAATGCGGCCTCTTTTTCTACGGCTATTTACGCTACGATTAATTATAGCGGCGACGCTATAGATTTCGATAAATTATCCGCTACTAATATTACGGTCCGTACTATAATCCTTTAAGACGTTTTTAATTTCCGTATAAAATCTAGCGTTTATATCCGTTACGGGCGCCCCGGCTACTATTCTTCTACTTATTATAATAAGATGAATTTCTATAAGGAGTTCCCTCCTTCTACCTATAATAGCGGTTATAGTTACGGTAGAGGAGGTAAGGGCGGCTCTTATAGCGGTTATAATTAATAGTCCGGTTAGTCTAGGTACGGCTAGTAATTTAAGTATAGTTAGTAGTCCGGATACGGCTAATAATTTTACTAAATTAATATTATAGTCTTTAGTGGCACCTAATTAATTCTTTAATATTAATAAGGCTTCGTTAGCCCCCTCTTAAGTAATAAATAAGGAATTATCGATTAGGGAAATATATAACCTCTTCGCTAAATTATATTTAAAAGCCGGAACCTATAAGAAGAAAAGGAAACGTCTTTATATTATTTAATATTATAAAAATAAATAAATTTTCTATAAATAGCTATTATAAATAATTAAATATTTTAAACTTTTCTATTTACCTTTCCGACGGGCCGTATAAATTATATTATTCCGCTCTTATTAATAGCGGTTATATTACTTTTAATTTTATTAATTATTCTTTTATTTACCGTTACTGTTTATTAGTTTATTACTTTACTACCCCTAAAATCCTTTACTTCGCTAATAGGGGGGAAGTAAAAGGCGGTAATATTATTTACTTCTCCCGGTTTATTATATAGGTAGGATTATATTATAAGACTATTGATTTCTTTATTTATAATTTCGCTCCTAATAACCCAATTATTTTCGGCTACTTTTAATTCGCTTATTATTCGCTAACGATTTTATAGCCCTTTAATACCTTCTCCTTTATTTCTGCTTATAAAGCCCGCGGCTACTTGCTAGCCGGTTTGTATTAGGATTTATGCTATGCCCTGTCTCTATAGACGGCCTTCTAATTCCTTAATTTAAAAGTAATAAAAGTTAGTATAATAATGTATTGTACTCCTACGGTCGAGGATATTAAAAACGAAGGCGATTTTTACCCCCCTTCGTTAGCCGAGGCTATTACCCGAGCCCTCCTAACCGAGGAGGCTATTCGAGCCCTCTTAGTCGTAGAGTCCGCTTTTTTAATTTTAAATACGGACTTTTCCCCGGCCTTAATTATAAACCCCGACCTAGCCCTAATAATATTATATTGTACTTCCCTAACCTCTTTAGTCCGATAGGCCTTTCGCCGCCGTTTTAAATAAGTTATTAATTGGTTTAATTTTAAGTTTATCGGTTATACCCTTGTAAGCCCGGGTTAAGTATTTATATTTTCGATAACTTCCTTCGCTCTCCCCTGCCTTCCCTCCTTTTTTTATAGCCCTATTAACTCCGAAAATATTGAAGAATTTTTAACGCTTAGTTTTTTCGAATTTACTAACCGCTTTAAATTTTAAATTATTCGAACGACCCGGGCCAATATAGAAGAAGATATTAAATGTATATATAATGAAGAATAAGTAGAGGATAATTTTAATAAATTGGAGCCTTTTGCTTTTAGTGACGAATTAATAATTTAAATTATTGAATAAGTTTTCTTCGGTTATAGCTAGTAATATAAGAAGCTCTTCGGTTCTAATTTCTATTTGTAAATCGATACCTTCGTAGGTTAGGGTATAGAGGTAGCCTTCTATATTATCCGAATTTTAAGTTCTATTTTCCTTAATAGTACGAATAAGGATTTTATTAAGTACGAGGGGGTTATTAACGAATATTTTATAATTAACGGTATTACCTTCAATAAAATTACTTCCGAAAATACTAATACTTTTTATAAAAAGGCGGATAAATCCTATAAGACCGATGATTAAATCCGGATTAAACTCCTTAATTAATATTAGTACTATACGAATACTTTCCGCTAAATTATAGTTAAGATATTCTTCCCTAATTACGTTTACGATTTTAAAATCGAATTTAAACCCGGAGAAGAGGCGTTTACGGTACGCGGCTACGCTTTTAATTTAGACGAATTTAGTATTATTAAACGATAGATCGACGATAATTTTTAAAAGAAGTTTATTCGGTTTTTTTAATTTTAAACCTCTTCTTTAGTTTTCTTCGTTAAAAAATTGGGAGGTAGAATCCGTATTTGTATTAATTACCGTAGTATTAATAATATTATATTTAAATTTCGTTACCCCTTTCCTTTAATTAAGGAGACGCTCGATACTATTTACTACGTTAAAATTTTTATTAAATTCGACGTTATTACTACTTTTAACTATATTCGTATAAAGGAAGGCTACGAATAGTTTATTACTTTTATTACCTGTTTTAGTCTCTTCGAAAATTTTATCGTCCCTTTCGGCCTTTAAAGCGCCCCCGGCGCTTTCTAGAATTATATTAATAATATCTTTTATAACGTACTTAATATTTATATTACTATTTATTTCGATAATATCCTTATTTATTCGGATAACGAATAAGATTACGAACGCTACGTTAACGATATTTTTAAATAATTAATAAAAGTGGACCTTAGCGTAGATATTAATAAATACGAATTTTATATTAAGCGTATTAAATATTTAGGGTTTATTATTATATTGGGCGGTATTAAAATGGATTTAGAGAAGGTTAAGGCCGTTATTAAATAGTAAATTCTAAAATTTAAAAAGTCTTTCTAATTTTTCTTCGGCTTTATAAACTTTTATTAACGGTTTATATATTCCTTTTCTTTAATTATAGCCCCCCTTTACGAGCTAATTACGAAAAACGCGCTATAGATTTAGACCGACTGTTATTAAGCTGTATTCGACTCTTTTAAATAGGTTTTTACTAGCGGCCTTATTTTTAAGATTTACGATTAGACTAAGAAGATTATAGTAGAAACGGATATTTTAAATTGGGCCGTAGGCGGTACGTTCTTTTAGTACGACGATGAAAGTATTTTATATTTTATCGCCTATTTTTCGGCTAAGTATAGCGTATAAGAATATAATTATAATATTTATAATAAAGAATTCTTCGTTATTATTAAGGCCTTCGAGGAGTAGTGCTCCGAGTTCGAAGGCGTTTAGGTTCCCTTTAATATCCTTAGCGATTATAAGAATTTCGTTATTTTTATAACGAATAAATAGTTTATTTAGCGGTATATATATTAGTCTTAGTTCTTCTTATAATTTAATTTCCTAATCCGCTATACCTTTAGCCCTTAAAACTTTTGTTTAAACGCTTTTAATTGTAAATTTAACGACCGCCCCGTAAGTGTAGAAGACGACCGTTTCGCCGCCCGCTAGAGATAGCTCTTTGACCTTTCCTAATTCGAAGAAGGTTGTTTTAAAGTTAATAATCCTATAATTACCTTTAACTTTTATTTTTTCGGCCTTAAAGACTTCGATAATTAATTAATTAATAATTTTATCCGCGTTAGTTATAAGACCTCCCTATTTTTATAGGAGTTTACAGTTTATTTATTAGATAAATCCCTTTATTATTAGCCGCTATTGATCTGTAAAATTTTTAACTGCGCTTTTTCTAAATATTACGTTTTCTTTAATAAAGTAGCGAAGTAGTACGATTGCGTTATTATCGACCCTAAGGATAAAGAATTTTAATTCTAATTAATTAGTCGGTAGTATAATTCGTTTAATATAAACTACTTAGGTAAAGATATTATATACGATTTATTCGTTTGTAAATTCTTTTGGGAGGGTATATATTACGACGTCCGTTTCTTTTATAAAAATTATTTCCCGTATGCGAAGACGAAATTTCTTAAATACGGCTCTACAAATTTCTTTAAGCCTATTACTATTTCCCTAGCCCTATAGAAGGATATTTTAATTAATTATATTACCCTACTACTACTTAATGAATATTTCGGGTAAATTTTTTACTATATTGCCGTTGTTATAGATAAATTAATAAAGATACAGTATTATATCCCTTATATTATTTTCGAAGCGGAGGAATTCGCCGATTACTTTATCGACCGGATTTATTCTTTATATAGCCTATTTAATACTATTATATTTAATAAAAGTTCTTAATTTATCTCCCGTTTTTAGACTACCCTTTATAATCGCCTTTCTATTGTATAAAAATTCAATTCCGCCTTCTATCTTTAGATTAATGTTTAAACCGAGCGTATTAATGCGGATATAGAATAGTTCCTACGCTTTTATATTAATTAAATATAAACGGACTAAATAAAATAGTTCTTGCTCGTAGAATTTTCGGATAATAATGCTGTCTTTTCCTCTATAGGCGTTTCTCCGTTCTTTATTAATTACGGTTATTACCCTTGTATAAGTACTGAGTTTTGCTCCCCGCTGCCCCCTAATTTCTCCTCCGTTTAATTGAAGGAGTATTATAAGGCTACTGAGTTCGCCGACTGTTTTTAGAAAATTTAGGATTTTGTTTCCTAATAGACCCGTTGTATTTAAGAACGGTACGAAACTAACGCTAATAAGTACCGCGTAGATTTAAATAAATATTAGGTAGATGATTTAATTTTTTTCGATATTATTAACTTCGTTAACGGCTGCCCCTATTAGAAGTTCTCCCTCCGCTAGGAGGGCCCCTTCTATATTATTAAGGCTAATTCTTATTAGGTCTATTTCGACTTCCCGGTTAATATAAAGTGTTTATTAGTTTTTTATATTTCTATAGTCTAATGCTAGATTGGCCGAGGCTTCCTTAGTTAAAACGTTTCCTTAAATATTATTATTAACGATGGTTGCGTTATAATACGAATAAACGACGGTATAGACGTTGTTGAATAGGATTTTGAACGTTTAATCGATTGCGGTTAATTCGGTAAGAATTGTTATTAATATTATTAGGTTAAGTAGAAAGGGGATTACCCTTTTATATAGGAATTTAAGAATTACATTATTAATTACGAGGAGAGGGTTTTAAAGTTCTATTATAATTACCTTTAGGCCCCCGTCCTCCCGGAAGTCTATTCTTAATTTAATTATTGGCCCTAAGTGGATTTTACCGAATTAAAAACGGATTCGGATTTAAATTCGGACTTAGGCAATCCCGAACCCCTATAGCGCTATTTAACCCCCAAATTACGCCGCCGCCCCGCCCCCGAGCCTCCCTAATGCTATTTATCCTGCTTACGGCAACCGCCCGAGATTGTTACCGCTGCTACTCTATCCCGGCGTAAGGAAGAGGGTTTTACGAATGTAATAGTACAAATTTTAAGGAAATTATTAAACGTTTAGAAAAAGGGGAATAGTATATAATTAGATTTTTCTTCGCTAGATAAACGGAGGGGGGGAATAGTATTATAAGGTTAATTTATTTATAATTTACTTAGCGTTAAGTATTATTATTATAATATATTAGAGTACTTCGGTATAGCTTAGAGTTATACTGTCCGGTTACGTACGTAGATACGTAACCTCGGGCTGGCTTTAAAGCTCTCGCCTATATAGCTAGCCCTCTGCGTATACTTCCTTTCCCCTCCTCCGTATAATAATATATATCTTACCCTACCCCTAAACTATACTTTTGCCCTGTGATAATAAGGCCGCTAGTATTAACGTTTAAGGGAGAGTACTAGTAGTATATTATATTTAAATCGCTATTTCTACGGTTTAATTAGTACGTTCGGATTAGCCGTTAATTTAGGCGTAATAAATTATAGAGAATAGTAAATTAATAGTTAATACTTCAAAAATACTATACTAAATACCAAAAATAAACTTTAGATTATAATTGCTAATAACGGTAACCGGTAAACCCTAATTATAGAAACGTAAAGCTTAGAGTAAAACTTTAGCCTACTTACGCATACTATATGTAGAATAACCTACTAATAATAATACCTTTTTATTAAATTTGCAAGTAATACTATATATTATATTAAATTCCTCGTATTTAAGGAGAAATTATATAATATAAGCGGATTTAATAATTAGTATATCGGTAATAAAGTCTATTATAATAGTATAAAACGGGCGCGGGAATATCTAAATAGGTAGAAATTTACTAAGGGTCGGTTATTGGTTATATTAATTTTAACAGTATATTTCGTAATATTTAATATATTCCTAAACTATTTAAATCTTTTATCGTATATAGAATTAAAATAAGTCGTCTATTATTCTATTTATACTAAAATAATATTTTTCGTTATATACTAATTCTAGTATTTTCTATATATACGAACGAAGGATATAAAGACGTCGCCTATTTTAGTAGTCGATATAATAAAAAAGGCTATCTTCGAATAAATAAAGTCCGGCGGGCAAATTAGGTCGTTTACTTAAATAATATATATAAATATAATTTAGGACATTAACCTTTTCAATTAATCGGAGAATTCTACTATATTTAAAATCGGAGGGGTATACTTCGATTAATTATTTCCGGAAGGTAGGAATAATAATTAGTAAAACGGTCCGGGTATTTAAAGAAATTTCGGCGTATATAAAAGAAAAGGCGTTAATATCATCTAAATAACTAAAACTATATAAATTAGTAAAATAGGACTAAATATTAGTAAACTCGTTAGAAATATCGTCGTCGTTAGCGGATTTAATAATAGGCAATTTTAATAAAGCGTTAAAGACGATATTCAAAGGACTTGGGATATAGAAAACATTTAAATTAAATTATAATATTTAATTAATAACGTTAATAAATTTAAAATTAGCCTTAACCAAATCTATCGTTTATAAAGAGGTATATTTAATAATACTGGTAATTAATACGTAATCGGTAATAATATTTATATAATATTCGTTAGATTAGATTATTTTCCGCAATTTCCGAAGAGCCTAAATAATAATTATAATTTCTACTTCCGTAGAACTATATTTCTTTTCGGCGGGGGTCGTTAACTTTAATAGGAAATAAATTAGCTTAATTATAATTAGTAGAATTTTATTCATATTAGGAATAAATTTACCGTCCTACGGGTATTTAAATTAAAAGATATAAACCCTATATACTATACCGCTAATATTAATCTTAATAAATAAAACATCGCCCTTAACGTAGTAAAATATATAAGCCTAATTGTATAAATTTTCTTATATAATACGAAAAGCTTTAAATTCCTCTTTAATTAATATAAATTTAATTTTTAATATATAAATTTTTCTCGCCTACTTTATCGAACCTAATTTTAAATCTCCCTCCTCGCGTACTCGTCTAAATAATTCAATTTTCCTATAGTTAAATAATTCTTCCTTTACGGCAAACTAAAACATTCCTCTATAAATCTATTTAGCTATACTAAGATATATCTCTAACGCGTTAAGAATATTGGGGAAGCTAAGCTTTTAAAAGGCTTTAATCCAATTTTTAGTACGCAAAAAACCCTCGCCGTTAATAATACTACTGAGTAATTATATAGAGGGGTAGGCTGTAAATAATTTATTAACGCTAATATAAATATAATATTTATTAAAAAAGTTTATTATAATACTAACATATTCTAAGTATTCCTCTTTAGTATTACTAAAAATAATAATATTGTTAATATAAACGCGAATAAACGAACGATATTCGAAGAATAGCCGGTCTATAAACCTCTATACAAATATAAGAGAATTTTTAAAACTTATAAGGACAACATTAAACTATTTAAGACCTCTTAGGTTTATTACTACTATATAATTATAATATTTAACGAAAATAGGCAATTAATAAAAAAAACCGGCGGCGTCGAAAATAAAAAAGAACTTCTTATTGACTATAACGTTAATAATATTTTCCTAATCGGGTAAAGGATATACGTCTAAAATTATAATACTATTAAACGGGCGGAGATTAATAATAATATAGCCTTTATCGACTCTATTAACTTTCCTCCAAATAATAAATATTAAGTATATAATAGGAATAGGTTGTAATATAAATACTATTTTACTTTAAATGTATATCTTATTATATTCTTTATTAAAGAATTCGCAATTTCTAATTCCGAATAAGTAGGATTTAACGATTCGTCGCTAATTTTACTAACCTTTAACGAAATTAACGTATATCTTATCCTTTTCCTTTATAAGTATAATCCTTCTATTTTTAAAAACGTTGATATACTTATTTAGGAGGCTTTTAAATTATTAAGCAAAATCGGAATCGGTATTATAAATACTAATACCTATTTTTAAAAGGATAGATTTAATATCGGTAGATTTAATAAATCTATAGGAAGGAACGTCGAAGGCGCTCTTCCGAATAACGGCTTCTTTATCGTCTTTAGTAATTTTATTAATATATATAGCGTATTACTTAAATATAAAACCGGTTTAAATAATTATATTCAAATATACTACGTTTAAAACGTTTATAAATATAGCCGTTTCGACAATTTTAAACGATAAGCGTATAATTATACCAATTCGAATACCCGTAGGGATAAAAAGAGTATCGTTAAATTAATTTAAATATAAAACCACTTTAAAAATCTTACTATTTACTATAACGTCTAGTAAATAAGGATATTAGGTATAAAAGTTATAATTAGGACGTTCACTTTATTAATACTAATTATTAAATTAGGCGCTATATTATATTAGGAAAATTCCCGACTAATTACTTATAAAAACCGTATCTAATTTAACGAATACTTCGGCAATTAAGGCGTCCTTTCCTATTTCTTCTCTTTTAGAAAAGACTTCTCCTTATATTTTTATACCAAATACAGATTTAAAAGAATAAAGAGCGGTATTAAAGTCCAATTTTACGCCGTAGTAATAAAGAAAATCTATTCTTAATAAAATATTTAGACCTAATTCGTTAATAACTAAGGCGGATATTTAAAAGTAGTTATTAATTTTAACGCTATTTACTTTTCCTTCTATATAGAAATCGAATTCGGCGATAATATTAATAATTATTTTTAAATTAATTCCTTTTATAACGTTCGGCGGGACTAATAAATACCGAATATTAAGTAAAAATCATTTAATAAACGTATAGCTTACTATAATTAATAAATAACCCGAATTTAGATATATTATAATAATAGATATACTAAGACTTAATTTAATATTTACCTATAAATAAGAAATAATTTTCTTCAAATTTATCTCTCTATTTCGTAAAACGATATCCGGGATCGCTTCGATTATTTACCCTTCCGTAAAGGCGAGTAAATAATATTAGCTTTTGTATTAAGTTTCCGATAATTTAAATTTCTATCCGTCGGCTAATATTAATAATTTTAATTTAATAACCGCTTCTCTTACTTTATTAACCCGATTTAGGGTTGCCCAAAAGCTCTTAGAGGTTATTATTCAATCTTTAAATAAAGGATTAGACGACTTATAAAATACTTAGATTAACCCTAAGCGTTTAGGAATTATTGTAAAACTAGAATCGGATAATAAATTTAATAATAAGAATACTATATAATTGTTAAAGTCGGTACTTTTAACGGGAATAGCGTTAATAATAATAATCGGAGGCGAAGACGGCGAAATCGGTAGAATACGATCTTTTAGAATATCGGAAGATATAATATTAAGGGAGGCTAAAGGGCTGGCAAAATAAATAAAAGATTTATTATTATACTTAAGGGCGGAAGTATTTATATTAAATTTAATTATTTCTTCCTTAAAATTACCTATAAAATAATAACCTTCGTTCTATAAGTAGTAAATTTTATCCTTAATATTAGAATTATTTTCGAAAATAATTATAATATTAGTATAAGTATAACGACTATTTTTAAAGGTTTAACGTTTTACGAACTTCTTACCCTAATAATACTAATAATTATTATTATTACCTAAACGGTTACTATTTCGTTTATTAAATTTATCGCTAAATTTCCTAAATCCCCTATTATTAAAATAAGGCTTTCTACTACCCCTTTCGGTAAAGCCGTTATTAGAAAACTAAAAGTTCTTTTTAAAGAAAGGCTTACTTCTATTCCGATTGCCCTAAAAATTAGAGTGAATAATTATTATAATATTAAATCCTAGAGAATCGGCATCGTTATCGATAATAAGGTAAACTAAACGAAGACTTTTAAAAAGATTAATAAGTTTACCGCGGATAGATATAGCTTTTACTTCAATTTAAGTAATATAATTATTAAGGTTAATATTCTAATTAAGCGGAGTGTAATAGGATTATAGTTTAGGATATAAGGCGTTCTATAAGTGTATATATAATTAAAATTCGCTAGTATCTCCCTATATTCGAATATATTAAAATAATTCCGTAAAGTAATTATATAAAGCCAAATCGCTCTTTTTATACAATTCGATAGTAAATTTATAAGTATTTAGTTATTTCTATACTATATAAGATTTAATACCGAAAACGTTCTATATAGTATAAATAATTTAACTGAAGTCGTTGTAAAACCTAAAATATTCGTCGAAAAAAAGAATACTAATCTACTAAAAAAGGGCGGTACTACGTAATAATTACTAGAAATTATTTAAAATAATCTTATAACGGTTAGGGTTATAACGAATCGCTTTAAAGATAATATTAACGAATAAATAATAATTAATATAAATGCTAATTTTATTGTTAATATAAATACCTCGCTTCTTTTTCTCTTCGTCTATATTAGAATAGAATACCCCAATATTAAATATCTTCTATTAAATCGCCTTATCGTTATTATTAAATAGTAGTGTATAGGATTTATTACCTCTATTACCGGCGTTATTAAATATATTAGACAAAGTATTATTATAGATTTTAAAGTCTTTAATGTAATTAAATAAATTATTAAATATTTAATTAAGGGCGGAAGTATTTAATATATTATTACTATAGCTTTTAGCCGACTGCTAAAAAATATCGGAAAAAGTATTTACAAAACGAACCGAAAATTACTAAATATTAACGGATTGACTACTTTAACGGAAGGATAAACGAGAAGGAGGAGTTTAAATAGGCGGAACCTAGCTAGGAATTACTTAGGTAGAAGAAGTTTAAGCCGGATAGATTAAGGGAGGTATACCGAATAATTAGATTTAACGAATATATTATTCAATTTAGCGAGCCTACCTTTCGGCTTCCTCTTTATTAATTAAGGATTGTTCCTATTCGGTAAATTCTTCAAAAGTTATTTATATAATTTAATTAGAAATCCGTCGACCGGTTATAGGCGGAATAGAATTATCGCATCTAACGGTAAAGCGGAGTTAGATCGGTAAGAATTAATAATTAATATAATTAATCCGAAGATTTTTCAATTAATTAACAATATTTATAATATCGCGTAAATCCTTAGCGCTAATTATTATAATATTATCGATTAGACTAATTAGACCTATAGTACACTAAGGCCGGTTTAAAATAGGATTATCGGAGTACTAAGTAGGCGGACGCCTAGTAACGGTAGGAGCGGCTAGAGTAAAACCGGGCTTTATATTATTTTAAGTAAAATATAAGGCATTTTAAACTGGATAGATAATATAACCTAGTATTTTATCGGCCGTTATATTATTTTAGGTAAGGCGTAAAGTATTTTAAGTTAAATTAACAAAATAAATCGGAAATTTATTGGCTATCGTCGACTTAAATTATTTAAAAATTCGCTTTTATTACTATTTCTAAACGAATCGTACTAATATTTCCATTTATACTATATTTGTAAAATATTTAATAATAAGATTAATTATAAATTAATAAGTAAAGTTAGCCGCGGTTTTAACAATTAAGCTAATACGGGAAACGACGGATTCGGTAGGCGAAAGAAAACGTCGGTAAAATTAATTAATTTAAGAAAACTATTCTACTAGAGTAGGCGGTAAAGAAGGTAATATAAGGACTTAAAACGGATCTATAAGAAGTAGCGCGTTAACTATTCTAATAATATTAGAGAAATTATTAAGTAATAATTAAGAATTAGCGGCGGATATATTAGTACTACTTATATTAGGAGGAATTGGCATTTCAACGGCTATTTTAACGTTATTATTAATTACCTTAAGTATATTCTTTACAATCTTTATCTCCTTAATAAATTATTACTAATATTTCTTCCGGAATTAAGAGGCGGCGCCGTCCTTTTCCTTAAGGAATAATTAAGTTTGACATCCCTTAAAGGGATATTTAGCGATAAAATTATAATATTTACGCAAAACCTATTAGGCTTCCTTATCGGTAATATTTATATCGACGATTTAGCCTTTATTATAAATTTTATTATTAATATTTTCAACCCAATCTACTTCAACGTAAATTTAGCCGTCGTTATTAATACGAAATTAAGCGGCTTCTATAAGAAGTTCGCCGGCTACTATCTAAAAATATTTTTTATAGTAAAATTAAAATTAAATTACGGCAAACTTGCAAATTTGCCGTACCTTATTAATTATATTATCGTTCTAAAGGTCAAAAGCCGTTTAAGGAGCAACGTTATTATTATTAAATATCGTAGGGATAATTTTAAGACCTAAGGGAATAGTAAAAGAATTATAAAAAAAGGGGGTTTAAAAGAGCGGAATAGGCAAATACTTAATCTAAGTAAGCAAATTGAACAAATAGTAATAATAAATCTAATAAATCGTTATTAGACCTAACGAAATAAAGATAAGATCTCCCCCTTAGCGAAAGGAAGAGATGAAAAAATATAAAATAAAGAATAATAAAGTCGATTTTAAAACTAAACTATAGGTACTATTTGTTACGCAAAGAAGTACTTCACAAATAATACTAATAGAGAATAATAAAGTAAATAATTAATTACTAAATAGAATAACAATACGTAATAATAAACGACAATCTTATTAAAGGAAGCTTAAAACAAATACTATCGAGAACCTCAACTTAGGACCTCGTATACGACTTTACAAAGTGTGAGTAAGATAGACATTAGGTTAATATAATATAAATTAATAATCCAATTAACTTTGACGGAGGTTAATAGGACGGGCACTTTTATATGATAAGGACTGCTCGATAGAGCAGTCCCACGCTCAATAGAGCGTGTGCCAAGACAGAGTAGGGCATTTAGGCATTTGCTTGGAATATCCTATAATATAGTTAGTAGTACTATAATATAACCTTCCTTTTTAATCGCCGCTTTCTAACAAATAAATTCGCTATTAATTAATTTAATAGCGTTATTAAAAGAGGGTAATTACTTACTATAAACAACCTAGAAATTAATTTTCCAAGCACTATACTACTCTAAGTTAAACGTATTTAAAAATCTTATAATTATATAGTTTTCTAATACGTAGTACTCTAGGCCAATTATAACGTATTTTTCTTATAGCGTTATAATCTTCTAGGATAGGGTATTAACGTCGTTAAAATTAATAAGGCGAAAGTTATTCTATTCTTACTAAATCCTTTATAAAGCGCTAATACCTTTATTAAAATATTTAGCCTTTACTTTAGTAAAGAATTTAATAACAATCTCTTCTCTACTTAATAATTTTATAACTATCTCTTCCAACGTAGTAGAGAGGATTTTAACGACTTTGCATTACTTAACTTCCTAAGCTTTAAGAGCGTATAGTAGGACTATCTCTCTTATTAAATAGTCCTTAATAATATTATAAGCTCTTATAATATTTATTATAGACTATTAGAAGCGATACCAAGCCTTATAATCGTTCTTATTTAAAAGCTTAGGATTAATAACTATATTAATTCTATAAAGGGAAATCTTATCAAATTTAACTTTACTTTCTTCTTCATCGGACGATTTATCGTCTAATCCTTTATCTAGGTCTATAGAGTCGGTACCGGTATTAACTTCGGTATTAATTACAATATTAACCGCGCTGTTAATAATAGTATAACTATTAGTAATAGTATCGCTATTAGTACTAGTATTAATAATTACAACTACTTCTATAATTACAGCAGTAGTAGTAGGACGGCGAGTAGCGGTAAAACGGCGAATAATAATACTTATCCTTATTACTAGCCTTTTAGTAATCCTATTTTTAATAGAAGTAAACGGGCCGTTATCTCTAAGTACGTCTAGAGTAGAATTTATACTATATTAAGTAATTCTAATTCTAAGCGCTATAATAATAATTGAAATTTGTAATTAACAAAATAGGTTAAAATAGAATTAAAAAGGTAAAATAAAAGAATAAGCTTTGAATTGAGTTCTACCCGCTAGAAATCTCCTAGTATTTGTAGAAGGACTTTATTATTAGGTCTAATTCTATTACTAGGCCTATTTTTAACTCGCCGCTTCCTTTTCATCCTTTACTTTTATACCGATTGGATATCCTCGAACTATTAAAACCGGTCAAATAATTTACTTCTAACGTAGTCGAAACTCGGGATAAAGTCCTTCCGGTTTAATAATCTAGGCCGGGCTTCCGGATAATAGTCTTTCTACTCTAGTAGTTTAATAATAGGTTCGGACAAACGGTCTTTCTACTCTAATAGTCTAACTATAGGTTCGGACGAATAGATTAATTAGTTTTAATTACTCTAATAGTCTAGAGCGGTCTAGATCTAATACCTAATTACTAATATATTAAATTAGAAGAAGACTAGCGTCTTCCTAATTCGTAGTATTAGTATAGCTACTATATTGCGGGAGCCGGGCTTATAACTTGTCAAAATAGATAGGATAAAAGCGATATCATTTAGCTAGACTACTATAGACTAATGGGGAGACTGCCTTCCTTATATACCTACCGTGCCGTAACCTCCCTGTCCTGCCTTGTACCGGTACCTTGCCCTATTTCCTCGTCAGCCCTGTCAGCCAGCCGTAAGGCTGTCTGACCTTGAGCCTCAACGCTATGAGTATGCCATAATATTCAGCACTTATCAGTAGAGGAAGGGAAGGGAAGAAAGGAAGGGGGCAAGAGATGTTGATTGATGAGAGATGGGACCAGCTCGTTACCGTGTTACCTTATATCCACCCTATATCCAATCTGTACCGCTGTCATAATGTCATAACGTCGTTAACCGTTCTGTCGTACTCTTCCTCATTTGCCCCCGTTCATTGACCGCCTCCACTCCTTTTTGACCTCTTCTAACAGCCCATCAACAGTCAACACATCCACCGCCGTGCCCGCCAAGGCCTTCGCAACCCTCAAACTCCTCTCAAACGCCAACCTCGTCCCCGCACTCTGCGCAAACCCGGGATTATGCGGCCCCGCCCCTCCCGGTCCCTTCGGTATCTCAAACCCCGGCATGATACTCGGCATCGCATGAGCTATATCCCCCTGATCAGAACTAGCACCACTCTGCCCCCTCATCTCATCCACATCCTGATCCTCCGGAATCTTCTTCGGCCCTCCAGCCTCATTCCCATCCCCATCCCTTCCTCCATCTCCCTCCTCGGGCACCAACGGATTAAAGTACCGCACATAACTCCTCCCCAACAACCGATTCGGCACATGATCCTTATAAGCCATCAACCTCGTCACCTTCACCTTTGCCCCGGTAGCCATCGCGCCCGCATCAAAACACCCCATCACTTTCCCGACCAACTCCTCCAACCGCCTCTGCGTCGCCGCCCTAACCACAAAGATCCCCGCCGCATACGCATGAATGATATTCGGCCTCGCCCCGCCATCCGTAATATGTCCCTGTATCACATCACTAGGCATCGTCTGCTGTCTCAACACACTAATCCCGTTATACGCCGTGATCAACGCGTCCAGCGCGTTGACGCCCAACCACGGCTCCGCAGCGGCGTGCGCTTCCCGACCGAAATATTCCACCTTCATCCGAATGTAGGCGGTGGTGTGCGTGAGGGCGCAATCGCCAAGCGTGCCCGGGTGCGAGATGAGGGAAATGTCGACGCCGTGCTCTTTGTAGGCGCCCGCGGCGAGCAGGCGGATCTTACCGCCGCCGCCTTCTTCGGCGGGGGTGCCGAAGAGGACGACGCGGCCGGGGAGAGAGTAGAGGGAGAGGAGATGGGCGGTGGCGAGGCCGCCGGCGAGGGAGGCGGTGGCGATTAGGTTGTGGCCGCAGGCGTGGCCGATGGCGGGGAGGGCGTCTGGGTTGGGTTTTGGGTTAGTTGTGGTCTGGAAGTCTGGAACGGGGGAGGGTGACTCGTGGGTTAGGTGACGTGATGTCGCGGTAATGGGTGCTGGGTTGATGCCTGCTATGGCCAGGCACGTTGTTTGAACTTAAGAGTTTGGGATGTTGGAATATCACGAGGTCTGGATGACAGGTGGGAGGGACAGGAAACGGAGGGAAGGGGGACATACCCATCTCAACGTTGAACGACACGCAAGGTCCCCGTCTGCCGGTGTCGTAGACAGCAACCCACGCTGTCTTCATGCCGTACGCTGACCGCGTCACCGTCCATCCCGGTTGCGTCTTCATGTACGCCGTCAGTGTGTAATGGGCGATGACCTCGCCGTAGCCAAGCTCAGGTTTGTCGTGGATCTTCTTGTTGATGGGCCATAGCTCCTCGGCGATGCTGTCGATGTAATCGCTGATGTCGTTGAGGAAACGCGGGCGACGCGATGCGTTGGCTTCTTGGTGGGTGATGATCACGAACTCGTCCTCGTCGATCTCGGGCAGCGTCTCGGTCTGGGTGCTGGAGTCGGTCGCCATGATGGACTTGGGATCATCGATGACCGGCAAGATGGAGAGCGGGTAGGGCTGATAGAGAGATGGACGCTAGGGACAAGGACAAGGACAAGGTCATGAGGAAATGGAGTCGCGATGTTTTTGGTGTTAACAACAAACAGGACGCCACGTCATAGTCGCCCCGAGGACCGCTGAGTGGTGGGGGCAATGGCCAACCAGAAGCGCTAAAGCCCCTGAAAAGGTGGGGCAGACAAAGGCGGGACCCCTTTCAGCGCGTGCGACGGCGGGCCATTCCGTGTACCCCTGACAGCTGAAGACTGCTTGGACACTCGACGAGAACAAAGAATTCGTTCAACTTGCGACTCTGGTTTCATGGGTTTTGTCTCCTTTGATGGTCCCCATTCTCAGAAGTCTAAGGTTTGCTAACTAGGCTAGAGCTTCCCCGTCGCCATCGGACGCCATAGTGAGAACATCACCACCCAGGCTGTACACAGGGCAAGAGTGTCAGCATTGCGTGGCGTTCAGGCAACCGCGATAGGGTTATGCGCTTTCTCAAGATATTCCTGCCTAAACCGTTGCCTTGAGTGGGCGTCCCAAATGAAGTAATTTCCACGTTACGCACGATATCGCGGAAGGCGGCAACGGAAGTCAAAAGCTTGGGAAATCCGGGGAAGAACCAACAGAAAAGTTTGACGCCAACCTTTCTCCCATTCAGGTCAGCGGCTTCCCGTCAACTTCTTTGTTGCGTTTTGGTGGCAAAGATCTGCGCATTCAGTTTTGCAGGACATCAATCAAGCCTCAGCTTCTCTCAGCCGCCCACGGAATCACAACCGCGCCATGACTCTCCACCAGTTCGGCGTCTCGCTTGAGAGGTACCTCATGACCAACCCCACAATCAAGGGCGTGATTGTCAGCGCCGTGGTCCTTCATCAAGAACGTATCCTTCTCATTCAGCGCGCGGCAACCGATGGCTTCCCCAACCTTTGGGAGACTCCCGGCGGTGGAGTTGACCTTGGAGACGAGACGCTCTCCCACGCCCTTGCACGCGAACTCATCGAGGAGACCGGCCTTGTCCTCAAAGATGTCGTGGCCCTTCTCGACCAACTCGAGTTCGAAGGAGCATCAGGCGAAGGCCGGTACCGGAAGCTCACCTTCCTCGTCTCCGTCCAACATTCACGTGGTCTTCAGGAACACCCGCAAGTTGTTCTCAGTCCGTTGGAACACCAGGACTTCATGTGGGTCTCCAAAGAGGACCTCCGCACCGGGCTTTGCGGTAAAAGGGAGATCAAGCTTGCGTATCCTGGACAACGGGAAACCCTCTTTGTCGCCTTCCGAGCCGATACAAAGATGCCGCGAGGGGTAGAAGGGGTCAACGGTGCACACAAAGCGGTTTGAACGGGATAGGGGCGGCAGGCGACAATGCTGCCCTCGGGACAGGGGCGACGCTCGGACACAACGTTTGGGCACGGGCCGGAACTGCGAGCTATCACCGATCTGGGTCCAGACTACTTCCGACGTCCGGGTCCCGGATCTGCCGGTCCCTGCATCGGAGACGGAAGGTGCATTATTAAACCCCACTCCGAACTGGGCAGCATGCGCGGGGATGTCTGGGGAAATCTGAGATCGAGACTTGGGTGGATCTTAAAATATCACAGAACCATTTTCACATCTGATTCAGCCATATCAAACTAGCGTATCTGACTCGACGTGTGGCCACGCAAGCCACAAGCCACTGACCTTTGTTAATTGCGAAGATAACCTCCACCACGCACGTTTTCCTTTCACGTTCTCGTAGCTTGACTTTGTTCGATCTCCCCTTGTTCCATCCGGGTGGCTCAGGGGCACGCACCTTCCAAGATGCATCTCCCTTTGTGCTTGTAGATTTCCGGGCGTCGAAGATGCTGTTCCTATTCACGGCATGCAGCAATTCATGACTCTGCATGCGCATCGGAGATTCCTTTTCCAACCTGGTACTTGTAAATTATTTGTTACACAATTATAAAACGGCAATAGTCCCCCTGTCCTATCCTTCCTTCTCTTTTCTCCTTCCAGTCAGCTTTGAATAACCCACATCGACCACTCATCTCGATCAAGTTCTTCCAGCCATCTCACACCAAAAACTATCCTCAACCAGACCAACTCTTCAACAAAAACCACAAACTCTAAACAAGATGTTAGCCAACGCTCTCGCCGTCTTTGGCCTCGTGGCCGCCACCCTCACCTCCGCCGCCGTCATCCCTCCCGTCCGCCGCGGTGAAGCCATCGGCATCACCCCCCACGACAAGTACTCCTCCTCCGTCGGCGTTCTCGGCTGCAAAATCGATATCAACCGGGTAGCCTACTGGCCGTCCTCCGTTGACTGCAACAACATCTGCGTCCGCGTCACCGCCAACGGCCGCTCCGTCACCCTCCTCAAGATCGACAGCTCCACCGGCGCCCACGACATCAGCTACGACGCCTACGCCTACCTCCGGAACGGCGTCGGTGCTGCCGGGGGTGCAGCACTGGGCGGCGTCGTCGATGCTACCTACGAATACGTCTCGGCCGAGGAGTGCAGGCCTCTTATCAAGACTCCCGACGGCAAACTGCCTTTTTCGGCGGCGAACTCGATGAACTTCGTCAACTCCTGCCAGGGTGGTAGCTGGGTGGGCAACAATTTCCAGCTTTATAACATTGCCGACGCCCGTTGCCAGTGGGGCGAGGATGTTACGTGCAGCTTCCCCGATTTGGCTGTTACCAACCAACCTGATTGCGGTGCGGGACATATTTTGGGTATTCAGACGGCGTTGCCGGAGGGGTATCCCGTGGTGGATATTCCTTATCCTGTTTGAGCTCACCAATGTGGCTACAGTAAGCTCTCTTTTCTCCCACACTCTCCCACTACCCCCTTACTGACCAATGTCTTCCAGCTCCCATAAGCAGGACAAATGTCCAAGCCATCGAATCGGCGCCATGCTTGACCTCCTACAGCGAGGTTAGAGGTAGGCAGGGTTCGACATTATAAGCCACGAAAGATATACGGCTTCACGGCATTTCACTTCCCTTTTCTTATCACGAAGGATACCATAGACGGGTTTTCTGTACACGATTTCAACTCGGATATGTTTTTTTTTGTTTTTTTTTGGAGGAATTCCGATGGGTTCTTTTTCTTCTCTTCTCTGGGACATCATTCGGAGCACAAACCCAGTACACACACTGCTGCTCCAAGGCTCCCACCCGTCGCCCACCCACAAGGGGGGTCCAGCGGTTTTCTTCATGTTTTTTTCTTAGAAAGACCCTTTACACTGTGCCTCCTCGAGGAGGAGGACATTCATGAGACCATGAGTCATGACATTACTGCCAGTAGAGGTAACTTTACCTCCCGGCTTCTAGACTAAAAGCAAATAAAGTTTGTCTACACACCACATACGTTCCTTTCGCCTCGGTTTTGCTGTGAGCTTGTGCCCTACGCTATTCGGATTCGATATTCGATACATCTGTCCTTTCTCCTTCATTGTTCGGCTTTTTCGGCTTTGTTATTTTCTGGGAACCTGGGTGTGCAGCATCGCTTGTGTTCATGGTATCGGACATGCGGCAATCACTTCTATACATGCAGCTCGCATTTCACACGCACAGCTACCTGCACGTACAACAATTGGGACACCACATTTAGAACTGGGCAGGATGGGCAAGTTTTTTAATCATGAATTTTATTCTTGCTTTTTTCACCCTTCTCAGGAGTTGTTAAGGAGCACAAAACCAGCATATATGGGCACCGTTGCTTCAAGCATTTGGCACGCAGCCCCTCCCTCATCTCGACGGGATGTCTTCCTTTGTTGGTGGCGGTTGGAGCTCCACAAAACACGTTTTCCTTTGATCTTTTTAGAGCTTGACTTTGTTTGAAACCGCCCTTGCCGCCCCTTGTTCCCCCGCGGGCGGCTCAGGGACCCGTTCCCCTCATGTTGCCCCTCCTGTGGACTTTGTTGGTGCAAACTTTGGGCCGAAAAAACGGTTGTGCCACTTTGGGGGATGCGGAAATCTGAAGATGAACCTCAAGAATGGACATGGGATCCTTTTTTTTGGTGGGGAGCTGGCGCGCGCTTGCGAACTTGCTTGTAATGGTCGGCATCGAGCATAAGATGTAGGAAGCAAGTCCTCGAGGAGCGAGGTCGTTCTTTCCTCCCAGTTCAGTTCGATTTATCTCTTACGCTTCTCTGTTGACTGTACGCAAACCCGCATCATCAGTTATACAAAATCTTCAAAAGATATTAACAAGCCCAGACACAATGACTGCTACGCTCATCAACCTTCTCCTCGCCTCCGTGGTCACCCGTCTAGCCTCCGCTGCCAGCCTTCCGAGAAGCATCCATGTAACCCCTCGTCAGCAAGACGTCTGGGTCACCCCTCACTGGCCCTACTCATCATCAATTGGTGTCCTTGGCTGCAAGATCAACGCCAATCGCGTCGCGTACTGGCCGGGAGCAGTTGACTGCAACAACCTTTGTGTGAAGGTCACCAACACGAAACTCGGTGTCTCGGTCAACCTCCTCAAGATCGACAGTTCCACCACCGCGAACGATATCAGCTACGATGCCTGGCACCTCCTCAGCTACGGCGTCAGCGCGAAGGACACACCCCCTCAAGATCGGAAATACGGCGGAGCAGTGGGCCCCTTCCACTGGGAGTACGTCAACGCCGACGAGTGCAAGCCGTATATCAAGGATGGCTCAGGGAAACTGCCACTTGCCGCCGCGAACTCGATGAGCTTTTTGGCTTCTTGCTTGACCACCCTGCAGGGTGGTAGCAGCCCGGCCGAAACTTGGGTTGGCAAGAACTACAAGCTCTTGAACATTAATGACCCTGTGTGCGATTGGGGTTACGATGAGGAATGCTTCCTGGAAGGTGGAGATCTCAAGCACAGCAACCAGCCTAACTGCACGATCGCGAACGGCTCGGGTCACGGCTTGGGTTCAGGCGCGGGAACGGCGCCACTCACGGGACCTAAGTATGTTGTGGAGGAGGAGAAAGCTCCTGGATTTGCTTAAGTGGTATGGGCGACGCAGCCGCGCTTTCAGCAGTACTTTATCTATTCTGGGTTCTTTCATACTTCCACGTACTTCTCTTTAGAGGTACCTATCATGACGGATGGTACCACTGATGCTTTTCATTCCTTGCGTTCTGGTCTTTTTTTCTTCCTTTTTCGCGTAGGGGTCAATTTCTTATATCCTGTTATTCTCGGGGGAATTGCTCCATCTTTGGTGCCATTCTCTTCATGGACAGTTCACTTTGTGTCTTTCAAATTTTGTAGTAGTCCACAACATGAGCGACACTCACTGCTGATCTGGGCATCTCTGGGAACGAATATCACGGTCACGATCATCTTGGGATAACCCTTGTGTGCGTCTTTCCTTTAGACCTTTGAACGCCGTTTCTCTTCGTGGTGGTCATTTCACGAGTTGCGACATCACATTAGACAAAATAAAACCGTGCCATCCACTCACACATTCCTCATTTGCCTCTTGTTCGCCGTGAGCGCTATCATTTCACCCTCGGACTGAACAAGCAATTTCACCCCCGCGTTTTGCCCATTATTTTAGTTTTGTGTTTTGTGGGAAGCAATGTCAACACCGGCATACGCATCGGAACATGCAAGGCAGCTCTAATTTCACATACAGGTATCACAAAATGGGGACATTTAGAACTGGGTATGTGGAGATGCATTCCCTTCATATTCCCATCTACGGGAGCAGCATCTACCATTTGTTGCTACCACGTGTTGCTATCATACCAGAGCCTAGAAGCTCGAATGCCCGAAAATTCCTCCGTAAGCCATGTTGTCATGAAGTCAAATGCCGAAATGCTTTCCCTGATACCAAACTCCTGAACTCCATGCTATGCCATGCTGACCATCTCCTAGACCACAAACTCCCCCCTTTCGCATACCGGAATGTCATTTTCTGAACCGAAAACCTCCTCTGATGCCGTCTTGAACCATGCTGAATTATCAAGTCGCCCAAAGTCGAAGCTGAAAGGGAAAGAAGATGTTGTCCTGTAATGCCGAAGATCCCCGCACACTCAGCCCTCACCACTTAAGGCTCGCCGGGACCCTTCGCCTCCTCCGGGTCACCACTCGGATACAGGATGTTCCAGACATCCTGACCAACCAACTTGTCCTGGCTTCCCAGGGTGTGCGGGCACTTGGCCTGGTTGAAGCCATTCTTGAGATCGGGTGTCTCACAGATCTCGTTGTATCCCAAGTTGCATTGGGAGTCGTAGATGTTCCACAACTCGAAGTTCTTGGCGACCCAGCTGTTCGGCTGGTTGAGCACGCAGTTCGAGATGTAGTTGATGGAAGTAGCCGCGGAGAAAGGGAGCTTGCCTGAGGCGGTCTTGATCAGGCTGCGACAGTTGTTGGGGTCAACTGTCTTGTACTGCGCGGTGAAACCCTCAGATGGCTTGATGTGGTTCTTTTCGGACGCGGGGTATCCGGTCTCCAGGTAGTTCCAGTTCTCGAATGAGATGTCGTGAGCGCCGGCAGAGTTATCGACGTGCAAGAGGGTGACGGATCGGCCACCGTAGGATACCTCGATGCAGAAGTTGTCGCAGCTAATGGCCTCCGGCCAGTATGCCATGTGGTTGACATCCACCTTGCAACCCAAAACGCCGACGGAAGAGCTGTACTTGTCGTGAGGGGTCAACCAGATATCGCCGGCAGCGGCCAATTTGGTACCGTTTCGACCGTCGCTGAAGGTGGTGGTACCGTTGGCAGCGGGGACGGGGTTGGCGATGGCTGCGGCGGTGACGGAGGAGAGGAGAGTGCCGAAGAAGGCAAGAAGGCCGAAGGAGAAGGTCTTGGACAGCATCTTGCTGGTGGTCTTGGAAGATGCTTGTCGAAGTTGGCTTTTGGTCTTTGGCTTCGCTGAAGGTAGGGAAGACTCCGAGACTGCTTCTTGTTGGTGCTGAGAAAGTTCAAAAGTGGAAGAAGTTGTGGGAGAGGGGGGGATTTTATATCTAGAGAAGAGGGCCCAATTTCTGACTTGGGGCCAGTGAATGGGAGCTCTTCAAGTGCAATTCACAAGCACCGCGGATGTTCAGACGAGACGAGCAGGTTTTCAGTGAAGGGTAAGTCTGGTGAAGCGGCCCGTCCATGGGCGGCAGAATCCATCCCAGAGCCTCAAAGCCAAAAGCGGTGGGAGTCATCCCCTAGTTCAGACGACAACAGCCTCTGGGTGAAGGTACAGCTCCGTTGGTGTTATTCGAGGGCACTGTTTTGAGGATAGAAATGGGAGCAACTTTATGTAAACCCACGGATTGTCCCGTCTGGACTGGCAATGGGAGCTTTGGTGAGCATGTTCGATCCAATTCATTGTGCGAATGGCACATAGCTGAGCCTCCAACCGTGAAGCCTTGTAAGGATGGAGACGACTAGGCTCCCAGCCCGAGGTTTTCGAGGGATCCTGGATACTTCAAATCCTCTTCTACGGCCGTTAGGATATTGAGCGTTCTGAGGTGTCGGCATAGGAGAGGCTCAAGTCGATTAGTGATCTGGAATGTTTGTCCCCTCTGCAAACAAAATGAGGAACTCAAGTGGCATTTTTTCGTTTTTCTCCTGGCGGTGATGGTGCTCATATCGTTGTTGAGCCCAGGGTGAGAGCATGAGAATCGGGTGTGCATCAGTCCGCATGATACATGCATCGTCCCCCTCCAACATTTTCGAGAGATTTTTCACTGTTGCAGCGACCACCGGTTATTTTCCAACGAAGCAGGAATGAGACCGAGTTAAATCAAATAAGGAAGTCACGATCACGCAAGAAACAAAATTGGCCGAAATGGTGTATGTCATTCCTTCCGGCAGGAGCCAGCATAACTACGCGGCTACCATCGGGGAGCATGATGCTCAATCCCTGAAATCTATGAAGTTTTGGACTCCTCTATCCACCAACTCCCAATGAATCTTTGCCGACCATCCCACGCACCCATGATGAGCGCCCATCCCGACAACCAAAAGCAAACCTCCTCCTTATGCGACCAATCCGTCCTGAACGCCGTGGTATGTCAAAGAAAAAGGAAAAGTGTGTCGAAATGGTGTTGTGTGCCGCCGGTTTGTGGTGTCGTAAGAGTTGATGCTCAAGGAGCATCGACAACCTCGCCGCTAGGGTAAAGGATGTTAAGGACATCCTGTCCAGTCAAAACGTCGTTGGAGCCGAGAGGGTGCGCGCAAGTGGCCTGGTTTGCGCCAGGGGCGAGCGTGCAAAGCTCGTTAAAGCCATGGTTGCAGACAGGGTCGAGAATATTCCACAGCTCGTGGTTGTTGCCGACCCAGGTATTGCGGCCGGCGGTGCAGGAGCTGATGAAGTTCATCGAATTGGCGGCAGTGAATGGCAGCTTGCCGGAGGCCGTGTGGATCAAGTGGCGGCAATTCTCGGCCGGCACGAAGTTGTAATCGGCCTCGAAGCCACCACCGGGCTCAATGTGACCCTTGACCGCGGGAAAGCCGGTCTTGAGATAGTTCCATGCATCGAAGGAAATATCATAGGCGCCCTGGGATTGATCAATCTTCAGCAGGGTGACTGAGCGGCCGTGGGCAGTCACCTCCACGCAGATCTGGTCGCAGTCCACGGAGGAGGGCCAGTAAGCGACCCTGTTGATGTCAATCTTGCAGCCGAGGACGCCGACTGAAGACGAGTAGAGGTCGTGGGGTGTGGTGCCGTTGCCGGGAATCTTGATGGCCGAAGCTAGCTTGAAGCCAATGACGGCGAGGCTGAGAAGGGCAGACTTGAAGGACACCATCTTATCGGTTCTTGAAGTTGGTTGACTTGGTGAGTGTGATGGTGACCGTCCTGTTGCCAGTGTGAGAAGAAGGCAGGAGAGAGAACTCTGCTTCAAGCGGCTGATGGTGAGGAAACCGAAACAGGAAGAAGTGCTGGAGAATTGGGGAGATTTTATATCTAGAGGAGGAGGAGGAATATCGAGACCATCTGTTCCATTGGGGGTCCACCCAAAAACCACGATGGCCTCGAGGTCCATTCACTGTTGCTTTTCATCTTGAAGATGTATGTGAGTGAATGGAAATCGAACGGACCAGAGCTGGGTGGTGGGCCCCTTTAACTCTTTTCCAGACGACAAGTGAACGCGGAAACTTTCGCACAGTGAAAGGGATGATGACTCCCAGGTTGACGTCTGCCGTCACTCCTCAACAGTCCCACGCCATCGTCGTCTGATGACGCCTAACACGTTCAATTGTCGTTTGGCTTTCAAGAGGCCGGAAAGGCAGCATACACGAGAGGTTTGTTGTGGTTTGCAAAGGGATACAGTCAGGAGTTGTGCGTTCGGGATGATGCAAGCTTCACTAGCACAACAGTGGTCATGGGGGTTAAGGTGGAAGCAGAATTGCACACTCAACTGCTTGCTGGAACGAAGACGGAAGAATGAAGCTTCCAGATTGCATGGGCAGGTGGTAGGGTGAAGGAACTTGCTCTGGCAAGAGGTATAAAATGCGAACGGTATCCCGTCCACAGGCTCAGACGAGAAGGTTTTTTGGATGCCGCGCATGGCTGTTATCGTTTTGTACCTCTACGGAGAACGCCACTCTGAAAACTCCCCAGAGGCAGAGCCTGCTCTCATCCGAACCTGTGGATGACTCCCACCGCCTTCAACTGCCTTCGAAATAGGTATTGAGATGGATTCTGCCAACCATGAACTGGCCCCTTCACGGGGGAACCCCCGTCTGATCCACCAAAGCATTGTAACTCAGGTGAATGGCACCGGCCACAGCCCCAGTGCCTACTCGCATCAAACCTGACGGGACGATTGTGTCCATTTGGAGATAACCAGGGGTGACAATATCGCATGTCACCGTGCTGTCCACAGCATCTACGCAAGTTCCCCCTTATCTATATCTTTTTGACATACTTGCTCGTAACAAAGATGTTGAGGATGACAAACTTCGAAAGCACACTGCGCAGGAGCAGTCAGGAGTATGAGAGTGAATAGTGTACACAAATGGAAACTCATCCGCTTGCCAAACTGCAGGGCTGTTGGAGTCAAACGACACGTGCAGGCACAGTAGTTGTCTCAAGCTTCCGATTGTCACTTGAAGATGGAAATATAAGACGAGCAAGAATCCCATAACACACTTCAGACGAGCATGTTTCGTTGCCAGACCGCAGGCGTTCTGTTGTGGTGGAGTCTTTCCCGTGCCAGTGGTGAAAGCCTCAGGGCTGCCTGGAGGTAGATATAAGCCCTTCACTCAAAATTCTCTTCCCATCTCGACCTTCCGACTCCTTCTTTTTAGGATGGATGCGGTGTGCCATCAATAGGCGTCTCTCGCCCAACAACTTGCTCATACAAAGGGTCCAGATGGCGGTTTTTGAAGCTTTGAAGGGTGGGATGAAGGCCTCTGACCGTATCCAAGTCCATTCACTCAACGGTTTCATCTCAACCATCCTTTACCCTTCACTTGCGAGTGGTTTTTGAGTGGATCTGGATACTCCGGTGCCTCCTCCTCCTCTAGATATAAAATCCCCCCCTCCCCCAGCCTTCCTCTTCCCTTTCCAATCCTCATCACCATCCACCTTCGAGATCAACCTCGAAGTTCTCGCAAGACACCCCTCCAGACCTCCCTCAAGAACATCAGCAAGGTCTTTTCGACACACCTCACGGTCTGGTCGACATCAGGCGTCTTTAACACCAAGATGTTTCACAAACTCCTCGTCTTCTTTGTCGCCTTCATGGCTGCCTTGGGCTGTGCTCAAGAGCTCTCCACTTCGATCATCAAGGCCACTTCTTCCTTGTCTGCCCCCTCTATCGGTTCATCCTCTGCCGTTTCCTCTCCCAAGGTTCACTCCCGCCAGGCCTCCGGCAAGGGCACCATCTCGGACGTCACTCCTCACCCGTACTTCTCTTCTTCCATCGGCGTCTTAGGATGCAAAATCAACACCAACCGGGTCGCCTACTGGAAGGAAGAGGTCGATTGTGACAATATCTGCGTCAAGTTGACCAACTCCACCAACGGTCGTACTGTCCACCTCCTCAGGATCGACCATTCCGGCGGCGCACACGACATCAGCTATGATGCCTGGAACTACCTGGCGACCGGCAACCCCGCCAAGCCCGGTACTGCGATTCCCGGAGGAGCCATGGGCTCCTTGGACTACGAGTACGTTCCCGCGGATCAGTGCAAGGACTTGATTACCGATGGCTCGGGCAAGCTTCCGCTCCAGGGCGCCAATTCCATGAATTTCCTGTCCTCTTGCATGTCTCGCGACACTTGGGTTGGAAAGAACTACCAACTCTGGAATATCAACGACAGCCTTTGCCATAACGGCTACGATGAGAAATGTACCTTGGCTCCCGGCGCCAACCAAGCCACTTGTCCGCATGCCTTGGGCAGCGGTGTGCAGGTCCCCATCACAAACCCTACGGACCATCGGGTTATGAATATTGAGTACCCGACCGGCAGGGAGGTTCCTGCCTAGAGGCAATCGGATTTCGCTTCGTTGGTGGATTCATGATTTGGTCTGTCAGACTTTCGGTCTTTGACATTTCCTTATTTGCATGGCACTTTCCCTTTCTCTCCATGGTACTCCTTTTCGAAATCACGGCGGTAATATCTTTTGAGGGACGGTAGAGGTGGAAACTGGAATGGGAGGTCAGCTTGGGATCATTTGTCTTTCAGCGAGGCGTTCGGACGGGAAAAGCGATGGGATATAGATCGCATTACAGGCGAGGATTCGGCATAACGATGCTTCGAAAGCAGGGAAACATAGACCAGATAGACAGATAGTTTACTGGCCATTTCTGGTGGTAGAATAACATCAAAACCATTTCAGCTACAGTGTGTTCTTCCTTTCATTGACATCATGTCTTCTGTGACCGACTCCATCGAGCCACGGCGGGCTCTTGTACTTCTCCTTTCTGCTTCTGTGCATTCTTCTTCTGAACATAGATAAATTAGTATAAATTCAGTGGCAGGACATGTGTTGTGTGGATCACAGAGGGTAGAGGTAATTCCTTTAGCCATTGTAGGGGCCTACTACAACGCATGGAACAACCTGCCCCCTCATTGCCCATCTCGATGCTTGGAATTATCTCAAGACAGTTTTCTCTATGCGTCTCGGCTACCTTAAACTGAAGCACCTGGACCCGCCAGTCCAGATTGTCCGTTTGGGAGATTTCCAGAGGAACCGTGTTGGCGAGCTGGGTGTAGACGAATTGTCCACTCCAACAACACAAGGCCCTCTCTCTTTCCTGTCCTATATAGTACTCCTTCAACCTCTTTTATTTCTCCTACACCTCCGCGTTCAAATCCACGGCTTCTCCCTCTCGGGATTCCGGCACCCAAATAGTTGGACTGATCAACTTTACCAACGTCCTACATCTACGATATCACCTATATCGAAGACCGTAACAGCCGCTTCAGAAGATTTATTTCCGACCTCCAGTAGCGGCAAAGACGACGCATGCATCGACGTTCAACACAAGAAACGTGGCCGCCCACGGTTGCGGGATGATAGGGCGGATATAAAATACGACATTACAAGGTTTGGGGTTCCATCGGATGGGATGAGAAGGCCGTTGTCATCTCATTATCATTCTGGTTCTTCGTCAATCCTTACCGTACGTTCGACGACACCCTTCGCCGAACACAGTCATACCCCGTCCTCAAATCACAGCCGCCCGACCCCGCAATGTCGAGATTTGCCGAAAGAGGCTCAGCCCATGATTCGAACGTTTTCCTCGCGCCCGTGACTATGCCAACAGGAAACCTCCCGCCGACGCTACGGCCAAGACATAACGGACCTCTACAACAGCGACACCCAGCACAAGCCGTCGGCGTGATGCGAGAGCTCTGGTGCATCTTCTTCCACGTCGCGAAGAATATACCCCATAGAGGTACCTGCCGGGGTTGCCTGGAGGTACATGTATAAGGGAGACATCAACAATCCCAAGAATTCATCGCTCGGCATCACCCCGGACGACAACTCTTCCTTACCAACTAACCTTCCGGCTGGTACTACCGTCGTTCCCTTCTCGCAGCACCCAGCCGACGGACCTTGCACCGCATCACGACCACCTTTCACGAGAAGAGATCCTACTGGACGCTCCCGGAAGCCACGCCCCCCCTTTGACCGGATGAAGAAGAGGAGGATGAGGAGAATATGACAGAAGAACAGAAAAAGAAAAAGGGAAGAGGCGAGGAGGCTGAAAAGGATGAGGGAGAACGTAGACGCGAGAAGAGAGTTAGTAGAGAACAGGAGAAGGCGAAGAAGGCTGAAGAAGAGGATGATTAGTGATAATGACGACGATGGTGAGAAGAAGAAGAAGAAGAAGAAGGGGAAGGTGGTAGACAAGGGCAAAGCCAAAGCCGTCGAGTTAAAGGGGAGGCCACGAAGAAGGGCAAGAAGGATGATTCGTCCATGTCTTCGCAACCTCCGTTGCATGTGCGGAGGAGAGGATCATTGAGTGGGTGTTTGGTTCATTCTGCGCCCAGGTCAGGCGGCAACCGCTAGAATGGCTTTGAGAAGCGAGTACCATCAGGCCCTCAGCTCACGCTTCGGTATGGCTTGGATCCCATGGTAAACAAGAAGAATAAATAAGATTCTGAGAGGTCGAGTGACAAGAGGAAGTCAGGTACTCGTTGGGGATGGGAACGAGGGTGCAGTGGCAGGTATTAGCTGAGTGGCGGCAGTGATGTTGATGTTGTGGGGCGGATGTAGGTAGAGAGTGGACGGAGATGATATCTCGGAGACAAGTACTTGAAACCAAAGACCCTGGGGCGTAGTATCAAGTGAAAATTGCTGTCCTGCAAATGAAGCAAACGGAAACGCAGCGAGAAGGGAAGTGAAAGGGAGATCGAGCATCATCCGTACAAATATTCACTGTAGTCCACTTGAACTTGTTCACTCCTATAACAAGCGGTTGTCCGCTTTCTTACATTCCCAGCTTGAGAAACCCGGAGAAGAACAACAAAGAACCCGTGTATTCATGTTTTCGCTGAATCTGCTTCTATCCCTATACCGTCTTCGTCTGAGTCATCTCCATTTTGTCAGCGGTGATAGCCTCCACCACCAGTCACAATCGCTTGAAATCATGCTCACCCACTCGCTGCCGCATCACTGTTGCATTCCATCTTCCTAATATGTCCTTCGTTCCCCATACCAGGCCCCCCCAAGGCAGAAGTACCAAGCCCAGGTCAACGCAAAGCGCCAACTCTCTCAACGAGCATTTAGTTCGGTGCAGTCGTCACGTATGTCACAGAGCTCCCATATGAGGAGCCCGCAGGCAACAACATCTCGAAACACAGGTGCGTCGATGTCCACGTTAAAGGGCGAGTTATAAACCATCTTCAAGTCCCAATATCCTGCCCAACTCCTTAGAGTCGAGTCAGGTGGCTCGCGCAACCGGTAGACCTTGCCAAGAAGTGCATAGGCAGCGATAACCTCGGCTGACTTGGTGTTATAAACGCGGATGCGTTCTCGAATGGCATCCTCGTTGTCATCGGACCGGTTTCGCTCGAGGCATCGATCTACGAGAGTCTCCTCGGGTTTATCGAGGACAATGACTCCACTGATAGGACCGATGGTCCGCTCAAAGTATTGGGCTGATGCAACAGCACGAGGAAATCCTGTTTTGAGGACAAGGGGTCAGTACGGTCACAGCAAACGTTGTTCGAGTGTGAAAAGCTTACGTACCGTCGAGAAGATAGGTGTGGATATGCCCGGTTGTGCTCGTGCGGATGTGGTCCTTGATAAGACCGACTGTCATCTCCGGATCGCCGATTGCGCCTTTTGCAAGATTGGCTTTGAGGACTTCGGCATACGGGCTATCAGGCCGCTGTGCCTCATTCCGCAAGATATCTCCAATGGCAATGTGCATAACGCCGCTATCCACTTTGGCCCATGAAGCGCAGATGGTGGATTTTCCCGAGTCTGGTCCGCCGAGAACAGCATAGAACCTGGGTTTGTGACGAGGATTTGTGGTTTCTGTAAGAGTAGGCTGTGGGCTCGCTTTGGATATGAGAAGCTGGAGCATGTTAAAGGCTCGCTCTCGTTCATGGACCGACATTCCTTGGAACGCTGGATATCTGCTATCAGGGTTGGCAGCAAGCACTTTTTCGGTGTCGGCCCTTGTTTTTCTGTGAGCCTTGACGATGCGGTCATAGAAGAGCTGCATCAGTGTGGTACCCGAGGACCCAACGTCTGCCGCTTTTGATCCCACTACTTGCAAGGGCATCTCGAGTGCGTCCTTGAACGATGTGATTTCTTGTACTTGTGGGGGCGACACCGACGTTGATTTCTCCTCGTTCTCGATGATTTGGTGAGGCCGATTGGGTTCCGACATGGCGGCGACTTGGGGTATTCCCGTGGTGCGGCTGAACTGGGATGGCAAATAACTAGAAGTACTTGTAAGGAGGATATCGATTAGCACTATCGTTGCCGAGATGACGATACGATGATGGAGATGCTCTGGATGTGATGTGATGATGGTGCACTTACATAAAATCGGAAGAAACAACAAGAAGAGGGGAATTTTATTGCTCCCAGGCTTGGGGTTAGATGGCGAAGGCGCGTGGAAGCAGGGAATGCTGGGATGGGAAGGGCGAGCAGGGAGAACCGAGGTTGGGAGGCCGGGCAGAATTGAACTGAACGAAGTTTCAATTCGTGGCAGAAGGAGGGGACAGAGTGAATGGACGAGAGCCGGGCAGGCAGGCAACCAAACGGAGACTTCTAGATTGGATGGCAGGTGCCGTCACTGAGAGAAGGACATCCATCCTTCCTTCCTTCCTTGAAGGATTTCAAAACTGTGAGCACGGAAAGAATTCTCCGAAATTCAACAAGGAAAGAACCGCCATCGTGTTCATCAGGGGACCCAACAAGGGTCTCTCGGTCCCGTCGGTAATCTCATCCACAGGCAGTTTCCAACGGCGGCGCGCTTCATGATGACTTCCAGGTTCCATTCATGTGCCATGCATCCAGTTGGTCCCATCTCAGGCAACTACTCTCTCATCCCGGGCCGTAGTTGATGACTCAACTCCAAAATTCATCACACCTACCATCCACTGAATCGTCAAATCACCGCCCCTCCTCCGGCTTCCTCCCATAAACCACCTTCACCGTATAATAACTCAAACTCCTCACGTCCCTAATCGCTCTCCTCATCCTATTCACCAACTCGCTCACCTCCTCCCTGCTCCACCCCAGCACCTGCCCCATCGGATACACCGCAAATCCATCCAAACTTTGGTCGATATAGTGCCAATTCAGCAAACCCACTTGCTTCAGCTTCCTATCCTTCGCCCACGCTCCAATCGGCACTTTGTAGCTCTTGTGCACCACCTCAGTGAACCCCTGCTCCTTCATCAACCGCTCCATCGTCCCATCCCTCCCAATCCGCATGGTACGACCCGTCTTGTCCCCAACAGCCCAAAAGAGTTGACACCACGTTTTGAAGACGTGGTCCTGATCGTTTTGGACTTTGGGGTTCTCGGAAAGTGTCTCGATGTCGAATTCGACGTCTTGGAACCAGCCGCCTGGTTTCAAGTGCGCGTAGGCCTGCCGGTAGAGCTTGGGCCAGTCGTCAATGCCGCCGTAGAGAAAGCGGCAGTGGATGAAGTCGAAGTGGTTGGGTTGGAACGTCCAGTCGAGCTGGGCGTCGTCGATCTGGAAGGACACGTTGGGCGGCGCGAAGGTGGGTTGCACGGCGGAGATGTCGGTGCCGATTACGGAGGCGGAGGGGAACTCGGTGGCGATGTCGATGGCCCAGTTGCCGGTGCCGGTGCCGATGTCCAAGATGGTTAAGGGGTTGGAGATGGGGGCGAGGTAGAGTTTGTTGGAGAAGAGGATGAGCATGTATTCGTGGCTGGGACATGTTAGTTTGTGGTGTACCGATGATCGGGTTGGACAGAAGCTTACGCTAGGTCGTAGCCTTGGAGGTGTTGTTGGTCTACGGGGAAGATGTACTCTGTTGTCTTGGATGCTTGGTATAGGCGACCGTGGACGTCGCGGTATTCGTAGATGCTGGCTGTTACGGATTGTGTGGAGCCGTAGAGTGTTTCCGTATCTCTGATGGACTCGGTGTCGTCGACGGTGAGATCGCCAACCACATCGTGGTCCTTTTTCGAACGGCCGTCGTTAGCACAACCTTTGATCGTCCCGAGGAAGCATCAGCTGATAAAACTTACGACTTGAATTGGTTCTACTGCCGCTGCCGCCGCCATCTTGGAATTGTCCTTCCCGATCCTGATGCCCTGTTCTCCTTCAATTCTTCCCGGTTCTGATTGAAATGCGCCGTGAATAATGTCAAGAACCCTAACCAGAAAAGCTGATACCAAAATCACAGGAAAGATGACGAAAAGAAGAAGCGAGAGTCAACCCCACATTTCCCGGACAACACTCCGGCTTCTTTATCTTCCATCGATTGTCGCACCCACCATCATGCCACTCTCATCCTCAATCCTCTCCGTCTGCCGTGCCACGCTCTCACATCTAACAACGGTCCAGTACGACGCTCTCATGCACGATCCTAGCAAGGGAAGACTTCGGTTCGCTCGGATTGCATCCTCATCGTTTCCGACTGCCGCTTCCGGAAGTCGAGGGCGCTTCAGGTGTCACCGTACCCAAATCTTAGCCCTGTCTCCTTCCCTGTCACTTGTAGCGCTGAAGGGATGGGCGGGTGAGCGGAGAATTTCTCGATTGCAGTTATTCTAGCCGATGTTGTGAGGCTGGGCGGTGCATGGCGATGAAGCACGTCTGACTGAAAGAGTCTACCGAGATGGCTTGGTATTGAGCTGATGCTCGTAGTGCTCCCCGGCGCGGAGGGGTTTAGTTCGGGTTCACGATCCGAGAGGATTTGTTTACTTCTGTGGGCCGATAGAAGCTAAAGCGCAAGAGATATCTCGAAACCATCATGGAACGGATTGAGCAAGGACATAATCCACAGAGATGATCGGAGATAATTCGGATCGCTCTGAGAATCACAAGTGGACGGGAATCCTTCAGTGCTGCAGATTGTTGGATGCAACTTCTTTGTTTTGATCACAGCGTGCAGGATGCATGGGCTCAATAACCGACGTGCCCAGGCTATGATTGGTCAGAATACTATTTTGTGCAGCGAGTGCCTGTGGAGACTACCGCTTTTGTGCAAATTGTGCGGAGAACGACACACTGAGGACCTTCGACGAACTTCTCGTGTTGATTTCGTGCCATATTATCGGCTTCGTTAGATCAAAGCATGGCCATGAGCGTCCACCTCCGCGGACACCCTCCTCGGCTCCCTCGGCAACCAATAGTCAGGTCCATACCCCTTCCCCTCCTTCATCCCCCTCCGCCAAACCAACAGCTCCTTAATCCTCTCGCCTATTTCCACCTCATCCCGAACCTCTTTCACGCTCTCCCCCAGTACAAGCACCCTCTTCCGCAGAATCTCCCACTCAGCCGTCTCCGCCTTGAATTTCTCCTCCTTCCAAGCCTCCACCCATCTCTCAATCCTCCTATCCCAAATATCCACCACGCCATACCTCCTGCCAAAAGTCGCGTACGCCAACGCCTCGCTGGCCGCCGCCGTGGCCATGCACGGTAGAGTTATACGTGAAAGCATCATCGCCACTTGCACTCCCCACGACATGCCATACCGGTAGCACACGAACAAGACCGGAATTGTGAATATTCCGACGTATGACAAGGGCAACTCCACAGCGTCAAGCCAAAAGACATATGCTCCCTCTCCGCGCCCACACAAATAGTCTGCAATGGGGCAAAACAACACCGAGATGACCACCAGAAAAAGCAGCCGCATCGCCTCGCGGCGTTTGGTCAGGCGGTAATCATCCGGCGGCGTGAACACCGGGTCCGTACCGTAGTGCCAGTATTTGAGAACGGCGGCAGGCGAGGCATGGCCAGAATAGATGTCCCAGGAATCGTCCCGCTTGAACTCATGGTAGTGTGAGGCGAAACATATTATAAGGATGAAGATCAGGGATATAGCTGCCTGCTCCCCAGTTGTTTTACGGAGTTGGTCGATTGAGGCGAGATGTTCGTCGTGCTGAGTGAGACTGCAGGTGTCGTGAAAGGCCGTTCCTGTTAGGCTTGGGGTTTTCGGAGCCACTTCCCGCAGCAAAAAGATGTCAGGAAAGACTGATGAGAAGAAGTAGAGAAAGGGCTGGATGAGGGCGATCTCGAAGTCGGAGCCGAGGCCGAAGTTGTACGGAGAGGTGGCCGTGGGTTCGGAATGTGGAGGGGCCATATTCACGTCCTGTCAAGGTATTGGAAGTGGCTCGATGGGTGCCTGGAGAGCGCTTTCAAATAACGACCAGTTAGTAAAGGAGCGTTGAATAGTGCGTAACATCGAGCGCTTCGACTTAGGGGTATACCTTAAGCTTGTCGCTCGGTGGTCAAATCGCGGGTCGATGGAAATCTCCAAAGACCGAATCATGCGGTTGTCAGGTACTCTCAAGCAGCAGAGAAAAGAAGAGGAAAGAAGATGTATGATCTGGAGGAAAACACCGGGAAACTGATTGGTGTCAGGAATTCCATGGACGCCGGGTAAAACAGAGAAGGCGAGGCATCGAAATGATTGGTAAATTGTCGCTTGTCTGGAAGAAGAATCGAGGAGAGGGCATGCCCCGCCTTGGCCTGGCTGAAATACATAATATTTGGTAGTGTCGGTTGCGACTGCCACGCCGGGTTGCAAACGACCGCGGGTGGGGCATGGCGGCCGGCAACACGGTCGGCCTCGCGCAGGGAGACCTGAAGTTGGCCTTGGGCATCAAGGGCTCGGCGGTTAGATGCAGACGAGGCGGCTTGGTTGATCCGATCCATGAAGGTTTATGGGGGATGGATAACGTGATTCTCTTGTCGCGGACACGGTTTGTTGTGTTCAAGTGTCGATTTCTATTTGGTGTTCGACGAGGGCAAGTGCGATGGGGTCTTGCTTTGAAACAACTTGTGAAGCACAAGCGAAGAAATGATCGGTACCTCTATTCGACATAGTGAGAAGGCCAGATGGTGAAAAGATCAAGTCAGAAAGAAATGGGAAGAATGATGCTGCGTTGACCTGGGATCGCAATCCTCCAGGTCGGCTTGCAGGTTGTCGGGTGCAACGAAGTTATTCTTCGTGATCAGAGCATGCACAATGCATGGGCTCGGCATAAAGGACGTATAAGGATTATGATTGGCCAGAATTTTATACATGCACAAAGTATGGTCATGTAAGAAGGCGCGAGTTCACTTCCGAATGGAACCAGATCATGATCCGCGAAAGGGTAAACAGGGTGCTGGATGCTTTGTTAAAGTAATGGAACTATTATTTATGTACAGAACACAGGCATGAAGAGGAGTGGTGGTGTGAAATTTGGGTGCCAAACACTGACACGACAAAATATTGACTTTCCACTTGTGGTACACGACGGGCCACTTCTCTCTCAAGTCAAGCCCGCAAAGTATTCGGATGAGGAAAACCCTTGATACTTGGCACGCCAGGACAGGTCAATCTCCAACTCCGGCAAATGGAAGTACAAGCCACCGTAACCACGGTCTGTTGGCATATACAGCGGTCCTGGGTCAAGATCTTTCAACACAGCCATGTACCTGGCCTCTGCCACTGCATTCTCCACCTGGTGTGAATTGATCCACCTCTCAATCCACCTGTCCCAGACACTCAGTGCGTTTTCGGCGTCCAACAGAGGGAGCATAGTGCAGATTATACACCCACTAGCCGACGCAGTCACAAACCAAGGAAGGGTACCATATCTGAAGATCAGATAAATCAGGAAAAGCCCATTCACCAACGCACCGTGTGCCTCTCCACCTGTGTTTCCTTGCACATTGTTATGCAATCGTTCCGAAACTCCTTCCCTGGCGCAAAAAAGATATTCTGCAATCGGACACAGGCTTGCCGAGATCATAACCTTGAAGAGTACTCTTATCGCCTCGCGGCGTTGGGTGAGGCGGTAATCGTTGTGTGAAGGAACCATGATCGGGGCCGAAGCGCGAGTCTCAGGCGGGTTATTGACTTCTTTCAGCCAGTCGAGACGGTATGACCAACGCCCTTTCCGGGAACTCATGTTCCATTTGTCTTCGGAGTAGCGGAGGGCAAAGCAGAGTAAGATGACAAAGAGGCACGCTATTACGGCATGCCAGGCGTCGATGGTACGGCGGTGGTCGTTGTAGATGGATATTTCTTGAGGCTCAGTGGGACTGCAAGTATTGAGAGATGCAGGTCTGAGGAGGTTGGATTTGCTGGCCAGGAGAGGGGTGAACGGTTGGGGAGGAAACAGAATTCCTTCGAGAGTTTTGGAGAGAAAGTAGAGGAGAGGTGGGATGATGATGAAATACTCATCGTGGAGACCGAAATCGTGAGGCGACGTGTCAGTCATCTTCGAGGAAGTCGGGGCCGCGTTGATGCCGTGATACTGGAAGTGCCGCTCTGTGCAATGAGGGCTTGCGAAATCATTCGCCGGTTGAAGGAGGAATGAAATTAGTGAGGGTGAGAAATGGAAAAGGAATCGCTCGACCTCAGAGACATCAACAGTAACCGGTTGAGATGAGGAAAATTTATGGACGCCGGGTTGCAAACGACGGGTGGGGCATGGCGGCCGGCAACACGGTCGGCCTCGCGCAGGGCGACCTGAAGTTGGCCTTGGGCATCAAGGGCTCGGCGGTTAGATGCAGACGACACCAACCAAGAGCAAATCAAGCAAAAGAAACCGATTCCATTCGTCAAAAAGATGCGTGGGTATATTGCCTTAGAAGAGAAAGAAAGAAAAACGCGAAAAGAAACTGAACCATCCAAACCCGTGTTCGCTGACATGCAAAGAAATAAACTCTATCGTGTTTTCTTTTTTTCAACCCTGACTTAGACGGCACTCCGTTCTTGCATCTCCTGTGTGGCTGTCCCTGCACTCGACAATGACGGCGCACTATTTGCTCGCCATTCTGCCTTTTCTCGTCGTAGATCCCGTCTGACCCAGATGACGGTGATGACAGTCCATATTGCCGAGAAGATAAGGGGACTCGCCCAAGCTGTTGAAACCAAACGTTAGCATCCCTTTCATGAACAACAACTCAACCGGGAACGGGGACAGAACATACCAACACCATACGCAATCTCCTGCGGTATCGTCCAAATCACAATCATCGTAGCCACCCCATCCACCAGCGCTCCCACTCCCCAAAACCAATTCTGCCTCGCCACCATCTCCCTAAACCTCTTGCTGACTTCATACCTGGCGTTGATTGCCCTCCTGTACTCCTTCCCTCCGGCACCATCCACCGCAACGATATCCTCCACAAGCGTCAACACCAATGGCGGCACCCTGCCCCCCTTGGGCACCGAACTAATCCTACACGGCGCCTTCTTGTGCTTCCTATTCGCCCATCCAGTCCACAACAATTGCAGTCCCATCTGTATAAAGAACAGCGGCACCGGCATCGCCAGCGGCTTTACAATCGGCTCGTGGGGGATGGAGGCGCCGATCAAGATGCCCGTCATGTACGTGTACCCAAACGAAAGCGTCATGTGGGTGAAGTCGAATTTCCATCGGTCTTTGACGGGGTCGGTGCCTAGCGGGCGGTATTCGTCGCGCGGGAGGATGAGTTTCAAAGAGCGAAGACCGAATTCGATGCCGGTTACGAGGCCGAAGAAGGCGGTGATGATCGCGAAGACGATTCCGTGGCGGAGGTGGGTGCCGTACCAGAGGCCGTAGAAGAGGGCGATGGGTAGCAACGAAGACTCGATGACGAGCAGGGAGGAGACGATGATGAGCTTCCATTTGTAGTCCATCAAGTTGTACTTTAGGCGCGGGAGGCCGGGGGTGTCGTCTAGTGTCGGGACGGAGTCGAGGGGGATGTTGTCGATGCCAGCGGGCATGTTGACAGCTGTTGCGGAGGAGGCGGAGGAATGGGGTTGTGTGTGCCCCGGAGGAGCAAGACCGTTTGTGTGACCATGATGGTGTCTGCGGCCGTGACCGTGGCCGTGTCGCCTTGTTGTTTCGAGTGTTTCTCCCTCTAGTTGCCCCGAGGATGGGGATGCACTAGGCATATCCTCCTTCCTTTCGAGCTCGTAGGACGATGCTTTGTCGGCCATCGGAGGTTCTCGGTCGTCGGTCGGATATGTCGAGGGCATATGGTGTTGGGGTGTAGAGGTAGGTAGGCTAGGTGGGTATGTAAGGTAGATTGATTGATCGGCGTGGATGGATAGAAAGACTAGAAGGAAGAAAAGAGGAAAGAGATCAATCGATCGCGTAGTAGTTGAGTAAAATAGGAAAAGGAGAAACAAAAGAGGACATCGGCATGATTGATGTCCAGAACAAGACAAGGCCTAGGTGTGGCTTGATGTGTAGGTATGCCGAGAACTCTCCATGCTCCCGTATCCCAGCAATGATAAACAAGACGATGCCGGGATCTGGCAGTGACGAAAAGAGAAAGCAAGACGTCGGATTTCTGCCCTGGCCATGACGTTGTGCGGCTCGTGATTGGTCACAGTCCAGACAAGCCACGGTCTGGGCTTGCGTCAGACGCTATGATGTCATCGGTTATTGACATTGACGTTCCAGAACGCTGTTGCCGTCCACCGCTTCAGCCTCTTAGGGCGCAAAATGACCCCCTGAAACACCCCGCCCGGGCGCTCCAGGTCCCTTTATGCAGCCATCACCCCACCATTACCGGCAGGTGGCGAGCCCTAACAGCGGAGGCTCTACCACCAACACTCCTTAACAGCGTTCATGGACAAAAGTATCGTGTTTTGTTAGCCATGTCTGCGATGAGCATCACGATCGATAGCGTACTAACTCGATGCGTTCCGCGACATTTCAACGACATGTCTTCTCGCATCGACACATCAGGGACACTCCTCCATCTGAAGACGTCTTTCGTTCTGAAAACAATGCGAACTGTACTGAATGGCTTCCCCTTTGCAAGGAGATCCCCCGCGCCATTTACAAACACCAGTAGTCATTTCTTGAGCCATTGGGCATTTGGAGTTCTTTGACAACGAAATCGCGATCGTCACCTTGTTTGCTCGGGGTTATCACGTTACACGCCAACTGATGATCACCGCCTTGGTCCGAAATAATCCTGGGCACACGCCATATATCGCGCTGATCAGTCGAAGCATCCAAAGATCTCGACTTCAAGCTCGGTCGTCGACCAAATTCTACATTTGGTAGCCTGAAAGATCATGAACCCTAACCCGACATGATGCCGTCGCTCCGGCAGGTTAGAAATCGCGGTTGAATCGGCGTCCGGGCCAAAAAGAAAAAGAAAAAAAAGGTAAACGCAATCGACGGTCCTCAAGATAAAAAAATGAAGGACGAGCAAAAACAGAAAAACAAAAAACACAGCCCCACAAGATCGGGATTCGAACACGCGACTCGACCGACCATGTGAAAGCTCGCTCGAAAATACCACGCATTTTCTGGACCCAGCGCACTACCACATAGGCTACTGGACCGTGGTGGAAGGTCTACACTTTGGTGCTTATATGGTCCCAGTACAGGTCCTGCCGCTGGAAAGCTGGGGCTTGTGTTAGTCTGCCCCCCTGCCCTCGCGGATGCCTGCTACTTCACTGAGCAATTTCAGAAAACCAGCAAGCGCGGCATTGATTTTCGCAAACGGAAAGCTTTTCGGTGCCGAGCAAATCTTTTCGTTCGTCAAATTGTGCCGCTGGCTCCCGTCTCAGTCTCTTCTTCTCGCCCTCTTCAGTTGCTTACGGATCTCATCAAGAGCAACGGGAACTTTCCATCGTCACTCGTCTCCAATTTGCCCTCTTCTGTTATAATACATTTATTGAAACAACTACTTCGCGTCTTTTCCCTTCGTGGTTTGAGTTGGCCTTCGCCTAGCCTTCCGCTCGTCCATCCTGTCGTGTCTAACCCTTCCCTCCGTAAAGTGTTAATCGTGGTCACGAAAAAGGCATGTGAGTCGGCACTTCGTTCCGCCAGAAAAAGAAGGGAGAGCACAAAGGCGACATGAAGAACTCCCAGTCACGATGTTACCCTACATCAAACGTGCGTGGGCGATACAAGAGGACGAGAGCCACGCAGAGCAAACATCGCGACAACTCACAAGATGTCATACCAGGCACAGGCGTGGATGTAATGGACAGCAAAGCGCAGGGCCGTAGTACCCTTGCTGACTGAAAGTACCCAGCACAATGTATTCCACGTAAGGTTTAGGTGTTCTTTCTCTCGGAAAGGTGTCTTTGCTACCTCTAGAAATTGCCTGGTAAGACTCAAATATGAAACGTTTCCGGTGTCGATGATGAGTTGGCGGTCTGGATATAAAGGCAAGTCATCCCCCCTGTTAAGGTATCATTCTTCATCACCATTGATGCAGTCATCCTCTCTTCAGTTACAGGCAGAATAGTTACGATTCTCCCGAGAAACTTGTAAGGAACTCCTCTAACTCCGAGCCGCCCTGTGCTAACCTATCTCCAGTCCCAGAGCCCAGGCACCTCAGCAACCATGCATTTGGCCATTCTCCAGTTCTTCAACATCCTGATCCTGCTTCCCCTGGTAACGGCCCGCGCCCTCTCAACCCTCGTTATCCCGATAACTCCCCCGGGAACTCCGCAAGCACCCAACAACAAGGAGTCCACACAAAAGAACAGCCCGCGCGCCAGCTTCTCGCCTTCTCCAATGGGCAAGATCTGGTGTCCCTTGGCATCTAACCAATCGGGTCCATCGACTGTGAACGAGACAAAACAGGCTTACGACCTCCTTTCCGCTTTGGCAAAGCTGGGACTTTGGTGTCGGGATCCTGATTCTGTTTCTTTTGGCGGGCAAAGGGACACGGCGAATGACTATTCAAAACCGCATACCACCTCCCAACTTACCCACATCGCCAAAGCAGCAGGAGAGGTACCTCTATCCCTCCCGCCGCGCTCCAAAGCCTCCTGGACCTTCGGCAGCGTCAAAGCCTACGTGTGCAATTACTCCCAGGGAGTGCCGATAACGTGCGACATTAATGAACTGGAGGCTGCCAAAGAGATAATCCAGCTTTCTTGCGGTAGTAAGCTCAACGTCAATGGAGAGCTTGAACCTCAGGGCGGACCGGGGAGGCACAGCGCGGTTGGTGGGGTGTGGAAGAACTGGGAGGAAGAAAAAGAGTACGGGTTCATGGAGGAGAGTGACGACAGTGAGTGGTGTGAGAGTATTAAGGATGCCACGGTTCTGCCTTTGAATGGGAACTGAACTCTGGGATGGCCTGTTATCGACAGGTTCGAACAGACGGACGATGAATAGGGATGGGATGACGACCTGGGGACCGGAAGTGATATGTCGTGGAAGTAAACACTCGTTCACGATTATTCAGGCCAGAAGTTCGTTGTTTAGCTATCATGTTCTGTATCCTTCTTATTTGTCTTTCCCAAGTCGACATGTCTTCAACACGGCTGGAGCATGATAAAGTCACCATTGTTGTTCGCGGCAGTTCGTCTGTTCCGAGACTTCATCTTCTTTGTTTTCTTTGTCCGGTTTGTTTCGCCCGGCAACACTCTTCATCGAAACAAGGCCATTGTGTCGACATACCAGTACCGTCCGTCGAACACCACCACCAAGACAAGGGTATTGTACCGAAACAAGACGCAACTCCTCTGGATATCTACGAGCATTTTGACCTTGCGAAAAGATATAAATGCAGAAGACACACCGGACCGAAAATGAAGTCTTCTATCTATCCCCACCAGATCATACTCACAGTCACGACCACATACAGATCAAGACATCTATCTACCCGCACTTACGAACAACAGGTACTCAGTGCTCAGCCACCGAGTATCACCACACACCACCCACAGCAAAAATGTGCTTCCAAATCCCCTTCACTCCCGCCATCTGCCGCAGCTGCGGCTCCGCCAAGCCGATTCCAGACGAACAGACTCTTTGCGCTACAGCTCAAGAGCTGGGCATTGAGTTTGAGGATGACTATGTCAACAAGTGCCCGAATGGTGTGAGAACCATCACGGTCCAGCAGAAGGCGGACAAGGAGTTGGAGAGGGGGGTGGTTTGTTTGGTTTGTGGTAAGCACTGAATTACCCAAATGGCCCTTTCATTCTCATGTGGTAGTCCTTGGGCTGTCATACCTACTGCCAAGTCACCTTTACAAAGCCTAAGCTAACAAAGGGAGTGGGAGGTAGTTTTTATCGAGGGAATTTGATATAATGTTAGTTACTCATGATTTTGAATATCAGAAATACTCTTGGAAAGTAATTGAACATTTTTTCTGTGACATATTTTCCTCATTTTGTGATTGTTGCTTTCAAGGGCTGAGTGAAGTACTGCCGAGAGATGGTGGTGACGCTGCGGGTAGTCACGTGTAATGTCACGAGCAGGTTTGTTGAGATAAGATACGGGGGGTACGTACCGCGAACGGTGCTTGCCCCACTATTTCGGTTGTGACTCCCGCGGTGAATCGTACCTTCCAACTTCAGCTTCGTCAAGTCGTACCATTTCAGTTCCTTCAACTTCACTTCAGTTTGACCTTAGTCGACGTTCCTTCCATCTGAGAAATCAATAAGTAGTCGCATTTCGTCACCCTTCTTCCGTGTGCTTCAACCCTCATCTCATTTTCTCCTTCATCGCGATACCCCTCTTTCACGTCATCAGCCTCTCTCTCTTTTTGATACAACTTCATCTGTCGCCGCCAGCCATCCGACTAGACGACGCGTCGAACTTGATCACGTATTCCCAGACTCCTTCATGACCATTTCATACTTGGACCTTGCCAGCTGACATTCAAACATTCTCTCCCTTCTCCTCTTCTTCCGCCATTTCACCCCGCTCTTCTTTCTCGACCCTCACCTCTACATCACCAAGTGATCACTTGGCTGGACAAACGCGCCCTTCATTTACGATACCTACTCGATTTGACATCGCCTGCCGTCAGATTTGGCCATCTTACTTGACCCGTCAACTTCCGCGTTCATTACACTTTCTCTTCACTTCGACTTGATCGAACAGAACCTGTATTTTGTGCTAGACACGCACCAACGCGACAACAAGCTGATCAGATTGGGAGGGCATATATGTAACCACACAACTCGCCAGCCATCTCGCCATACCTCACCCTACCTCCTCAAATTTCAGTCCTCCTCGAGCTCGAGCCCTCGCAAAAGATGCCGGTCATCTCATTGCATAATGTCCCGTTGGACATTCTCCTCATCATCCTGGGAAACGTTGATCCCATCTCATTGATCAACTTGGCCCAGACCTGCCAGGCTCTGCGAGCCACCATCAGGCCGACACGCGCCAACCTCCTCCAGCGCCTGCTCGCCCTTGAGCTGATTCCCGAATATGGCGGCATCGTGCCGCTCATCAGAGGCAGGGATTCCCAAATCTCTCCTCCCATGGGCTCCAAGGACTGGCAGTCCAACAAGTACGCTTGCGGAGGCTGCCTCAAGCTCCTGCCGCACACGAGGTTCGATAACCACAACATCATGCGGCTCGACCTTCGCAAGCCCCCTCCCGGCAGCCAAGAGGCCAATCGCCTGGCCGAATGGTGGTACCTCGACGGATGGGATGACCGCGTGAGAGCCAGGATCATCCAGCACCGAGTCCATACCCGTGCTCGAGATGAGTCACTTGCCGATGTGCGGAGGCGGTATCATGAGGCCACCCACCCATGGGAAGGAATGCCGCATCCTAACGGAGTCAACCAGTTCCTCTGGGCCGAGGACGTAGAGGCCGACACTCTTGCTGCTAACGACCGGATTGCCTCTGACGCCGAGCTCCTAATTTGCGGCCTCCGTCGACACAACCGTCGTTGCATTGAATGCCGCTTTCTCCGGGGCGACTGGCACCGTATTAACTCGGCCAACAACCGAGGGCGGGTCATCCCCTGTTTACCAGTGGCCACAGGGCGCAAGTTGGATTTCTACAATCTTTTTGACAGGTGCTTCCCCAACTTGTTTCACCCTGTCCCTCGCGCCGAAACGGGCCGCCGCTTCTACCAATTCGGCAACCACCAAAATAAGGCGTACCCATCGACAATGCGCACTATTCGCTGCGGCGGTTGCGCCAAATGGCAAGATGCGTCACAGTTTCGTTTGCCTATCGATGCGTACAAAGATGTGTATAATCTGGTGAGGGCGATAGACGGATATTTGGTGCAAGATGCCGAATTGGGAGAGCTGAGGGAGCCCAGGTGTAATCGGTGCTTTTTGAGGGAGCACGGCATGGCAGCGTTCAGACGGCATCTGGTAGCCTTCGCGAGGTCGCTGATGCTTGATGCCCTCGACAGGGCTCAGTTCCAAGTCCTCTTCGGGTGGGAAATGCTCCGCGATGACTTCCGTCTTCCCTTTGGACACTTCGCCAACTACTGGGCCGAGTACGGCAGGCCGATTGTCTCCGACTTTCCCATTCAAGGAGAATACTTCCGCGCTGTGCCCTTCCTCACTACACACCAGCTCGATGAGCTCTCCCGGCGGTACACTCGCTTCACGATCTTTGTCGAGCACATGTACCAAGGCTTGCGACCCGTGCGCCAGACTATCTTGGATAGTCGCTCCAACGAAGAGGTCATGAGCTCCATGATGACCTCGTGGTTCCGTATTTGGTACGAAGATTATCATCTCTACGAAAGGACGTATCGGAGGCTGCAGGATCGGTTGAAGTGGATTGAGCAGCATGAGCTGGAGGTGGTATCGTATGCGTTGGAGGTTGATCCGTTGGGACCCGAGAGTTATGACTTGGAGGTGGAGGTGGAGGAGGAGAGATGATTAAATAGAGTGATGAGGGTTGGTGTGATGGTACCTAGTGGTACTGTCAGCACGTGAAGGGGTTCTCTGTCATTTGTCTTCCCGTGGAGACTGGTGTTCGGTCATTGACTTTTATCTTTTTTGTCAGCGTTTACCGACTTGCTAGCTGTTTTCTTGGTTTGCTTTCTTCTTTTCGGTATCGTTTCTCTTTGTTTGCAGGTAGTACGATAGTTAGTACACGCACGTCACTGGAACTCGACAGCCCAAATCTCGTTCGGGTGCCTCATCGTCGTCCCAGCGCAGCGGACAGGTGTCTGAGGTCTTGAGCACCCAGTAGGCATGGGCATTGGCATGGGCATGGGCATGGGCACATCTGCTGGATAATGGCTGAACGACTCTAAGTTAGAATGCATGCCACATGCTGTCACATCGATCATCAGAAGTCCCAATATTAGGACAATCTTGCAAGGCAAGCCATCATCACGGAGTACCGTAGAAGTAGTTTCTACATAACTCTGGGGGCGCTGGCCGCTGCAGTTAGAGTACTAGGTACCTGATCTGTACAACCATCATCTGATCACAGACTTCAGCTCGTCTCGTCATGATTTCACTGTCTTATCCTATCGTGAAAGCAAACTGAATACACTCGAGTCCAATACTGCAAATTCGAGCAAGGCCTTCCAAAGCTCCCAAAATGTCACAAACACAGATATATCCAAATGCCAAAGCATTGAGCAAGGACACGTAATCCAAATGCGCTTCGACATGTAGAAATTAAGGTGAGGTGTTTGGTATCGAGTTTCAGGCATAAACTTGGGTCGAGAACGCCTAGGACACATGACGAGCCGTGTCAATTGCGGCGAAGAGTCTTGAAAGGTGCCGGGTAATGTATTAAAATAGTAGAATGGTGTATTCAAGGTGCGCGCTTCTCCTCCCTCCTCCTCCTTCTCAGCTACCCCTTCCTACCAAACCATCCAAATCACCACTTCTCGTCCGTCTCAATCTTAACCGGCAAATGCAACAACCTCAACCCACTCTCATTCTCCAACAGCCTCGGCGCCGGCAAGTTCCGATCCCTCTCCTGTCTGACCTTCACAAACTCCTCCTCCGTGATTCCATCCCTCAAATGCTTATTCCTCTCTCTGTGCTCCTTGACCGTCAAACACGGCACCGGTTCCTGCCTGTCCTCGGGGGGATAATCATGTCCCGTCCAGATCTTGGCTTCACCGGGTAGACCTAAATTTTGTAGTAGTTTCCGACCGGAGCGGTATAAATCGTGAGCGCTGCCACCAGGGAAATCACACCTCGCCGTGCCTATGTCCTCCGCGTTAAACAGCGAATCGCCGCAGAAGACGTTTTGTGACCCGATTTTGTACCCCATGTGATCGGGTGTGTGGCCGGGGAGGTGGATGGCTTGCGCTTGCAAATTCCCAATTTGAAAGATTTCGTCGTCATCAAACAAGTAACCGAATACCCCCTTGACTTCTTCCTGCGGTACTCCGTACCGCTTGCTAAACAGTGACTGAACAGTCCCTATCCTCTTCCCGATGCCAATAGGCGGTTTATGCCCCTCCTCCCCTTGCAATTCTGTTAACCGTTTTTGGAGGTAGGAAGAAGCAGATAAGTGATCGGCGTGGGCGTGCGTTTCGAGGATCCAGGCGATTTTGTAACCCTTTGAGGCAATGAGGGAGAGAAGGGCGTCGGCGGAGGTGGTGGAAATGGAGTTGTCGAGGGGTGAGTAATCGAGGACGGGGTCGATGATGGCGGCGAGGAGGGTGAGGGGGTCGGCGAGGAGGTATTGGAATGTGCAGGTTTGGGGCTCGAAGATGGGGGTTATTGTTGGTTCTGGCGCTGGGGGTGGAGAGGAGGGCGAGGTGGTGTAGGGTCGGCTGGGTTGTGATGGCTGGAAGGGGGTTATGCGATGGAGATTAGCTCCCTGGGTTGGTTGTGAGCGAGGTCGATGGGATTGGTGGATTGATCTCCTTTGGTAGGGTGATGTTGAAGATGTTGAGCTGAGGGATCTGGTGGTGGCAATCTGGGACGCACTCCTTGGAATCGATGTCGTGAGATGTCGGATGTGGTAAAGACACGGAGCACAGATGTTGCTGGTCAAGAGACCTGTTGTTGTTTGGCAGACTTCTGCGAAGTAGGGCTGTAAAGATGTCATTGTGAGAATTGCGATAGTTGAGGTATCTGAAGATTGGTGTTGTTACAGGATCAAGAACAGTTGCACAATATCGCCTCAAACACCACGGATCTCACGGACAGATATATCACACATCACGACCGAGTCCCGGGGCCGGGCCGGGTCGATGTCTCGGGGATGAACATGAACGCCACCGAGTTATCAATCATCGATGGTCGCCGACATGTTCGGGAACAAGGGACACATGTGATTTGGAGTCTCAGTCAGCTGCACGGACGTACGAGCGAGTCTGGAAGTTTCACGGCCTCCTCCCATTCTTTTCGGGGACCATATTCAGGATGAGCATGTTTCCCGTCATCCATGGCCATCCAAGATCCAAGATGAAGGTGATGAGGCCAGGAAAGTGGCATGATGTTTCTGGAAGATGGCCCGTGCGTCTCACTGTAAACGCCGTCGACCGGGGCTCCATGGCAAATTTTGCAACCGCCGATAACCGGCCCCGGAATCCGTCAAATGAGACCCACTCGGCGGCTATCGGGCATGGGCCGGGATGTTGACTCAGCAAGATGAGAGGTCGACGATGAGGTGATCGCGCTTAGTTTGAGAATTGTTACAAAACCATTGACACACTCGTTTGGACATTTTCATCTTGTCTGGTCTTTTTCTTGAGTTCATTCACTCATTGACTGTCGTATCACGACACTCGTTTTCACTCAAACACCAAAGCACATTCCCTTCATCACATCAGCTCATCTCCGATAGCGGATAGCTTCAAGATGAGCAGCTCACTCATCACCAAGACGGCCCTCACGGCAGCCACCCGCGCTGCCCCCCGTGCGGCCGCCGCCCTCGCCGTCCCTCTCCTCCGCCGGGGCTTCGCCTCCGCCGCTCCCGTCACCGGCACCTCCCGCTCGCACCGCATCGTCGTAGTAGGCGGCGGTTCCGCCGGCCTCTCCATCTCGCACCAGCTCCTGCGCACCGGCAAGTTCTCGCCCGAGGAGATCGCCGTCATCGACCCAGCCCAGTACCACCACTACCAGCCCGGCTGGACGCTCGTCGGCGGCGGCCTCAAGGACCCTCTTTCCCTGCGCCGCGACGAGGCTTCCCTCATCAACCCCAAGCTCAAGTTCTACAACCAGGCTGTCTCGCAGCTCTCCCCCGAGACCGATTCCGTTACCCTCGCCAACGGCGACAAGATCGGTTACGAGCACTTGATCGTCGTTCCCGGCATCGAAATTACCTACGACAAGATCAAGGGTCTGCCTGAAGCGCTCGCTGACCCGAGCGCGCCTGTCTCGACTATTTACGGCGCTCATACTGTGAGCAAGGTCTTCCCAACCATCGAAAAGCTCAAGCGCGGCCAGGCCATCTTCACGCAGCCCGCTGGCGTCATCAAGTGCGCTGGTGCTCCGCAGAAGGCAATGTGGCTGGCTCTGGACCACTGGAAGCGCGCGGGGCTTTACAACCCTTCTTCTCCCGAGTCTGGCGCGATCCAGATCGCGTTTGCGACGGCTTTGCCCACCATGTTCGGCGTGCCCAAGTATGCTGCTCGCCTCGAAGAGCTGCGCAAGGAGCGCGGGGTGGAGGGTCTCTTTGCTCACGATCTGGTGGAAGTCAACGGCAACAAGGCAGTCTTCGCCAAGGGCGAGGAGAAGGTCACGCGCGAGTTTGATTTGCTGCATGTCGTCCCCAAGATGGGCGCCTACAGCTTTGTCAAGAACAGCGCGGTGGCTGATGCCGCTGGTTTCGTCGATGTGAACCAGGCTACGACGCAGAGCACCAAGTTCAAGAATGTCTGGTCGGCCGGCGACGCTTCGAGCTTGCCTACTTCCAAGACTGCGGCGGCTGTTACTGCGCAGGCGCCCGTTCTTGTGGGCAACTTGCTGAGGAGCCTGGAGGGCAAGGAGCCGGTGTTGGAGTATGATGGGTATACTTCGTGCCCGCTGGTGACGGAGTATGGCAAGGTCATGTTGGCTGAGTTCAAGTATGCGGGTGTGCCGAAGGAGACGTTTGGTGGCTTGCCGGTTGTTGGTGGTGCGCTGGATCAGGGAACACCCAGACGGGCGTTTTATCACTTGAAGAAGGATTTCTTCCCTTGGGTGTATTTCAATGCCATGGTTAAGGGCACTTGGGCCGGTCCTAACGGGTGGAAGTTCTAGATGTCCGGATTTGATGGAGTTGGGATAGATGGATGGGTTCGGAAAAAGGGATAGATAAGTACAGTAATGATACCTCTTGTTTTGTTGTTTACCTTGCGTGTTTCCATGCAAGGCTGCGGTGTTTGTGTTGTATGGTGTGGGGGGAAGGTCAGCCTCGATGGGACGGGATGGGAGGCTGCGGGATGCACGCCATCATTACAGCGTATCACCGCCTGTAATACAGCGCTTTAGCGGGAGCACAAACCCGGACAGACGCTCCCGTCTCCAACTTCCTGTCTTCGACGCTCTGCCAACCACGACGACGATGTGGCCATTCGCGCCATCGTACCCCACAGTCCACGCGGCCGATATCCACGACCAAACCTTCGACTACATTATAGTCGGCGGTTAGTCCTCAATCCTCCATCTCCAGCCGCCTCTCCCTTCCCATATTCGTCCAGGTCAGCCCCCGGCTAACTGGTATCCCCATGTACTCTAGGCGGCACAGCAGGCTGCGTCCTAGCCTCGCGCGTCTCGGAATCTCCCAACGTTTCCGTCGTCCTCCTCGAAAAAGGCCGTGTACACGACAACTTCCTTTCTCGCATACCCCTTCTCTCGCAGAACTTCGAATTTCCCTTCCTCCAATCCGTCCGTTGCGACTCCGACCCGATCCCCGCTGCCAATGGCAGACGAGCGGCGATTTGGACCGCTGAAGCCCTGGGCGGGGCGACACGAATCAATGCTTTGTTATGGACAAGAGGTGGGGCAGGGGGATACAACCAGTGGGCAGAAGACTATGGACTAGAGGATTGGAGCTGGGATAGGGTCGAACCGTGGTTTAGGAAGACCGAGGATGTGGTCAAGCCTAGGAAGCCGGGGTTCGAACTCGGGTGTATACCTTTCGTGGAGGAAGCGGCTAGGAGAGTTCGGCTACCTATAGGGGAAGGGGTGAATGATCCAGGTGCAAACGCACAAGGATGCTTTGTGATGGATCAGACTGTTGATGGGAAGGGCCAGAGAATGTCAGCGTATAAGGCTTGGTTGCCGAGGGAGATGGCGAGGGAGAGGAAGGGGTTGAAGATCTGTACCGGAGTGGTAGCTTCGAGGCTCCTCTTCAGCAAGGATGGGACACGGGTGACGGGTGTGAGGGTTCGAGAAGGTGGCCGCGAGTACACGGTCAAAGCCCGAAGGGAGGTCATCATCTGCAGCGGGACCATCTGCACGCCCCAGCTCCTGATGCTAAGTGGCATCGGACCTCGCCAGCACCTCGAGTCCCTCGGGATACCAGTCATCCACGACCTCCTAGCAGTAGGACAGGGTCTATCCGACCATACATCTGTCCCCATCATCATGGAGCTCCCACGAAAACATACCCTGCACAGCCTAGAAAATGCCTTCGTCTTCCTCTGGCACCTCCTCCTCTACCTCTTCTTCGGCAAAGGCCTGCTCGCCAATGGAACCACCCCCCGAAGCATCTTCGTACGCACCGCAGCTCTCGACGAGAATACAATGACCGTTCGACACAACGACGACTCTGACCAAGACACCATGGACGTTTCTCTTCCCCGGAATATTCCGGACGTCGAGATCATGATCAACCCCGTCAACTGCCTAACCGTGAACATCTCGGGCAAGTCACTCTTCACGTGGTACACGACGCTCATCCAACCGTATTCCAGGGGGCATGTCAAGCTTGCGTCTGATGACCCGCTGGCTGATCCGAAGATCTGTTACTCGATGATGACCGATGACAGAGATCGAGCGACGATGAGGAAGGCGGTGCGGTTCACTATGCGATTGGCGGAGGAGTTTACATACACGGGGTATCCGCATGAGGCACTACTGACAATTGCGCCGGGAATGGATTTGGTGTATCTGGACGCCCTTTACGAACACAAGACGGGATTGTTGCAGAGGTTCCGGGCGAGGAAGAAGCCAGCGGATGAGGGCCCTGTCCCTGTGCCTGGTAAAGACCTCTTGACTGGAGCCGGACAACCATTTGTTTCCACGTCCACCAACAGCGAACCGAACAAGCAGCACTTTCAAAAACCGAATTGGCGCACAATCACGGACAACGAAATAGACGCCTACGCCTCCCGCGTTTGTGTCTCCAGCCTCCACGTCTCCTGTACCTGCCGGATGTCAAACAACCCAAGAGAAGGAGTGGTTGACCAGAAGCTCAAGGTCCATGGCGTTGAGAACTTGAGAATCGCAGATGCTAGCGTGTTTCCCAAGATCCCTAGTGCACATACAATGGCACCGGTGGTGATGGTTGCGGAGCGATGTGCAGAGTTTGTTAAGGCAGAATGGGAGAACAGGAAGGGGAGATAGGGTTGGGGAGCACGGTTTGACAGTTTGAGCTGATGTTCTACTTATGTTACAAGCTTACAACTACGTTGTGTTTCTCTACATCCTGCTTTACCTTCACTTCTTTTTCCCCTTCCCACCAGGGCACTCCTCTTTCTTGTGCCTCCGTGCATCAGCCCTTTGGCAACCCCTGGAACAGTACTTCATTCCCCCGCAAACGGGACAAGTATGATCCAACTCCCCTCCATCCTTTCTCTTTTCTCTTTTACAATTTCTGCACACGACTTTAGGAGGAGGCGGCGGCGGCGGAGCCTGATTATTCACAATGGTTTTATCCTCCGGGACATACGGTTCCTCGACAAATGGACATCCAAACGGAGGGGAGATAGCCACCCTCACCAAATGCTTCTTGATCCTCTCCCACACCTTCGGCGGGACGCCATCATTGTCCGGGAGTCGTCCGTTGCCACAGCTGCAAAGGACCGAGGACTCCTCGTCATCGATATCCATTGGGGTGATCACTCCCGTTGCACCGGCGCGGTGGAGGTACTCGCACCTTTCAGGGTCATGCTCCCAGGTTCGGCAACGCTCGACGTAAGCCGGGAGGATCTCCTTCCAGAGCTGGAGGCCTTCAGGTGTAGTGTCGAGGTAATCAAGGGATGTGTCCAGCTCAGCTTCAGTCCAAGTCTCCGTCTCGGCCTCCGCCGGCGCTGTAGCATCAGCATCAGTATCGTTCAACGCCTTCTCCAACCCATCCACCAACCCACCCGTCTCCGCCCCCGTCCTCACGAGAACCGCTCCATCAAGCACCACGCACCGATTCGCCACGTCTAGCCTCAGACACGACACGCAGAAGACCATCTCCACCGCCCTCTGTTGACCACCTTCCAGACAACGAACAGCAAAAATATTCTGCCTCCTCCCGGCAGCAGCCGCAAACCCGTAAATCATGCCCCTCACCATCTTCTTCCATTGCAAACAGGACAGCTCGCCAGGGCTCAGCAAGTCCTCTTGCAGGGATTGAGGTTGCTTCTCCGTGAGTTCGTACTCCCAATTGGAAAAGGTGTAGGTATGATCGTTGAACCAGAGGTTGAAGCGGCGCCAGGAGGGTCCACGGGAGGAGCGAATTTTTTGGATGTCGAGGACTGGGAGGTCGTCGATGCAGGGGAGGTAGGGGAGGGACCATGAGATTGGCATAGATGAGGAAGAAGGGGGGAGCAGGACGGGGTAGATCCATGATGGGGAGGGGACGGTTGCCCGGAGATCCTCTGGACGGATGGTAGTGACGGTTAGCTCGATGAAGTTGTTGTCAGGACTCGCAGGGCTGGTAATGAGGTGTGCTGTGGTCACATTCGAGAGAAGGGGGAAGGAGAAAGGGAAGGTCGATTCCCATGTGCATAGCTCTGGTTTGTCTATGGGCAGAGGGAGCAACGCATTCATGGACTCCATCTCACAGGGGCTCACGGTAAAGCTGCCCCTGAGGGTGATGAGGTATGTACATGGTGATACCGGGCGGAAGTGGGCGGTGTAACCGTTTGCTAGACGGGAGTTCAGTTCGGGGGATGTGAACTGGAGGCGTGCGGCGAGGGAGGTGATTTCGTATCCTGTGCCGTCGATACCAGCTGCGATGGTGGCGCTAGCCGGCAGATCCGGGGGAGGTAAGGTCCTGGGAAACTCATGCACGGTCGGGGTGCCCCCCAGCCTGGGCGGGTATCGGGTGATGACGACCTGGTCGTAGTTATGGAGGGGCGTTTCGTATATGGTCAGTCCGGGTCCAAGGACATCTTCATAATCGCTGACGTTGGGGGTCCGTCGGAAGTGGACCTTGACCATCGACGTCTCAGGATCTTGAAGAAGCACCGACGTCGGGACCATAAAGGACACCATCAAGTGGTATTTCCCTTCCAAGCTCGGGGGACGCATGATAACTCTGAGGATCGACCCGCGGCCTCTTATGTGAGTATCCTCGTGCTGCGGCCACCCATAACCGAGTTGCACCGCCGCGAACCCGTGGCAACTTTTGTCGTCGCCCGGCTTCATGTTGGAAATGGCACACTCAACAAAACTCGGCCTTCCAACCCCCAAATTGTCTCTCTCCAACCTGCCCACCACGGGTGACTTATACTGAGGCACCACCACCGTCACGCACATCACCGGCGGAATGTTCACCCACGTCTTCAACTGCCAAATCCTCTCGTTCTTCGGCACTGAGTTTCTGGCGTTGTAGAACCCCGGCCATTCGGGCGTTGTATACACTCCCAACAGGTGCAGCCAGGCCCTCAACTCCGGAGTGTAATCAGCGACCGGCTCAGTGTCTCCATGTGGTTGCCTTGGCGGTTCTCGCTCAATGAGGGCGAGGATCGCCTCAACGGTCGCGGTCCAGTCGTCCACTTGCACTCTGCCCTTGATTAATTTCAGGAAAGCAGCAAAGCTAGCGGGTGTGTAAAGTTTGTGGTTTGTTCTTCGTTCGTGGGCGCCGTCGTCGTCGCCTGCAAGGGTCATGTTGTTCATGGCGGCGATGATGTCTTCTTGACAGTCGTCCCAGAACATTTTCTTGTATATCTGGTGAATCAGGCCGACGAGGTCTTTTTCCTTGAATCTGATGGGGTACACCGGCAGAGACATGGATTCGGGAGATGCATGTGGTGGCGGGTTGAAAGCGCACGCCTAATGCGCTATGGGCCGCTTCCATCTCAGCCGTTCGTATGGCTGGTACAACTTTGGAGGCATGTCTCTGGGCATATCAGATCCGTATTTTATCATTTGGTAGGTCATGGCGTCCTGGGATGGGTAAGAAGGAGAGGTGTTGGTGGAATGTTCTACGCAGAACAGACCGAGGAGGAGGGCGACGGTGGAGAGGGGGCCGCAAAGGAGGTTGTCGGCTTCTTCTTTGTAAGTGCGGTGGTACCGGGTGAGCATCTCGGTGTAGAGCGTGGCGGCTAGGTTATGTTCGAGCAGCGGGGAGGTGGCTATCAGCACGTTGAGAGCGCCGAGGTCGTCGATGAGGTTGGAGGTGTCGATAACCATGAAGGATAATGGGGCAGGGGTAGAGCTGTCGGGCTGATAATCCTCCCCATCAAGCTTCAAACGCCTAAAGCTATGCCGGCTGCGATACCAGTGGGTGCTTCCTGTTACGCCATTCGCACAGGCTTGCAAAGTATGCCCAAAAGCAATCGCATCACCGACAAACCACCTCGTCACCACGCTCCTCTCCGCCCATGCGTCCTTGAAACTCTGGCACCAAGCAGCAAACTTCTCCATCACAAGCGCCACAACCTTCTGCCGTGAACTCACAGCCTCCCCCTCCCCCCAACCCTCCCGCTCATTCATCGTCCTCGTATACGCCTCCGCCAACGGAAACCCAAGAAGCGGATCCAGTCCCCAGTGCATCCTCACACGCCCGGCATCCGGCGTGACAGACATCGGGTTAACCTGCGTGCTCTCTTTCTTGGCCGCGTCGGTGTCATGGAGCGAAATACGCCCGACCCTCCAAAACCGTTGATGGAGATCGTTCAGATGGCTCATATCCTCATCCGCTGCCGGCGCAGCCGATCTTACCGCTGTGTAGACGAGGCCATAGCCAGTTACATCCACTCCCTCGTCGGTTTTCACATCTCTGGTAGCAGCCAGGTCCGCTTCGAACTTGGCTTTGAGGTCGGTAACCGCGGGTTCCTCGTTTCCGTCGAACTGAGCCCAGCATTGCCAGATTTCGCGGACGCGGGAGAGGGAGTACGAGTCACAGAAGCGGATGCCTCCGCGGCCGTATGTACTTGCGTGCCAGGCTTGGAGGGAGTCGGAAACCTCGATTAGCTTGCGGGCTTGTGAGGCGATGAGGCTGGCGAGGCGGGGTGGGAGGTAGAGGTGGTAGTAGATGGGGAAGAGGTCGTGTAGGGAGGGGGAGAGGGCGGTTTGGGAGTCCATGTCGGTGAGGAGGGTTAGGAGGAGGATGTTGCGGGCTGTGTGGATAGAGGTCAGTTATGCCCTACCCCTTTTCTTCAAGCTGGTTTTCTTCTGATGATGAGACGTACCGATGATGCTTCGCTCGTTGTCACAGCAGGTTATGTCTAGTCGGCGACCTTCTATTTCTCGGTTAGCAAAGTCTCGCCACGGATGGACGGCTGTAGACAGACTTACTATCATGATCGATCGTGAAGAGAATCTTGCGAAGATCTCCACACCCAAGAAGCAAGATGTTGATAGGGTCTTCCTGGTCGTTCTCACCATCGTCGTCTTGTTGGTCCTTTTCCTTCTCTTCTCCTTCTTTTTCTTCTCCTTCTTTCTCCCCTCCTTCCTTCTCCTCTTCTTCCTTCTCCTCTTTTTCCTTCTCCTCTACTTCCTTCTCCTCTCCTTTTGTATCCTCTTCGTCCTCATCGCGGGTGCGAGCGCGGCTGCGAGCACGGACACGATATGAAGGGGGAATGTCCTGCGTCAAGCACACGGCTGGCGTGTCGCCCATAGGGTAGCTGTAGCGCAGGATGCCGGTTCCCACTGGCGTCAACATGGTTGGTGTCGCTGCCGTGTGATGTGAAGTTGCTGGGGGTTTTGATACAGGCCACGAGTTGCTGGTGGGTTATCGGCTTCGAGAACGGCTTTCTGGGGAGATTCTGTGAGTTCTCTCTGAGTGTCTGCAGTGAATCGACTGTCTGAATACGAGAAGTTGGAGAGCAGGATGATGAGGGTTATAAGTCCTGTCTGTGATGCTTCTTCGAGTATCTGAGCAGTTCTGGATTCTACCATGCGAAGTACAGGTAATGTCCTTCATATTTCCTCTCTCTTCTACCTTCCACCCCTTTTCTTACACATTGTTGCCTGGTAAGCATTGTCACGAACCGGGACTATGGCAACATTGCTGGATGGAGAAAGGGATCATGTTAAAAGAGGCTGCTTCTTGGGACCAGAACAATCTTCGAGTGTGGATTGTTGGTTTTGATAGAGGAAGATGGACGCATCTCATGCATTCATCGGGGCCAGTACATGTACTCTGTCCAACTGTTCTTCTGACATGAAGCACCCTCCTTCATGCAATTTTCGATGCTGATATGAACAAACGACTGATGCAAGCACATCAACAATGGAGTTCGATTGGAGGTTCTCGTCCGGCTTCTCTGTCGACCATTTGTGCATTCAGCTATTGTGCATCAGGTCTTCCTCCATCGTACCAGGGAGGGCACTCCGTTGATCCACGGCCAGTATCTTTACGAAGCCTTTGATCTTGGAAAAGGGAAGGTCAATCAGCTGGCACCGTATCAAATGTTCATACAGGCCCCTTCTTTCCTCAGCCACACGTTACCAAGCCACACTTTCACTGTGGCCTATCATCCTTCGTCCGAGGCTCACCAGGGTGACATCGAAAATGGCTGGCGAAGGAAACAACAACCCCGCTCTACCTCCGAAGCTCACAGGTGATTCCTGATCCTGAAGCATCATATCTCGGAACCAGATCACCACGCGATTGATAAAATTCTCTTCCTTCAGGGTGAACCGTTTTTCATTTCAACCATCTTTGCCAATGGAGTCGTTCCAGCCTTCGGACGCTTCTACCCATCGGCCTCTCCAGGGCAAGGAAATCCGCATCGTCACGCTCCACCCAGGTTCCTTTGACGACCCCGTCTTTTGCACTCTCGACTACGTCGTCCTTGATGGTCCGCGAGACGACTACGTTGCAATCTCATACACCTGGGGTGACCCGACGCAGACTGAAGATATCAACCTCAATGGACATGCCTACCCCGTCACTCTCAACCTGCGATCAGCTCTGGCCTACCTTCGGAATAAAGATGAGCCCCGCCGTCTGTGGATTGACAGCATTTGCATCAATCAGCAAGATCTGGCCGAACGCAACGCCCAGGTTGCTCGCATGCGAGATATCTTTGCTTACGCCGCTAAGGTGCATATTTGGCTCGGAGATTACGGACCAAAATTTACAAAGGACGAATGGCACCAGGCGTTGCACGGCACGTTATATCATCACCCGATGCATGGCCGGACAGATGATGAGATATCGATTTGGTTCGAAGACGAGAGGAATTATATTACCTTCTTGAGGCAACATTCAATGATCTGTTCAATTCTCAGGAGACCATGGTTCGAGCGGGTGTGGATCATTCAAGAGATAGCTGTCAGGCACCGGCTGGACGCACATGATGACGGCAAGATCAGATTCTTTTTGGGACACCTGAGTTTCTCTTGGGCCGTCGTAGAGGACTCGATTTACGGTACCAATTATTATCTCAGGCACCTACTAGACATGGACGGCCAAAGGCCACCTCCCTTTATGTGGGCACGAATGGCTGAGAAAAACAATTTCAACGAGATTCGGAGGGGCTGGTATCTCAAATGTCAAGCGGAAGACAAGAACCAGGATTTTATGCATGTCTCACAGCATCTGGCCGTATTGCTATCAATGTTCAGCCTCTTTAAAGCCACAGACCCGAGGGATCGGATATACTCGCTCCTTGGACTTCTTGTCGGCCCGGGGACGGTCCCAGATGAGCTGGCGCCTGATTATTCTAAGCCGGTGGATGAGGTATTTCAGGCCTACACCGTCTGGATATTGGAAAACTCACCATGTGTTGATGTTCTCTCACTCAGCTCTGGACACCGCCCAGGACTAAAGTGCCCATCGTGGGTTCCAGACTTCCAAGGCCAGACTCAATCATTCCATATGCGTCCAGTTGACCCTGATTATCCGAATCCTGCCAAGGTCCTGCAGGGAAGTCAAATTCTGGAGGTTGACGCCTTAGCAATTGCATTTGTTCAAGATGTTGGCAAGCGTTGCGAGATATTAGCCCAGTGCAAAGGCGGGATAGCTGACGTGTGGGAAGCTTACAGGCAGTACATTGTCGAGTGTGAGAACTGGATAGGTCATAATGAGGCAAGACCGGGACACGGAAGGCAGTCTGCACGGACAAAACTACGAAACTATTTCGGACAGAGTTTGGAGGCCAAGATAAATGGCGCTGCCTGGTTTCCCACGCCGGTGACTGCTATTAACTTGAATGTATTGCCGCGTTCGGCGGGCTTTACCTGCGCACAGCTCTACGACTTTTCCGTTGCTGAAGATGCTTGCATGGAATCATCACTGCGTGGGCATACCGTGGGTGGCGTTACTGTATCTTGGGGTCATTCATTTGCTGATCATATTGCTAATGAGTTCGATGGGCTTACGCCTTTCATGTGCGATAACGGCGAGCTAGAGTTCTGTAACAACAAGTGGGATGTTCCAAAACCCGGAGATGTCCTTTGTCTGCTGAGGGGCTCAAGCAAGCAATACATTTTGCGATCTTCTGACACTTGGTCCCACGGGAGATGGGTCATTGTTGGAACGACGTATAACGACGCCGAGTTCAGTCGCGCCGTGGGAGAAAGGCTCAGAAGGCATCTAAACATTCCGAGTGAAGATGAAAATGATGACGAAGAAGATGACGAAGAAGATGATGAAGAAGATGACGAAGATGACGAAGAAGATGACGAAGAAGATGACGAAGAAGATGAAGATGATGAAGAGGAGGAGGAGGAGGAGGAGGATAGCATTGAAGATGATGATGACGAGGAAGGTTCGGATAACAATAGGGACGACGAAGCAGAAGAAAAAGAACGGGACTACACTTGCTACGGCGATTCTGACCACAGCGACGATGATAGCGAAGATGAAGGAATGGAAGCATTTATAAAGGAGCATAATCAGATGCGAGAGGATCTGAAGACGATCTGGGCAAAGAAGTCGGACAAAATCTTCAAGGCACTCATTTGCTGAACGCATTATGCACTTGGTTACCTAGATAGAGGTGTCTGTTTGCAATGTCATCAATATTCACCAACGTTGGTACAAGTATGCCCAAAACAGCTCAGTGATTTCCTTCAAGTCATCTCATTACGTTCATAGATCATGTCTGTTTCAAGTAGGTACGCTAGACTAGACAATGATTGTACTCAAAGCCAAAATACTTACTATCTCTACCTACCTCTAGGTACTGAAACGAGGCGTTGGTGGAAATCTGTTCACGATTGTGCTTCTGAGGGAGGAAAGCGAACGAAACCATCAATGGCGCACAGAAAAAATCATTGAAACTAAATCCGCGGGGAGACACATAGAACGCTGGTCTCCAGCAATCTTGAGACATGACGCCCAAGGTGAGTAACAGAGTGGAACGGCCGTGAATACCTCTATGGTGAGTTCAGCCCTTGATTCACAAAACTCACATAGTATTCACTAGATAACGAGAAAAGTCTTGAATAACCCAGATGTTTCACTCGTCCAGCCAAGGCCGGCAGGATGAAAGCCATCTCACTCTTTGTCCAACCCGTTCACAATCGATCGCGTCAGCGCCTCGCTGGAAGAACCAAGCCGGGATTGTTGAAGATGAAAGTGCCGGTTGGGGCTTTGAACAAAAGATCGTGAGTGATGCACACGACAAGGAACTTGCATTTTAACTGAAGAGGAAGAAGAAATGTGTAGAGGTAGGTAGACGAACCTTTGCGTACCACCACAGGGGCGGGGTGTCGAAAACCTAGTCGACGATAAGTGCTGCGCCGACACGAAACCTCATGTCCCCAAATCATGATGTTGGAATGTTGACATTAACGAATTGTCGTGTAGAAGCTAGAAGTTGTGTGTTTCCGAGAACATTGACAACAAAGCCCAAGAACACAGCAACTGCCTTTTGCTTCCAGGCAGCTTTACAAAAGCATCACCCGTGTCTCCTCAGCTCGTTGCCTGGCCAACATCATTCAGTCAACCCAGGCCTTACTTGTAACAATACGTAATTTCCATCTGGTCCCGCCCTTCACTTCTTGTCAATTCTCCCCTTCACTCGGCTCCATCGCATTCACCTGATCTCTTCCCAGTGACAGGTCACCCCCACTTCTAGCGCGTACAAAGCCATCGATCTCAGATCGCTTCTTCAAATTTCTGTCCTCCCTCTTCCCAAACTAACCTCACACAATTTTCCATCCACAACACGGGCGTACCATCCCGCCAAACATCCATCCAAGATGCTGACCCCAGGCTGCCCCAACGTCACCCGCACGTTCTACCCGTTCGGCGACACCCCCGCGGTTTGCCTGACGGAGAACATCCCGCCGGACAAAAAGGGCGAAGAGGCGGCAGTCAACATCCTACTTCTCGGGTCCGGCGATGTTAGAAATGTTCTGTTCACAGCGCACATGGACAAAACCCGCCAGTTGGATATCACTTGTTGTGATGTTGACCGGTTGGTCATCGGTATGTTCCCTCCTCCTCTGCTCCTCTCACCCCTCCACATCTTCAACGGCTAGGTAGGCTGACCACTTGACGTCCTGTTGTCCCACAGCGCGCAACATCCTCCTGCTCACCCTGCTCATCGACCCTGACTTCGACCTCGACCCCTCCTCCCCTTACTCACCAAGCTTACCTCACCCCCCGCCTACGTCTGATGACCTCTTCGCCATTTACTACCACCAACACCTTCCCGAGAACCTCAGCTCCCTCGTCCGCTCGCAAGCCATGAGGCTGCGCCTTGTCGGCTCAACGATCTCAACATGGAACGCAAGTCCTTACGGTCGGGGTCGGGGCTTCCAACCCTATCCTTCCATGTCGAAGAGCGACAACAACAGTGGCAAGATGGGAAAGAGAAAGAAGGGAAAGGGAAAGCAGAAGGGCAAAGAGCCCGAGGCAAAGGAAGATTACACATCCACCAAGCAGCCCAACCCCATCGGAGATGTCAATCCACGCAACCTCACAAGCGGCATCCGCTTCACTGACTCGGGCTCCCTAAAGCTTCTCACCCAAATCTGGGACGCCTGGTTCTGTCGTCCCGAATCCGCTCAGCAGGAGGCTCTATCAGAGGGCCTTTTCAGGCGTGTCGGCGCCGCTGTGCTTAAGCGGGAGGAGGAAGAAGTGGGAGTCGCGTACGCCGCTACGAGAGCGGCGGCGTGCTCGTTCAGGGCTGCGATGCCGGTAGGCTTGGAGGCGACTTTCCATGCGACGGTGGCGAATGAGGATTTCTGGAGGTGGGGGGCGACGGGTTCGGAGGAGAGATATGATGAGGATGAGGATACAGACGAGAGCACGGATACGGATTCTGATTTGGAGGAGAAAATCAAGCAGAAGAAGGGAGACAAGGGAAAGGGGAAAGAAAAGGAGAAACTGCCATCGCAAGAATCCTGGAAACAGTCTCAGGAGAGACGGAAGAAGACGGCAAAGAGGAGCGCCGACACGATCCAACGCCGAGTGATCAACCCCCTCTTCACCACTCCCTCCCCTGGCATCCGCATCGATCACTCTTGCGACCCTCTCCAAGGCTTCCATCTCGCACCTGCCTACCTTCCCATTGTCGGCCAGCCACCCCCAAAGGAAGGAATATCCCAACTGGAACGCCTCGAGGCCGTCGCCAAACAAGAATTTGCCGACTGGTGCGACTCCTTCCGCCGTGCTTGGCGCAAAGGTCGCATCACCCTCCGTTTCTTCGTCGGTGACGCGCTCGCTTTTGCGCATACCCTTCAGCACCACAAGTCGGTTGCCCTTGGAAATCCCATCGACCCGGCTTTTGGCAATTGGTATCGCTTCCGGGACTCCTTTGATCCTCTGATCCTCGACAGCGATGATTACAGGCCAGTACCGAGCGAGTCGCACAGATGTCAAGCGCCTGTGTCCTTTCACGTCATTGACACGTCCTCTCTGGCCGACGATCTCGGAGCACTGAACGTGCTCATCGCCACCTCTCCCCTCCTCGAGAACCGGCTGGCAGCGACGCTGTACACCGAGCACACACTTCCCCTGCCTCGGTGTTCGAACAGCAACGATGCGAGGCTGGGACCGAAGACCCCCCAAGAAGTAGCAGACACTCTTCTCCATGGCGATCTTCTCACAATGTCCCTCCTCCTTGGTCTGTCGCCAGTAGACTACTACACGAACACTTATCCGTCCGCTCCGCCACCCACTTTCTCTTCCCCATATGCTACCCCTTCCCCAGCACCACCCACTCTCCTAACACCGAGTCCTCCCCCTCCTCCCCCTTCTGGTGCCTCCCCCGCGCCCCCAATCACCACTCCAGCCACCGTTGCACAGTACTTCAACCAGCGCCTAACCTGGAAGCGGCCCGTCTACCACCAACCCACGGACGGCAGCGGCAGAGACTGGACCATCAGCAACAGCAACAACACCTGCTGGCCGGGCCCAACCCCCTCTCTGCGTGAGGCGCTGGAAGATTTCGCGAGGGAGACTGAGAACTGCGAGAAGATGCACCGGGAGGTCATTCAGCATTTGAGGGCTCTGGAGGCAGAAGAAGAGGAGTGCGACGAAGAAGAAGAAGAGAGTGAAAAAGGAAAGGGCAAGGGCAAGGGAAAAGCCAACAAGGAGAAGAAGAAGAAAAAACCAGCAGCACAGAGGAAGAAGACTGCCACCGACGACAAGGCAGCAAAGATCATCCCAGAGCATATACGCAACATCCCGCGAGAGAGACGGAAGAATGTGCTCGAAAAAAGGGAACTGCAGGAAGGGGCACTCAAACAATGGGGGCTCGATCTTCAGGACGACATCCGCGACGAAAAGGAGAGGTGGGACAAGGAGCGGACGGAGATGCCACTGCGCAAGATCCGGTTCCAAGCTGAAGAGCTCGTGGAATTTTTGTTGAAAGTTTACTCGAGGATGTATGAGTCAAGGTACTTGTTCGAGAGGAAGAACGATGGCAATGGCGCTGGTGGTCCAGGTGCTGCTGAAGGAAGTGCTCACAGACATGGAGTGGGCTTCAGGTTGCTGAGTCCGAGGACCTGTAATCGGGCGACTTTTGCGTCGCTTTTGAAGATCATACAGGAGCGAGTGGTAATCATCGGCGAGCCACTGCCAAACCCCAGCGATCCGTCTGAGACTGAGTCCATCGGGCCGATGGACTTCTCGGAGTTTTTGGACGAAATCCGGAAGACGTCGTCTTCCGAGCCCGACACAGATTCGGTCAATGCTGAGATCAGCGAAATCCTCGCAGCGACCATTGAAGCCTGTCGTTCTTCTCCCGATCCATCCACTTCCACCAACTCGGTGCCAGCAACCGCAGACGGCGAAGACGGCCATGACGACAGCGCCACAACTTCCAACTCCGACCGCGACGCCAACTTCAATCCCGATGGATCAGACCCCTACGAGCCTCCCTCGTCCCCCGTTCCCACCCTCGTTCCCTACTACCACTTCTCAGACTCATCTGACAGCGACTCAGAGTCATCTTCCCCATCCACCATCATCGCGCCCTCAGCCGTCCCGTTCTCCCCACTCTTCTCCTCACCCTCGCGCCAGACCACCGCCTGGCACAGGACGCTGGAAGCAATGCTTGAAACGCTCAAGCACTCCCTCGTCAACTATGTCGAAACCCAAGGATCCTTCGATCAAGAGCTCTCCACCATCCTCCACAATTTCGGTGCCTACTCCTCCCCCGACCACGCCATAACTGATCCCGACGGCCTGATCAAACCGAGAGTGTACAACCTCGCCCACGAGGCAATCCCCAGTGCAAGCAAGTACAACTCAAGTCTTTACAACTGGGTTAATATTCCGAGCTCTCTCGCCGTCACTGTGCGGATCCCCCGCTACAGGCTTTTCGCTTTGCAAGCCATTATGATGAGTTTGGAGACGGGTTTGACCATCATGGAACCCGAGACAACAACTGTTAGAGGAAGGGGCAGGAGAAAGATGATGCCGGCATACGTCCCGGCTTTGCAGGCTTGCATCCGTCCTACGCATGACCACGAAGGTAAACCTGTCGCCAACATGCCTGGCCACTTCTTTACTTCTCTGCAGACGGGGTTTGGTGAGCTCGACATCAAAGGACGGCATTTTACTCCTCGGTTTAGGCTCAACATCGAGACCGATCCCCTTGGGTGGGAAGGGCAGAGCGATTTGTTCGTGAGCTTCATGGTCCCTACCAGCATCTTGATGAGGAACGCGATGACGGGGTTGGTGACTGTTGAAGTTGTGCCTACGATTGGCCCCGATGTTGCGCGGCGGAACGAACTTTCATTCCTGGCAACTGGAAGTCTGAAGATGGACCTGAAGATCTTTGAGGCTAATATGGGCTTCGATCCATCTGTGTTCATCAGTCAGCATATGCCAAACCAAAGCGGAGTGACGAGGATGTGCGGGTTTGCGGAAAGGCCACAGGACTAGGAGCCCGTGCCTTCCGCGGTCAAGACGATGATGACGGCCAAGATGGACGACAACCACCAACGTATCAGTTCGATAAGCACTCGCATTACCTTCCTCACCGACCGTCTCCTGGACAGACTGGCAAACAGGGAATGCAAAGTCCGCTCGGTGGCAGTCACCCCTTGCTCTTACCACCTCATCATCTCCAAAGACCCCACCGCTTCTTTCTTCTCCCACGGCTCCAACTACTCCCACTTGTATCCCTTGAAATTCCTCATCGACGTTCCGCTTCCCACCAACCACGAAATGCGACGAACCCGCCCTTGCCGGTCCAAAGGCTTCATCGACCTAGAAACTCCGGTCGACCCCTTCGCTTGGAGGACCTTCTTCACCCCATCCTTCATGCACCCCGTCCATTTGGAGCCAGGCACTCAGACCCCAATGAACTGGTCCCTCCCCTATTTACATTCCCCCTATTCATCTTCTTTATCATCCCCCTCGTCGTCTTCCGGTAATCCTCTCGACACCCTTCCCCGCCTCTCCCAATCCGGCCCTCTCATCGGCTGCCTCCCGGACCCTCACCTCCGCGGCACTGACCGCTTCTGCCTCTGGTGGTTGCAGCTGCAAACCCACCACCACCAGTTCTCCATGCGCGAAGCCGCAATTCATTCGCAACTCTCTCAGCACGCTGACCCAATCCCGAAAAGCGCCTCTCCCGAGGACAGGGACAAGCAGCTCAAGGAAAAGGACAAGCAGCTTACTGATGCTCTAAATCGGTATCTCATAACAGCCGGCGAGCATTCCAGGTTCGAGTTCAAAATCTCCCTGTCCGTGCTGTTTGACATGGCGGCCGGGATCCTGAGGCCGAAGTCATTTTGGAGGCACATGAACCCAACTATCGGGCGAACGGCGGATATTGAGCATAGGAGTGTGTTTGCGGTGTGCGACCTTGTTCCGCCGGACTGCACTTGTCATGATAAATGTCTTGACTGCGGCAAGGGAATGGGCAGCGGCAGCGGGAGCGGCACCGACACCGGCAGTAGTGCCAGCTGGAGCAAGGATGGTGCCACCGGTAATCAACCTAAACATTCTCGCACTGGAACGAGACGAATCCTCATCTTCATTGCGAAAGACGGCATCTGTCTGGACTTGGCTCATGGAACGGTGATACTGGACACCGCCGTGCTGGTGATCACCAAGGAGTTGCGCCAGAGCTTGCCCAGATTCTTGACAGACGGGAGCATCGAGCCGCCGATGCCTATTTATTCCCAAGCGGTCATGTCCCAGCCGATGAGAACTTGGAAGGAGGTTTTACCTGCTTTTGCTGAGCGGTGTCGCGGCCAGACATGGGAGCATGGACCGGCCTGTGAGTACAAGGCGAAGCAGAGGGTACCGGTGGCGACCAATTTTCATAAGGACGATCCGGTGTTTTGCTCGTGTAGCATGGGTAAACTGCCTGAGAGTTGGTCAGTGTGTGAAGACTATCCAGTTCCACAATGGGATGAGATCCGGCCGCATCTTGTTAGGGCGGCGATCAGTCTACCGTTTGGATGTCCAGGGCTTGGAGAACCGTATCAACACCCGATGAGCTGGCATCCTCTTCTCTATCCTCGTACTGGTCCAGTTACAGGTGTGACTCCTGGCCCTGCCGTGGTGGAGTCGGCGGCAGGTACGGATCCGAGTGCGGTTTCAACTTCAGCAGCAGCTCCGGCCTCCGCTTCGGTTTCGACTCCGGCTCCGGCTACAATCGGCATTAGCCAGCCTCCATCTGCGAAAAGGATCCGAACCAACCCCACAAGGTCAGCTCCGGCCTCAGTTCCGGCTCGAACGGTGGCTCCAACTGGCACTCGCTCGATACTGTCCGCGAAAGGACTCGAAATACGGCCTCCGAAAGCAGCCTCGACTTCAGCTCCAGTTGCGGCTTCAACTGGCACTGGCTTGACTCAAGCTCAGACTCAAGCTAAGTTGTTTCAAGCTGAGATTGCTCGAGCTCGAACTCAAGCCCAGACCCAAGCTCTGGCGGCTAAAGCCGCTAGTTTGGCTCTGAATCCGAAGCGGCCTTCAACCTCAGGTCAAACTTCAGTTCAAGCCCCGCCTCCTGCTAGCACCAAGTCGACTTCAGCTAATGCCAAATCTGTACCCGCCACGGCAACCACGAAGCCCAGTGTGAGATACAGGTGCAATTTTTGCAATGAGCCAAAGAATAGAGAGAATGGAGGCGAGTTGAACCAGTGCTCCAAGTGCAAGGAAGCACGGTATTGTTCGAGGGAGTGTCAGATGGCGGATTGGAAGAGACATAAGAAGGAATGTGATGTTGGTGCTGGTGCTGGTGCTAGTGCTGTGAATGGCAAGGACAAATAGAAGGGAAATGAGAAGCAAAAGGACGAGAAGAAGGGAAAATGAAGGATATCGCAATGTAAGATACTGTAATATTGAGGCCACACTGCCTGCTTGGTATCCTACGCAAACGGGTCCAGCGCTTGTATCTGGCAGAGTATAGTCACCTCCCTCTTGAAGACCCTCGTAGATCTTCTAGCAGAGGGTTGGTGCTTAACTCAGCCATTACGGGAGATTCATGGCCAGTTTCGGTCCTCCCCTTCGTAGTACAGCTCAAAAGTCAATGAAAGCTTATCAAAAAAGTTCAAATGAAGAATGTGCCCCAAAGCAACCGGTAAACAAAACCAACAGAGATGAAGTCACTTTTACATCTAAGAGACTCACTTGAGCACCTAAGTTGCGCACAACCAGTCCGAGAACCCAGGTATTACTTTTACCACAAGGAAGATTGATGTTCAGGCCACTGCGACAGGGTACGCCAATGTAAACGGGTTCCTGGGGAGAATCAGAGCGGGCGAATTGCTGGATATGCGCATGACTCGGATACTGTTCGATGTCATGACAGAGTGGAAGTCAGCGATGCAGATAAGTCAAGTTCAATCAAACAAGGGTTTGAGATTGATTGAGTGGGTCAAGTAAGGAAGTTGAATTGCTTGATTGCTTGATTGATCAAGTAATTGCCAAGAATAGTGGGGCTATGGCGAACCCTAACCCTGACCTCGAATCCCGCTTCCAAAGCCCGGACCGCGGGCAAAATCAACAACTTTTACTACCAAAAAAAATTCTGCCGGGCGGCCAATTAAGGTCAATCAAATTGACGACCTGTAATTGATTGGTTGACTTGAGGGGCGGCCTCGATTTGATTGATTGTATTTGCTTGATTGCTTGAACTTGGCTTGGCAACTTGACTTATCTGCATCGCTGGTGGAAGTTGAAACATCAAACATTGTGGCTGGGGAACGAGACAAACGAAGGGCGCAAGATAGGAAAAGGACAATAAGATAAAAGGTGTCAAAGGGGTGTCGTAGTGCGCACCAAACATAGCAGGCGTGGGTTGTCAGGTGACAGAGAATAAACAGTGCTTGAAGCTGTCAACACACTCGTCAACATTGTCCGAGACGAAACCGGACTGGGAACGGGGACTCAAAAGGAAGTGCTCTGAAAGACGGATCAAACAACACTGAAAACAACCGCACGTCCCGTGATCAGATATGTCGAACAATTGCCACGAGAAGATGAGAAAGGAAATGACCGTAACGCCGAAGCTTGCTCGCCTCCTGTCTCCAGCGGCGACTCCAGCGGCGACTCCAGCAGAGACTTTGACCTTGGCAACGACACATGGGGGAAACAATGTTGATCGGCAGGGACACGCAGGGACGTGACTGATGATCGTTTTGATAGCTTCGGCGGAAGTACCCTTTTCTGGAGGAGACGGGCATCGTGTGGACGGTGTGGGTTCGGGCTACTGTTTCGGAAGCCTTGGTTTATGGCCCGCCATGAGGTGACAATGAATGAAGTGTTTCAAACACAAAGGTAAATCGTGAGGATGATGGGAATTTGGATGTTGTTGAGGTTCGAGTTCAGTGATGCGGAGAAATTGGCACTCCCAGAAGACAAGAAATGAATTGGCCCAGGCTGTGATTGATAGTGCGGAGTCAGATGGTTCACTAACTTTGTGTGGTGGTAAACTCATAGCAAGCTGTTAGGGCCTTAGCCGAACTCGCAATCAGTCTGGCATACTAACACATCAACCCACGCGAGGAAGGGACCATGCAGTCGCCATTTCCCGTGCCCGCACCGTCCATGCAGTGATCCAGATCACACAAATTCCATTCGTTTCGTGTACCTTCCCGGTCCAGGCATTTGGGGGTCGCTTGACGACGAACAAAAATGGAAAGTGGAATGAGGAGTTGACGAAGGGTCACAAACGGGGCAGGAACGTTGAGGCAATTTTTGGCTGGTTCTTAATCTACCAAGTTCTCAATCCACTTCAGTTTGGTAAAGAGCGAGCTTTACCATCGTCCAAACTGACAACATCCCATCACCTTCAAACACCACCGTGGCAGCGGACAGCACGCAGAGTCGGAGATGAGACATACGGAAGAGACAAAACGGCGACACGTGCAGGGATTCAGGAAATGATCTGGCGTTTGATCTCGGTGATGGGATCATGATCCGACATTTTCCATGTGCCAAGGTGTGGATGGATGCTGATGGTAGGATCAAATCTTATCAGATCATCAGATATTGGCCCGCAGGGTGCTCCAGAAAAGGCTAAAGACCTGCCATTGCCGAACCATTGGATGACAGAATCCAGTCCCCCACAACGGAGTGCACCTCGGGTCGGACCAAACAACCAAGTACGGATGGTGATGAGTCAAATTTTTATCCCACTGTGTGTGACTGCATTGAAGGAGAGGAGTGACTTGTTCAGCTTTGTTCTATGTACTCACGTCTCTTCACTCGGAAGTTCAGCGTGGCAGACTGATGACATGGAGGTGAGAAGACAATTAAGACCGATGGTAATCAGAGTGTGTGAAATTACACTGACTTCAATGGTCAACTCGGCTCAAGTACCTATAAAAACAGTCCTCAAACACTACAGTCGTGTTATAGGATTAGCCGTGACTGCCTTGCACATGTACGGCTCCTACCATAGGCAGTTGAGCCTCGTACCGTACCATTACCGCTATTGGCTAATAGTACATTACGTATATATATACGTACGCCTAGTCTAGGCTCTAGGTATAGCCTTTATGCCTTGCCTTATATCGCCAGACTTGCGTACACCTCTCTTTCCCTCTCTTCGTATAATTACATATATTTAACTAACCCCCTACCTTTAGCCTTACCCCGTAATAGTTAGTTATACTTATTATTACACTACGAGTATATAATTTTATTTATTTAATTACCGCTATTATAAGATTTTCCGACGTATTTACGATTATTTCGTATTATAATAGTCCTAGTCGTATTGCATTAATAGGTTCGATTTTAAATTAATATTATTAAATTGTATTACAATCTTCTAATATTTATAAGGTAGTACGTCTATTTAATTATAAAGTAATACTTATTCTTTATTAATTAAATTAATTAAGATCGTCTATTACCAATATAGACATTGCTATTTCTACTATCGGTTTAATTATCGACTCCTTTTACAAATAGTTCTTCGAAAATATTATAGAGGCTTTTAATAGTAGCCTTAATCCCGGCGCTATAATTAAATAAGGCGACTTTAATATTACCTTTAAATTTACTAATTATTATATTTTCCTATACGTTATTATTATTCTTATTCAATTTATTTATTAAGACGTTATTAAGGCGAATTCCTTCGTTATAATTACTAACGACGTATTAGCCGATAATACGAAGTAATTAATTAATTAAGATATAATTATCGCCAATTTTAATAATAAGGTCCCCTACTTCGAGAAATAGTTTACTATTACTTAAAATAAACTTACTAATACTATTTTTACGCTTACTACTATTAATAAGGTTAATAATTAGTTTAGAAAGAATTATATTACTAGCCTTTGTAAAAAGAATAATACTATTAAGGAATTTAGAAAATCCTTCCGTTAATATATTAATTTGGGGAATTTTTGCACTTTTTTATGCGCCTATGTAGATAATATGGGGTTATTAGGAGCAGAGTAGTTAACGAATCAGGAGTAGATTAATCGGAGTATTTTGGTTCGGAAATCCGAAAACTCCGAAGTCGATATAAGTTAAAGGGTTAAGAGCTAATCTTAAGGTATAAAAGGAAGGTTTGAAGTTCCAAATAACGAAAAGGAAGAATAAGAATTTAGAGAAGATATTACTCTTTTAATAAGAATATATTTGAGCTTTGCTTTAAACTTTATTCTTTAAACCTTCTTTTAAAAGTAAAGCTTTTACTTTATTTTTATTTATCTTTAGTAATTAATAGAGTACGAAGTTACCTTCTTTCTTATATCCGACGTTTTTATTCCTCGACCCTCCTACTACGAATAGATCCGCTCCTTTCTTAAGATTAAAAGTTTTATCTTTTTCGTTTTGGGGGCTTTGAGTCTATTTATTATTCGTTAAATTAATACTAATTATATACTCTAAATCTTTATAATTCGTAAAGCCTTTAGATTCGCTCTTCAAAATAAGATGATAATAGTTTGTAGAGAGATCCGAATCCCGTCTCGTTTTTAAAAGGATATTATTACCGCTTACGTAAAAGTTTATACTATTTTTAAAATCTACGGTTTAATTTTATAGTTTTAGAATATTTATAGATAATTTAAGAAGATTAGACTTAAAATTACTACCCTCTACAATTTATTTTAAATTTATTAGGGTTTATAAATTAGTAGGAGTACTAGTTTTTATATTTAGTAATATATTTTTACTTTATTTTAATTTAGTAATAAGGACGAAATAGGTTTTAAACTCCTAATTAAGCTAGTTAATACGAATTTGAGAAGTCTCCGGCCGGGACTTTTCGTAAGCGCTAAGGCTTTTCTTAAATCCTTCGGAATACCGATAAGAATATTAAAAAACGAAAAACGAATTGCTAATTAATTCCTTCGATAACGAAAACTTTTATATAGTTATTATAAAATATTATTCCCGGATATATACGGACCTCTACCTCTTTAACCACTTCTACCTTACGATTTATTTATTAATGAGTAGTATGGTTTTTCCCCTACTATTCGATTGATAAGAAAGATACGAAACGATTGATTAGCGTAGAAAAAGATTAGAATAGATATTAGAATTAGATTTAAAATTAATACCGATACTATTAACCGAAAAGAATATATAACGAACCGAACGATTAAATAATAGATTAATACCTCGTAAGTATATACTTCGTAAGTATATACTTCGCAAATATATATTTCGCTAGGAATAGATTTCCAGGATTTATATATTTTCGACTTTAGTATCGAATTTCTTACTCGTTTCACCTTACTCTTCTTCGGTTATATTATATTAATAATATAGGCCGCTTTATTAGTATAGTATAATATAGCGAACTTTACGAAGAATACAATATAAATCGGCAGAATTTACGTTTGTACTTAATTATAAGCATTTAATTATATATTCGAAACCGAATTCTTACTTTATAAATTAGAAGATTTAATTAATTAAATTCCCTCTAATAAAGAATATTTATAAATAGAAGTCTATAAGAAGGATCTATAGCCTTGCCCTTTTTGCTATTAGAGATTACTATTAATATTAATATATATAAGACCTTACTTCTCTTTAATAAATATTTATTTCCCCTTTTATAACCCTTCTATTTATAATAATACTTATTTATTAGATAAATTAATATTAAATATTATAGGTAACGATAAGATTAGTAGCGATAAGACTAATAATAAGAAGGCCGGCGAAAATAATTAGAATATTTAAAAGAAGATTGTAAAGGTCTTTTCTAAAGCTTTCGAAATTATTACAAACTTTATTATTAGAAGTAATAATTTTATTTTTATTCGAAATATCGTCTTTAAGAAGAAGTTTAGTAGTAAGAAGGTTATAGAATATTTTAAACTCTTTGACGATAAGGTTGGATTCTATACTTTCGAGGATAACGAATTTAAAATTAATATTTAGCTTAGTTAATATAAGAGAGATCCGAGGGATATTAGTAAAGGTTTAATCCGTAGGCTAAAGGAAAAGAACGAATTTATTTAGGATAATTTTATTAAGGAATTTAGGATCGCTTTTAATATTAAAAACTTTAAATAAATAAATAATATATCCGTAGTACTAAAGAAATTCTATTCCAAAAAGATTAATTATTATAAATTTAAAATCGTTGACGTTATTATTGCAAGGGCGCTAGTATGGATAAGTCGAAGGCAAAGCTAAGATACCATCTATGACAGAAGATTTAAGGTGAGGAGAAGAAAAGGAAGAGAATTAGATACATGCGTACAGACCCGAATAAATACCCTAGTGCATAAGCGACAGCGGGACCCATATACGGGTCGCTAATAGCCAATCCCTTCACTCGCATCCCCCTTCACCTATATAATAAATAAGAGTAAATACCTTCAATAAACTTAAAACCCGCCTTAGCCAATCTTGGCGCGAACCTTCTATATTACTCGTTCCTCTAACCTTCGTAATACCTTATAGCACCTTATAGCACTTTATAGTACTAGTCCTCTTATAGGGGTATAGCAGTTATAGTAGTATAGCCGGACTAGCGCCGTTATATCACCCCCCCCTATATAGAAGATTCGTCCGTGAGTCTTACTAGAGAGTACCCTATAATAGACGTAATAATCTTCTAATAAATTTACTTATATAAAATCCGTTGTAAACGCCTTAATTCTAATAATTCTAATAATTCGTCGTCATTATACTCCTCCCAATCCTCGTTTAATTAGTTTATTATCCGTTTAAGCGGGCCTAGGGTATCCGGGTTAACCTTATAGAATTTCCAAAGAACCTTCGGAACGTACTTAAAGTCCGAAGCCGGCTAATACTCTAAATCGGAATCCTAACCTCGCTAATCCACATTATAGAAGAATTTCCCATTAATAATCTTAAAAACGTTAATTTTATCGACCTCCTACTCGGGGTCCTCGTTCTTATTAATATTAATTAGGCCTAGGTATTTAACGGCTTGCCCTAGTAAAGGGTTATTATCGTACTTACGTAAATAATTAATATAGAAGAGATTAAAACCCTTCTAACTATCGGGAAGCTCTAACCAGTAAAAATACCCTACTTTCTCGATAATCTTATAATAATTACAGGTATTAGGGAAATCGAATTTATCGTTAAGGCGAATAATCATTAATTATAGCCGTTTAATAATAATAACCCTATCGCCGACGTCGAAATTTAGGTCTCTATACTTCTTATTAGCCTAATAGGCTTACTCCTCCTATACCTTTATTATCATTTCCTTAGCAAATTCCATATATCTATAAATATATTAAACGTATTTTTAAATTTATTCCCTAATTAATTATTCGTTTCTAAAGCCGGCGTCGAAAGTATACGCCTCTTAATCGAAGGGTATATACATCGGGCAACTAAATATAATTTCGTAAAGGGAGAAGCCAATATTATTTTAGGGAAGGCTATTCTAAATTATATCTAAAATAAAGATAGCTTCAGACTAATTATTTTAATAATAGTCTACGAAGGGGCGTAACCATTAATTTAAATATATATTTATAACCTCGGCTTAGCCAGCCGTCTAATTATAGCCTATAATAACTAACTTCTACTTTATACCCATTAATTTAAATATTTCGTCGGTAAAAGTAAAGACGAATTAAAGGCTATAATCTAAAATAACCTCTTCGGGTATATTATAGATTTTATAAGGTTCCTCGTAGTATATCCGGGCAATATCCTAAGCAATCGATTTCTCTATATAAAGTATAACCTATAACGATTTTATTAAGCGGTCTATTATAACTAAAGTATTATCGAAGCTATATTTATCCTTAAATATCTTCTTATAATTAATTATAATAAAAATCTATTTCTTAGCGGGTAGAGGAATAGGGTATAACTTTCTAGGTATTTTATCTCTAAACACCTTACTCGCCCTACAAACTATATAATTCTTAATAAAACGTTTAATATCGCCGGCTATACTTAACTACTAATAGCAATAGTTTAAAATCGCTCGAATCTTATTATAGCCGGGGTATACGGTCGCTAAAGTCGAATACGCCTCATCGATAATATAAGTACGCAAATTATCTTTATCAGGGACGGCGAAACAGCTTTAATAAATTAATAAATCGTTAGCTATTATTATAAAATTGGGGTCTAAACCATATACCCGAATTTAATATTCTTCTAAAGACTCCTCTTCCCTATTAGCCTTTATAATAACGTCGACTAATTCGTAACCTTCCGGCTCTACCAGACTTAATTCTAATCCTTCTATATTTAATATTATAATTAGAACGGATTCTTCTAACTTTATACTAATTATAATAATAATATTAATAATTATAAATACCACTTCTCTTACTTCCTCTATAAATTTAAAGATTTAAAACGTATAATAAATTTCCTTTTTATCCTTTTAAATCTTCAAATCTTCTAACTTTCGGAATAACGCATCGGTTACTACATTCTATATACCTAATCGATACGTAATTTCAAAATAGTATTAGAACAGGAACTCAACCTATCCAACTTATTTAAAATTGAATAATCATTTCGTATAAAAATATTCTAATACTTAATAATTTATAACGATTATAAATAATTTAATCTATTAAAAACTAACTAATTCTAAACGCTACGTTTAGAAGATTCGAATAATAATTAAAAATTCCTTATTATAAATCAGGTAATTATATTCGGCGTTTTACATAGTTTCGGAAAAAAAAACTATAGGATATTATTTTCCTATATTTTTTTATAATTAGAAGAGTATATTAATAAATATTCTATCGCTAATATTTATCTCTACCCTAATTTCAGTATTATAGTAAAAGTATTTTAATAGAAGGGCGTTAATAAATAATTACTTTAAGCCATTAAAGGCTTCCTAGTACTTAAGGGTCTAAATAAAGGCTTCCCCCTTCCTAATTAAATTGGTAAGGGGACGAATTATTCGATTATAATTTTTAATAAATTTTCGGTAGAAATTGTAAAACTTTAAAAAAGATTAGACTCCGCGTAGATTAAAAAGTATAGCCTACTCCTTAATAACCTCTACCTTTTCCGAGTCGATAGAAATACTATTATAACCTATAATAAAGCCTAAGAATTTCGTTTTAATAATATAGAATTTATATTTCTTTAAATCGGCTTATAAACCTACATCCTTCAATTTAGCTAATACTTTATAAATATAATCTTTATACTCCTCGAAAGTATTAAAATAAATTAAAATATTATCGATATACACCGTATAAAAATTTCCTAAGTATAACCCTAAAACTAAATTAATAAAGGCTTAGAAATTAGCCGGGCCGTTAATTAATTTAAATAATAATACTTTATATTTAAAAACTCCTATACCGGTACGGAATATAGTAAACTCTTTATTTTCTAATCTTATACGAATATAGTAAAACGCTTATCGGATATCAATTTTAATAAACTACTAAACCTTTATAATTTTGGTTAATATCTCTTCGATTAATAATAGGGGGTATCAGTCCTTCCTAGTAATAATATTAAATTTATAATAATCAATATAAAAGCGAAAATTACTATTAATTTTTTTAACGAATAGGATAGGAATCGCCTAAGGAGACGAATTTACTTCGATAAATCCTTTAAAGAAATTTTCTAAGATATATTTCCTTACCGCCTCTAATTCGTCTAATAATATCTTATAAAAAGGACTATAACCGAACTCTTTTAAATAATAACCTTCTTCGAATTTAATTTTATAATCGCCCGGTTAATAATTTAATAAAATATTCGAATCGAATTTATTAAAGACGTCAATATAATTATAATAATATTCTAATATTATTTTTAAAACTTCCTCCCGAAATTCCTTTTCGTCGCAGGGTAGTAATTCCCAAATAAAGTCCTCTACTACGTATTTTTATTAAATAAATTAATCGATTTCGAAAATACTTATCGAATATACTATATAATTATCTTTAATAATTAATCGTATAAATAAATCGCTATCGAAAATATATATTTATACCGGTCGTTCCTTATACTAACCTATTAAATCTCTTTTAAATTTATATATACTTTAGCTATTAGAACCCTATTTGCCGTCTCGGAGTTCGGTCAGTTTAATTCGAACGAACTATATAAGTTTTAGAAATAATATTATAAAGTAAGTAAAATTAGCCAAATTCCTTTCTATTTTACTTAATAAGTTAATCCGTTTAAGAATTAAATTAGAATTTTAGAATAAAATATAAGAACAAATATAACCCAATTCGCTAATATCTTTATCTCAGGTATATTTAAAATCTACTAATATAATAAAGACCGTCTTCTTAAACTACAATTAAAAAGCTTCGAATTCGTAAATACGCTTCTCGATTTATCTTTAATATTATTGTACCTCTTTCTAATATTAATCATAGACTTCTTAATTGAATTCTTTCTTACAATAGTCGGGAAAAGGCTAGTCCGCCAAAATAAGTATTAGAATAACCGTATAACTATTTATAAATTTAAGCGCTTCGCAGCTACTATTCTTACTATCGGCTCGACGTTTATCTTCTCAATTTATAAACGCGTCGCAATAGACTACATTTTTCTAATATTTAAAGTTTATAATACTAAAGCCTCTAGGGTAAACTTCAAAATTTAAATTCCTTATCTACTCGAAATCTAATTTCTATTTAGGGGGAAAGATAAAACGACGATTCTTATAATTTACCTAAACGTTATAAATATTGAACTATTTACGACCGATAATAAAATCGTAATTTATATTAATAATAATAAAAATATCGAAGAGTATTATTCGATTTCGAATCTTCAAAGCGGCTTTAACAACTTCTTTAATACCTTAATTAATTTTTCCTTAATAATTACTAATACTTCGAGTAGGAAAATCGCTCGTTATTTCTACTAATAATCGTTCTTTCAATTTATTAATAAATATTATACTAATAAATAGATAACCGTTTACTCCTATATCAATTAGGGCGTTAAATATAAATAAAGATATTCTATTATTAATTATAATATATTAAATAATTATAAAATCCCCTCCTAAATAGAGTATTAAATTAAATCTATCCTTTCCTTATCTTTATCTTTCCTTTATCTATTCTATAACCGATACTTCCCCTAAGAAGGAATTTAATTTACTTAAGGTATTCAATTTCCCTAATTATTAATAGCGGAAGCGTTACCGGTAATTAGAATAATAGCCGGGGCTACGGACTAGGCCCCTCTAATACCACCGTTCTTATAAATTAAATAATACTCTATAATAATAATAATATAATCGTAGCGCTCTCGGTCGTATTAATCCTTCTAAGAATAATCGTACTTAATATAGCCGCGCTCTTTACAAAGGAAGTAACGACCTTTATTAAATAAATAAATAATTTCCTCAATATAATTAGCAGTAGAGCAGTTATTATTTCTACCGCCGCCGGCAGGCTTCGTAATCGAAGTATTAGAACCGCCAAAATTATTAATTCCCTTATTACTATTATTCCCTTTATTATAAGAAGAAAAAAAAGAAGAAGCAACCTTAACTTCCTTAATAATAGTCTTAAATATTTAACTAAAACCGGAATAATCAATATAATAAAATTCGAAAGAAATAAAAGAATTATAATACTTAACGCCTATCTACTTCTTATATTCCGTAAAAAAGCGTTAAAATAGTTCGCACTTCTACTTAATCTTAGGGCGTTAATACTCGCCAACTATATAAACGAATTTATTCTTAAAAAAATCGAAATTATTAATATCCTTTATCTTAAATTTCGTAAAATTAATAAAAGCCTTTTCGTCTTAATTAGAGTCGCTATACTCGCGTTATAAATAAGTTATTAAATTAAAATAAGTCGTAAATTAATCGAGGTAAATTTCGTAGAAGTAAAGTATTAAGTCTTTAAAAGTAAAGCCGGCCAAACGACTTTTAATATAAAGAAACTTATTATAATCAGTAAGGTAGTAATTAATATTAATTTCGAACTTATTTTAAATTAAGTCGTACTAAGCCTCAAAAGGTATATTATCCTCCTTATCCTAATTATAGAATTTAAGCAGATCAGCCTACTTAATAGAGAGGCGAATACAACGAAGGGGAGCGGTCGTAATTTCGTCGTCGTTATCGTCTACGGGCGGAGTTATAATGAAATAGATAGTCGAATAATAAAAAGGAACTACGCTAAGATCCCTTTTAATATTAGGGAAAATAATCTTCTTAACCGAAATCGTTACCGCTTTATCTTTAAATTTACAAATACTTTTAAAAACATTCAAATTAATAATAATTTCTTTTAGGGTTTAGATTTCCTCCTCTTTATTAGCCAAATAATTTTTAAGGGACTAAACCATTTTAAGATTAATAATTAAAATAGGCATATCAGAGAGAGCTTCCTCCAATTTAGGGATCTAATCGTAAATAATATAAAATTTAATATTCAAAAACAAAATAATTTAATATAGTTCTAATACCTATTCCTTCAATATTATAGCTATTATAACCCAAAATTTAAATTCGTAGAATATATCGGCTAGACGGTTGGCACATAGCTCGGTGAACTTAGCTTCGTTTAAATAACCGTTAAATAGGAATTCTAAATTAAATAATAAAGCGCGATAGGGGACGTAAGGGACGGCGTTATAGATAAAAAATTCAACGAACTCCTCTATTTTATCCTTTAAATCCTTAATAAAATCCTTTAAATTAAAAATAATATTATATTTATTAATCTCTTTACTAATATACTAATCGAATAAATCGAACGATAGTTTAAATTCCTCCTCCTTATCCTTATTTTTAATTAAAACATCGGCTAATATTTTAAAAAGGGATTTGAATTAATTATATAAGTAAAGTAAAGTTTTCTTATAAAGAAGGGTAGATTTATTACGAAATTTCTCTTTAAAAGGGTAGAAACTATTAAAATACTCTTTATTAAAACGTATAAAAGCCTTCGCGTTCTCCCTAATAATGGAATCGACGTATTAAAGCTTCTTCTTATTTTTAACGACCTTTTTATCAACATTAAGCTTAATAATAGCTTTATCCTTCTCTTTCAACAATTTAGAATTATCCTTATCGTTAGCATTTCCTTCTTAAAAAGTTTTATCTTTATTTACAGACTTAGGGCTTTCATCGCCAAAAAAATCGCTATAATCGTCTTTCTTATAGTAATCTTTATTATTATTATTAAAGCCTTCAATTCCAGCGCTAATACTATTACGAATTAAGCACGGAAGTACTATAATATTAATTAGTTTATTAATAGTCTCAATACCTCGAAATACAATAAATCGGTTTTAATTATCGGTTTCGTAATTATTAAGATTTAACCTTCCTAAATAATTATTAGGTTGACTTTAAATAATATAAGGGCGCTAATATAAATAAATCGAAAGTAAAACTAAAATACTATTTATAATAAAAGATTTAAAGTAAAGAAAAGAAAAGGAAGAGAATTAAATACATACGTATAGACCCGAATAAATACCCTAATACGTAAGCGATAGCGGGACCCATATGCGGGTCGCTAATAGCCAATCCTTTCACTCGTATCCCCCTTCACCTATATAATAAACAAGAGTAAATACCTTCAATAGACTTAGAGCCCGCCTTAACCAGTCTTGGCGCGAACCTTCTATGTTACTCGTTCCTCCAACCTTCGTGACACCTTATGGCACCTTATGGCACTTTATGGCACTAGTCCTCTCATGGGGGTATGGCGGTCATGGCGGCATAGCCGGACCGGCGCCGTCACAATTATTTCCTAAATTACTCTCCTTATTCGATAAAAGGAATCCGATTATACGAATATTGAGATTTCGGCTATTAAGAACTTTTATAAGAAATTGAATTTTAAAACGCGTTATATAATCGGTAATTTTATAGGAGAATATAAAGAGGATTTATTTAAGAAGGATTGGATAGAATTTTCCTAAGAATTAAATAAAATTGTAGTAGAATTTTTCAACAATATTAATACCTCTAAATCTAACGCCTCTTCTCCTTCTAATTCTAATAACGAAGAAGTGACCTTTAGGAAGGTTAGGATAGTTAAGTAGATTGTTGAATTAAATTCTAATTCCGATAAATTTATTATAGTAATTAAGTAGAAGATTATTAAGACGATTAAAATTAGGAGTAAATCTCCTCCTCCTCTTACTATACTTCTTCCTACCCTTACCCCTATTCTGGATAAGGTTATAGATGAGTTTATTATTAGTTTTAATAAAATAATTATTGTTCGAACTAAGGCTATTATTCCCCTAATTATATAGTAGACCCCTTTTATATAATATTTAACTTCCTACTTACCGAATTAAATCGGCGTAATTCCCTCTACTTAAATTACTACTACTATTACTTATAATAATAATAGTTATCCTAAGGGAAGAATAAATCCTAACCCCAATTAAATTTATTATTAATATAATAAGAATAGTTATTACTAGTATAAATATTAGGAAAAGGAATTAGATATTATATACCGGCTCTATACTTACCTCCGGCTTAATAGAATTAAGTAGATTAGAATTTAAATCTTCCTTAGTAGAAACATTAATTTTAAAAATCTTATTAATTAATAGTTTATTTCTAATATAAGTTCGAAGGGTGCTATTAGTAGGCTAGTAAAATTATTTATAATTATAAGCCCTAATAATAAAAATTATTAAATAGGTTTTAAGAAATAGGAATTTAAATAGTTTAAAGATAGAAATCCGAATAAACCCGATTTTGTCCTTAATTTTAATTTCTTTAGTAATAGTACTAAATAAGTATAGGAGTAAATTAAAGTATTATAGTATAAAACTATAATTATAAACGTAATTTAGATAAAATTATAGGATAAGTTCTACGGTTTAACGTTAATATTTTATAAGAAGACGGTAATAATCTATACTATTAAGCCCGCTAAGACTAAAAAGCCTAAGGAGATTTTGAAGAGGCCTATTTAATCGGAGCGGATTATTAAATTACTTAATTCCGACGGCGAATAAATTAATCCGAAGGCGAAGTCTACCGATAAGTCTATTGATAAATCTATTAATAAATCCGTTAGTAAACCTTTTAATAAAGTAGCTAATAAGGTAATTAATAAGCCTATTAATAGATTAGCGGTTACTACGCCTACGGATACGAAGAAGGTTTATATTGAAGAACTTAATATAAATTCTAAAGATACCGCTATATTCGATTCTATACTTCTTAACGTCGAATTTAGAAAATAACCTTCTAAACGAAACGCTAATACTATAGAAGGGAAGAAAGAGAATAAATTTACTCCTATATTAAAGGGGGACGAATTTATTTAGGAATCTATAGAAAAGGAGAAGGGTATTCTTTTAGCCGAAGTTAAGGATTTAAAAATTTATAATAATATTGCGGAGTTAAAGGAGCTTTTCCCTTTAGTAATAGAATTAATAAATATTAAAGTTAATATTATAATTAAAGATATTATTAAAGCGAGCCCTATTTATACTAACGCTATTTATAAATAGGTAGATTTAATTAATTCTTCCGGTATTTATACTAATTCCGATTTAGTATTAGAATATAATTATAATAATAGTATAACCTACGATAATAGTACTAAGGCAAATAAGTTTGAACTTATTATTCGGAAGTTTAATGCCTATATTAATATAGTTATTACTATTAACGTTTATCCGAAGTTAGGAGATAATAATTTCGCTAATATATTTATTAAGAAGGTTAAAAGTATATATAATTAGTTCGACTATATAAATATCCCGAATACCCTGTATTTTAATTAGTAAATCTTGAATAGGTTTAAGATTAAGCCTATAAGGATAGTATTTAAAAATAGCGGAGATATTACTATTAATTCTATTAAATAGTTAGATATATCTAGGATTATTAATATTAATAACGTTATTCGCCTTATTCCTTTACTTATTCTAATAATTTTTATAAAGGTTAAAGGAGGTCTAAAGTATTCTATACTATTGGATATTAGAGCCGAGTGTAATATTATCTATAAGGATTTAGTAGATTAATTCAACTTTAATTCTATTAAAATTGAAATTACTAATATAAATAATAATAGAAGTAAGAAGAGATTTCTTAGTAAGACTTGTAAAAAAGTCTACCTATTCGATAAAGGAAGAGAGGTTTACTTTTTTATTATTAAAAATCGTCTTCTTAATTATAATATTATTTTAGGGCTCCCGTTTTTCTAAAATACGAATATTTATATCCGATATAATAAAAATAATAAGAATTATACTACGATTATTATAGACGGCGCTATTATTTATACTATTCTAGTTACGGATCCCGAATTTAGTAAGAGTAAAGTTAATAGCCCTAGTAAAACCGGAATTAATTAATACGTTTAACCCTTATATAATTGAAAAATTGGGGCGGAATATTCCTAATTAAATAGAATTTAATAAGGATAATAAAAAACTTCTTACTTTGATAGACGAAGTAATATAAGAACTTTTAGAGTTTTTATATAACGAGCGCGAAAAATATAATATATTATACAAAATTTAGAAGAATATTATTAGAATAGAAGTAAGTCCTAAAATTAATTCGGAATAGGAAGGTAAAAGCCTAATCCGTTCGGTATAAAGTAAAGGAGGAGATTTTAGGGTTAGCGATAATTATAATAAATAAGTAGAAATAGAATTAGAATTTAAAATAATTATTCGGAAAATAAAGTATAAAATTAGGAGAATTTTAGCTAGGGAATTTAAGAGGGTTATTAGGAGGGACGTATAGTAGTTTATAATAAAATTAAAACTAAATAAGAAGTAGTTTCGAAAAGTATTAAATTCATTTTCTATATAAATTAATACCCTTTATAAGAGAATTATTTAAAAAGCTAATTTAGTCGATAACGTTATATTAAATAGATTTAAATTTGAAGGGAATTTTAATTAGAAAGTAGATAAGCTAATGGTTTTGTAAAAATAGATTAATAATACTTTTAAGAATTTTAATTCCGAATAGGATAATTATATTTTCCTTCGGTTTATAGAGCTAATTAAAGGTTTGCGTTTAATAGAGGAGTACTTTTAAGAAATACTCAAATAAGTTTAGAATATTCTAAATAAAGGAGAAATTGAATTATTTATTTATATTCTTTATAATAGAAAAAAAGTATTTGTTTAGACTTTTTCTAAGTATAGGAAATTTAATCTCGACGTTATTCCGCCGTAGAAAATCCGTATTATTCCCTATTCCGCCTAGTAAATTAAAGTAATCCCTATTTTAAAAGTACTTTACAATAAAGTTTATAATCTATTTAAAAATAGAATTAAGAAAAGTATTTTAGAGGAAAATTATATTATTTATAAGAATAATTAGTTCTTCGTTATAAAGAAAAATAGTAGTCTAAAATTAATTAATAATATATAGTAGATTAATAGGATTATATTGAGAAATATAAATCTACCCCCTAATTATAATAATTTTAGTAAAAACTTTAGAAGTTGTAAAATAATCTCTTTTCTAAATTTATTCTCCGGTTATAATTAAATTCCTCTTAATAAGTCTAGCCGAAATATTACGATTTTCTCGACTGATTTTGGCTACTTCCGGATAATTACCCTTTTTTAAAGAGGTATTAATTCTATTACTTAATTTATAAAAATAATAATACGGATATTCTATAATTTAATCCCTAATATTTATTAATTTTACTTCGATAATATTTGTATTAGAGGGCCGAAGAGTAATTATAATAGGGAGTTAATTAATTCTAAGGGTATATAGAAGTATATTTTTAAATATTTTATAAATATTAATAAAGTCTTTTTTAACGTTAAATTAGCGGGAAGGACTATTATAATAATTAAGTCTTAATAGTACTAAAAGGAAATTATTTTAGTAGGTTACCTTTATAGACCCGATAGACGCTCTCTAATAAATAAGAAAGTACGAGTAATTAATAAATAGATTTATTACGAATATTAACCTTATAAGAAAGGTAAAGAATTGGAATAAGTTAGATCCTTTTTAGGTATTATTAAGTATTACCGAATTTAGATTAAAGGGTTTGGTATTATTATAATTCTTTTATATACTTTAATAAAGAAAGGAATAGATTAGTAGTAGATTAAAAACGAATAATTCGCTATAAAACGATTATAATATATAATAATTATTACCCCTATTTTTATAACGCTAATTTATAATAATAAACGGTATAAAACTATTTATTTTATAATTAATACTTTTATTAACGGTTGGAATATAATTCTAAAGTAGATTGGTTTTAATAATCGTTATTATTTATACTATTTCGAGAATAAGATTTAGTCTAATACGGAATTGGCTGTTGCCAAGCCAGCTTGCTCTATCGATAGGGTACGTACCTTATCGATAGGGATGCGAGCTCCCTGATTGGCCAGACCGCCAGACTGCCTGGCCCGTGCGCTCTAAGCGACCTGCACAAAACCTTCTTTAGACTGCGCCTTCTGCGCAGTCTTCTCTCTTGCTCTCTTTGTCAAATATAGCATTTCAACCTTACACGACTGCTCGCTGTGCAACACTCGTTCAGAACCGTTACATTATATTTGACCCTCTTTTCAATTCCTCGTCGCCGTCATCGTCCTCTCGCAGGCACGCCCAAAAGAGCTCTCTCCCTGTTGCTCTCGTCTCCTCCAGCAACACCCACTGTCGCTCCTGTCCGCCAGCGACAACCTCCCCTCCACGTCTCTCGAGTCAGCAGTGCCCCTCTCGCCGGCACGCTAGAAGAGTCTCTGCAGCTCTCGCCCTCGTGAAGAGTCCCTTTCGCTCTCGCGATTGCCAGCGATTTCACTCTCGCTCTCACGATCCCCAGCGACACTCTTCTCGCTCGACCCGCTCCGTTCGTCTGCGATCATCCCTGATCTCAGCCGCTGCTGCTGCCCGGACCTCCGTCCCTCTCGACAACGGCACCAGTCCTCAAGAGCGTTTAAGTCTACACGTGGATGGACTCGCCACCTGCGATACAGGCTCGCCTGCCCTTCGCCTGCTATCTCTGATGGCAACACCTTTCTTTTGGCCTCTGCCTCCGTCAGGCATGCCTCGGTTGACGATGGGGCGGTCCTTTTGACACCTCGATCATGGTCTCGGTGACAAGGAGGAGGAGAGAGAAGGAGAACGGTGGTAGTGGCAGTGGCTTCTGGTCCAAGGAGCAAGATGGTTGCACGAGATGAAGTCAGTCCATCTCGACCCGGTGGGGGCTCAGACGGTTACGACAGCGACAGCTAAGAGGAGGAGTTCACGGACTGAGCAGTTGTTGCATCTATAGATAGCAACGCCTTGAGAACACTGGGGGTGAGGGAGTGTCATTCATATCCAAAAGGAGGGACCGCTGATCTATGACTTGCTGGGCATGCTTCTGCTGGTCAGAGCAGTGAGGCCACCGTGCAGTACCCTTCGCCGCCCAGCCATCGATGATGGTGTCTGCTACGAAACGCAACCGCAGGAGGGTGGCAGACGTGAACATTTCGTGGGCACAAGGATCACTGAGGTCGCCGCTGGCGGGCGGTACAGATGGGTGTTTAAAGACAGCTACTACTGGCAAGAGAAGCAGAGCGATACGAAGCACTGGGTGATGGCCTTGTTATTGACTACTGCCGGCCTGGATTGGCTCAGCAGAAGAGACGCGCCGGATGGGCAAGGTCTAGATATATCCCCTAATTCAGTCTTAGTACCCTTAGCCTTTGGGTACAGCTCTATAAGGGTAGGTGCCTAGCAGGGCACCGCCAACTCGGGTAGTGAGCAGGTGGTCGTGCAGCGTTTGTTTGGGGGCTCAGATGGTGATGATTCTTTCTTGGTGTTGTTGATTCTTCCCCGTACGGTGGGCATTTGGTTGGGAGCGGTTGTTGATGGATTTCGTCACCTTTGTTGGCTGTTGCCAAGCCAGCTTGCTCTATCGATAGGGTACGTACCTTATCGATAGGGATGCGAGCTCCCTGATTGGCCAGACCGCCAGACTGCCTGGCCCGTGCGCTCTAAGCGACCTGCACAAAACCTTCTTTAGACTGCGCCTTCTACGCAGTCTTCTCTCTTGCTCTCTTTGTCAAATATAGCATTTTAACCTTACACGACTGCTCGCTGTGCAACACTCGTTCAGAACCGTTACATTCTTTATACTTTAAAGTATTTATAACGCTATTTATTTAATATTTATTTTATTATTAAAATAGACGTTTAAGTACTAATTTATTAGTTTAATAATACTATTAATAATATCCTAGGCGTACTATTTATAAAATAGATCGTTTGGATTAAACTTTTTAACTTTAATATTAAATATATTATAGGTAGTAAAAACGGAGTTATTAATAATTTGTCCCGCAAATTACTAAACCTTATAGATCTATAATATAAAGAATATAAAGAAGATATCGACGATTATATTAATACGTAAATCTACTCTATTTACGTTATTTACATAGATAAACTTATACTAATTTTCTAAGGAGATTGGTTTAAGGAATTATATAAAATCGTTTAGTATTTTTTTACTTTAAAGACTTCGGAATACTTATATAGATTAGCTTTCCGACGCTAATTCCAATTCAACGTTTTAAAGTATTTCGTTTCTAATAGAGCCCTTTAATTATAATTAACCTATAATAGTTAATTACTAAAATAATTAGTAAATACCCCTTAAAAACGAAAGTTAATTATAATTCGTTATTATAATAAAATTAATTATAGAGGAAGGGAAGGTATTTACCGACGGATTATTGAATATTATTATTAGAAAGGGATATATTCTTAAATTGAAGAAATAATCCGCTCCTATCCTACGTATTAAAAATTCAATTCTAAATAGTATAAAGACGGCTATTAATAAATATATTTTAGTCCCTAACCTTTTAGGAGATAGACTTTAAATATCTAATACTTAGAAGGGCTAGGATAGAAGAAAAAGTATTTCTTATTTAAGGCTAGAAATAATCTAACCGGTTATATTGAGGCGATTATTTTAAGTGCTACTAAAGCCGATAGAATTATTATTTTCCTACAAATTATTTTTTTCTACTAGGGATATCCGCTTAGGATCCTGGTTAATAGTAGCCTTGAATTTCAGGGAATAATTATAGAAGCCTATATTCGTTTAAGAATTCTAAAATATTATATTGCCCTTTATAATTTAAGAATTAATAAAATAAATAAGTAAAAATATATTACTATTACTACTTCCTTAATAAAATTAATTAATAGTAAAGGAGAAAATTAGAGGAAATATTTTCTTTATATTATTTTTACTAATTGTATTACTATTCGAGGAAGTTATAATTATACTCCCTTCTAATTAATTTATAATTATAACCTAATTATACTTATTAAATTTAATTTACTTTTTTAGCGGGTAATTAATTAGTAAAATAATAATTAGAAGTTTACAATTAAGGAGTTAATTACTATAATTACTAGTATATATAAGGAGATAGAATATTATTTTATTTAAGCCGTTAAAAAGGTTATTGAAATCCGGGAAAAAGCCGCCAATTATAGGAATTGGGTTAATAAGCGCAAATTCCGATTAAAGAACGCTAAAATTGAAGTTAGAAATTTAATACTAATTTATAATACTTTCCGCTATATAAATATAAATATAATTAAGAAGTTGATATACTATTAGTATAAACTTTTCCGAATTTATAAGATTGTTAATAGGAATATTTATTACGTATTTACCCTTAATAGAATTAAATTCGCTAAGCCGATTTCCTTTAAAAGGATTAAAAAGTTTATTATTTAGGATAGTATAATATTAAGTCCGGATAAACTAAATTTGCTATTAAATAAGATTGATCTAGAAATAGTTAATACTACTCTAAATTTTAATATTAAACCTATGTAAAATAGAGAGTTAATATCCGTAAGAAATTAGAAAAAAGCCGCCTTAAAAAGTTTTACTCGATTTAATATATATAAGAAGAAGATAAAAGAGTAATTGTAATAAATTAATATAGAAGTTTATTTACCTATTAATCGACTGCTAGGAGTTTGGTAAATAATTGAAAATAGTAAAGAAGAATTATAAATTTGGAATTTCTACTTTTAATCTACTATTTAAATAGTAAGGGAAGTTGTTTTTTTTAATAGAGTTTTTTTGTTTTTTAGCGAAAGTAGTAGACTAAGCTCTAATTACTCTCGAAGGGAAGATTTAAAGGAAGAAAAGAAAAGGTAGGAGTTTAAAGCAAGATTTGAATTTATTATACGATATATTCCCTATTTATTTTTTTCGAATTTTTTTTTCGTTTTTAGTTTTTCCCCCCTACCGATCCGTACCCCGATAAAACCAACCGTATTAAAATAGGTTTAACGACAACGGACGAATCTTAGTTTTAAATCCTTATTTAAATTAGGTTTATTCGATACCTTATCTATATTAAAATTTTTATCCTCTTCTATAATTATAAATAGTATCCTCTTCTTTTCGAAGGCCCGAATATTTCTAATATTAGGACTTTTACCCTTTAAACCTAATACCTTTACTTTATATTAAATATACTCCCTCTATACTAATAGATTATAAAGAATAATTTTACGATTACGCTTCTAATTTCGCGGAATATATCCGTTAATTTTGAAAGGAATACCGGTATTATCTATCCAATTATCCTTAAGAATACTATATTCCCCTTTAAATTTACTATTATAATTACAATTATAGATTTCGAAAGTATTAAGGAATTAAGAAGAGGTAATATAGTCGATAGCCCTTTTATTATATTAGTAATAGTTTTTATAAATCCCCCCCTTTATATTTGGATTTAAGGATATATAGCCGACGAAAGGAGTTTAAATAAGCGGAATCTCCTATTATTATTTCTCGGTGTAGACGGAGGTATAAGTCTTTTGAAACTTCTAAATATAATAAGTATATATAAGGCAATTCCTAAGGAAAAGTTAGTAATAAAAAACGGAAACTTATAAGAAGGAGCTAATTATTTACTCCTTTCCGAATATTTAAATTATTAGTACGAAAATACGCTCCTTTTTTATACTTATATAGTAATTATAATAACCCTAAGGCTAACTACCCTTTTTTTCGATATAAATCCGTTTATAAATTATCTTCTTCTTTTCAAAATTCCGAAAACGGTCCTAAATTGTCTATTAGTATTTATAAATTAGGTTAAAAGACGAATAGAAAAATCCGAAGTCGTTGAGAAATTTAAATAGGATTTACTTTAAATAGAAGAGGTTAATTATTAGAGGAAAAGAAATTTAGTAAACCCGTATATAATCGGCGAAAGTTTAATATTAAGGAATGAGAGGAGTACTTTAAAGGTTATTTTCGGAAAGAATATTCTTATTAAGTAAATTAATATATATTTTTAATAAAATCTATTATTTGCCGTTAGGACGTTTATTATTATAGTATACTTAATCCGCTATTTTAAGAGGAAAGTAAAGGATAGGAGGTTTATTTTTAAAAACGATAAGGCGTTTATAAACGTAAAGCTATATTTCCTAAATATTTTTCCTTGGCTAAGGATTATTATCTTTAAATACATTTAGAAGATTATATTAAATTGCCTCTTAAATTGGGTTAGAATAGTAAAGGGAGAAAGATAGGTTTAATAACGAAGAAATTATAATGCTAATTTAAAAGTAAGTAGTGTAATATAATAGTAATAGAGCTTATAGAAAAGAAAGATCAAAATATAGAAAAAAATGTAGAAATAAGGGTTTTTTATACTTAGATTAGGGCGCCCTAATTTAAAAAAATTAAATTAGGAGGACTTAATAAAATGCCTAGGAATTTTAATAATTGGTTAAGTAGTAAAGGAAGTAATTAGGACGAAAAATATTATTGAATTAAATAATTAATTTAGAAATTTTTCGAGGAAAAAGCCGGGATGAGAAGTACTTTTAATTAGTATTACTAGCGAAAAGTAACCCTAAATTAGTAGTAGTCTCTCCCCTTTACTTCTAAAAATTAAAAAGTTTCCCCTTTTTTATAAACAAAAGAGAAGGAGTTAGCCTAAAGTATATTATCTTAGGTAAAGAACTTTAATTATTTATAGACTTTTAGGAATAGGATTGAACGAATTTATAATAAATTTTTCTACTATTGTAAAATAATTAGTAGGAAAGTTAATTGGCTTTATAATCTATTATAATAAAATAAAGTAATTAGCCCTAGGCTTTTCTCCGTTTATATAGGGATAGTAGTAATTACCCTAATTATTAGTATTGTAGCCCTTATAGAAATATTTTTTTCAATTAAATAGAAAAAAGGAGGCAGTATAAAAGGGTAAAACGAAAGGTTTAAAATAAAAACTTGCGCCGTTTTATTATATAGACTAACCCTCAAGATTTTTTAGTTTAATTATCGTAAATAAAAGATATTAAAATAAAAAATTAGGTATTAGTATAGTCGAGGGTTAAAGTAAAAGGAAATCTACACTTTAAATTATCGACCTACTATCTATAAAAAATTAATCTTCCCCCTCCTGTTTTTTAATTTCTAGATTATTACTTTTGCTAAACGACAACTAAATCCCTCTTATACCCCAAATACCTTTTTTTATTCCCCTTTTCGATTTAGATAATATTTATTCGATAATAAGTAAATTAGCCGATATAAATATTCCTCCGATTCCGTTCGGTTCCTTCCTTCCTCCCCCGATAATTTTCGACTTCCTTAACAATATCTTATTATAGCGTATACGAGAATTTGAGGCGTTAGAACTATAAAACTACCCGTTAGTCCTTATTTAAGTTCAAATTCGGAAAAGTATACCTATTTCGTAATAAAAAGGTAGAGATTTATAATAAAAATTACGATTAAAAATATACTTATCGGAATATAAACAGCCGTTTTAATTTTAAGCGATTAGCCCCGTTTACTATTACTTTGTATAAACTAAATTTAAGTATATTTAAAGTTATTTTTAATAGATATTCGCTACGACCTTTTCTAAATTAATCCGATAAATAGAATAATCTTATAATAAATTAAGAATTTACCGTCTTAGGATTAATTAATTTATAATATTATTATAATATTAGGAATTTTACAAAAGGTATATTAATTATAACTACCCTAATTTGGATATTAAAAGATTTCGGTAATAGTATTTATATTCCTCTAAATATAAAGCGGATTACCGAAAATAAAATACTAATTATAGAAATCGGATAGTACTAAGGGATAGGAAGAATAAAATAGTAATATATCCCTATTTAATACAATTAGTATTTCTCCCTCGCTATCTTTAATTAAGGAGAGTTGGAATAGTTTTATTTTAATAGTGTCTTCGATAAGGAGCGGGAGAAGATAATAAAAAAGATCTATTTAAAATATTCGGCGGATAATTATATATATATAAATAAGAACGGAGAGCGGATTAGGACTTTTACTAATAAAATATTCTAAATTAATATAATATTCCCGGTATAAATATTCGAATAGACGTATAATCTCTAGGTATTTAAAGTAGCCCGTATATTCTTTATCGAAATAGCCTATAAAGGATAGAAGATTAATAAGGCTAATCCTCTTAGTAAAAGACTAGGAAAATAGGAGTTAAAGATTTATTAAAACGTATATAATTAGATTAATAATAATAAATAAATAAAAAGAGTTATAATTAAATAATAAATAAGAATTATTTGTAATATTATTCTAATAGAATAGTAAAGAGGAAATAAAATAGACGACGAGGAGAAGCGGCTAATTTACTACTATATTTAATATAGTTATAATCTATTAATTAACGTTATACTTATATAGATTAGAGTACTTAAAATTCCGAATATTTATAAATAAATCGGCTAAAGATTCCTTTATAAGGCCTAATAAGCAATTGAATTATTTTACGATTTACCGGTTTAGTATAATAAAACGGAACTTCTTAACGAAAAATCAATTGAACGGAACTCGACTAATATAGAGGTAACGGATTTAAATTAACGAATAATAAATATAGTATTTATCTGGGCTACGCCTTAACTTCCCGAAATTTTTAAAAGAAATAAGAAACCTCCTACTATACTACGAATAAAGAAGGTCCGATAAAAGAAATTAGAGGAATTAATTCAATTAGTAAACTACGGAATAAATATATAAATATATATTAACTACTTCGTATTACTATAGAAGATATAGGCAAATAGGAGCTTTACTATTACTAATAAAATTCTTAATAATATTAAGATAAATAAAATAGAATATAGATATACTCTTAATTTTAGCGAGTACTTTTATTAGGGAATTGGTATTACTATCCCTCCTAAATTTAATATCGAATTCGTTAGGAAAGAAATATATACGTACTTAAGTATAATTAAGTTTTAGAAAAAGAATTAGCGGGAATAGGATAAGATTGTAGAGAGATAGAAGAGGGTAAAGGAAAAGAAGAATAAGAAGGAGGCTAAGAGAAGAATTAAGAGAGGAAATTAAGAGGATAGAAGTATATAATTAATCTTTCTTTACGATGATTTTTTCCTATATTTAATTAGTTTTTTATTTTTATAATAAATTTACTAAGAAGACTAGAGAGTAAATTCAAAAGGAAATTTAATTTGGGGAATTTTTATACTTTTTTATACGCCTATATAGATAATATAGGGTTATTAAAAGTAGAATAGTTAACGAATTAGGAGTAGATTAATCGGAGTATTTTAGTTCGGAAATCTGAAAACCCCGAAATCGATATAAGCTAAAAGGTTAAAAATTAATTTTAAAGTATAAAAGGAAAGTTTAAAACTCTAAATAACGAAAAAGAAGAATAAGAATTTAGAGAAGATATTACTCTTTTAATAGGAATATATTTAAATTTTACCCTAGATTTTATTTTTTAAACCTTCTTTTAGAAGTAAAGCTTTTACTTTACTTCTATTTATCTTTAATAATTAATAGAGTATAAAATTACCTTCTTTCCTATATCCAACGTCCTTATTCTTCGACCCTCCTACTACGAATAAATCCGTTCCCTTCTTAAGACTAAAAGTTTTATCCTTTTCGTTTTGGGGGTTCTAAATCTACTTATTATTCGTTGGATTAGTACTAATTACGTGCTCTAAGTCCTTGTAATTCGCAAAGCCTTTAGATTCGCTCTTCAAAATAAGATGACGATGGTCTATAGAGAGATCCGAATTCCGTTTCGTTCTCAAAAGGATATTACTGCCGCCTATATAAGAATCTATACTATTCTCAAAGTCTACGGTTTAATTTTGTAGTTCTAGGATATTTATAAACAGCCTAGGAAGATTAGACTTGAAATTACTACCCTCTATAATTTATTTTAAGCCTATTAGGGTTTATAAATTAGTAGGAGTGCTAACTTTTATATTTGGTAGTATGTTTTTGCTCTATTTCAATATAGACCTAATAGACTTAACCGACCCTCTTTAATTTACCGACCCGTTCGAATTTAACTTAGAATTAAATAATAAGGTTAATATTATATCTATTCTAAAGTTGAGGATTAATAAAGATTTTAAGGTTTATACCGGCGAAGGTAGTATAGCCGTTAAATATATTAAATTTTACTATATTTAGCGTACGAAGATCGAGTTCTACTAGTTCTAAAATATTTAGTATTTCAGTTAAGACGAACGTTATAAATTCGCCTAAGTTTTATTATACTTAGGAGGCGCTACTTTTTATACTTTATTTCTTTAAATTATATTGATATTAAAAGAGGCCGATAAGGAAAAGTAGAAGTAGAAGATTAGCGAATTCTTATTTATTTACTTCGATACTAAGTACGATTATATAGATTTTACTCTCGAGTTGTATTGTAATTTTGAGACCTTAAAAATATTTAGGGGTTAGAAGTAATTTGATTTCGAGGATAAGTTTACTACCCTCGTTAATTACTACGATTTAGACGATTCGATAAAAATTTATTATTTAAAGATAAAGGTTACCGACGAGATTTATAACGTTATTGCTTATTAATAAGAATTCTCCGCCCTTAATAATTACGATAAATAATTTACCCTATATTATATATTCGGTACTAATTTCGAGGATTATAATTAGCGTAATAAGATTGCCGTCTTATTCTATAAAAATAATTCCGGTAGTTCTAATTCCGGCTCTAATAGTAGTAATAACAGTTCCGCCTTTGAATATATTATTAATTAAGGCGGTAATATTATAGATTTAGACGTTATATCCGCCTTCGATATTTCTTTAATACGTATAATCGATAAAGTTATTATTAATTACTATATATAGAATAATTTATATAAGTATTATATTAAGCCTGGTTATTAGGCTATTAATTACTATAATAGTATTAATACCGGTATCCTTAGAGTTAAGAGAAATTGTAACTGTTGTAATAATTGTAATTATAGTAGAGGAGGTGGTAATATTAGTAATAGTAGTAAATTGGTTATAGGTTAAATTAGTTATGGTAATAGCGTTTATGTTAATATTATAGGTATTAGAGATATTATTACTGCTACCCCTACTATTGTAATTGCCCCGGCCGCTACCCTAATTGCCCCTATTATTAAGTACGGCGAAGGAAATATATAGCTTCCCTATTAAATTGTACGGAGAAGTCGTCGTCTATAACGGTAATAGAAGAGGGGAATGTAGATTTAGTAGATTTAGAAGTAGTTTAATTAAAGAATTTAATTTTAAATAGCTATAATAATAATTCTATCCTCCTTTTTATTTATATTATTTATAAATTGTATAATTAACGAAGTAAATATATTACTTTAGTCGATAGCGGGTATTTAGCGTTTGCTTTTATCGATTGTAGTTTCGCTATTTATTATACTATACCGTTATTGAAGCTCTTTAAGCTAAAGGCCTTGTATTTAGCCGACGGCGTCCTTAAGGATTTTGCTATGGTTTATTACGGATTATGGTAGATCCACCTCACTAGATTAATTATAATATAGTTAGGGTGTCCTCCCTTAAGGACAGCCTTATATTATAGTAGTATAAAAGGGCTCGTCCCGTTATCGCCTTCGGCGTTAATTCTAATTAGCAATTAATTATCTATTTACTATATCTTATATAATTATTTGTAATCGCTATATAAAGTTCTAAGTAGAGGTTCCCGGTAGTATTAATAGTTATCATTAGTCCTACTACTATTACTTACGTATTATCTCTTTGCGTAATAAATAGTATATATAATTTAGAATCGAACTTTCGTTTTATATTATTATTCCCTTTTTTCTCTTCCTTTAAGGGGGAGTTTCGTAGGACTACGTTAAAGTCTCCTCGCCTAATAGCATTATATTAATTCTTTTACTATACCCTCTAACCCTTCCGATCCGGATATCGATATAGATTTATTATCGTTAGCTAAGTCCGTCTCTTATAATTAGGACTTAATATAAATTATATTCGCTAAATAATTCAAACTCTTTATAAGAGAATACTTAGAATTATATTATAATAAAAGAATTATAGGTCTAATATATTAAATTATTATAGAGGCTATAGTAATTAGCTTTACCGATTAACCCGGCAAATAATCTTATAACGAAAATTACGATATTAATAAAATAAAGGAATTCGAAGTTAAATAGGTTTTCGAATTAGATTTAATAGATGAGGCCGTTAAGGCTATTTGCCATAAATAGAAAGAGTTCGCTCTATTTAACGCGTGGACTTATAAGGTTTTTATTAAGAATTAGGTCCCTTTCGGCATTAATAAACCTATTACTAAGGCCGTTTAGAAGTAATTTATTATTAAATAGAAGAGAGCCGCTAAAGTCGCTAGAAATACTATTCTCCTTAATAAAGTAATTCGCCTATTATCTTATAATTCTATTACTAATATACTAATTAACTTTTATAATAATAGTAATTCTATATTTTATTTAATTTTATTATTAACCCCGTCGGTCCGTTATATCGGTTTAGCCCCGTCCTTAATAGAATTTTCGATTCCAACGCTAATAATATTTGTAATCCCGGTTAATTCGGCCCCGATTTAATTAAGGCCGGCGATATTTACGCTAATTATAATAGAAATCCTATAATAATTAGTATTATCCTTCGACCCGACCGCTATAATATTTCTAACGGTTTTTAATATTATTAAAACCGAATTATATATATAATTATTTTAGTAATTACTAATAAAGGACTATTTTCAATTTTATATCTAAACGCCAATTCTTTTAAGCCTTTCCCTAGAATAAATTTATTAAATATTCCCTTAGTACGCCAATTCGTTCGGAAATACCGTATTATATTCCGCTTTCCTAATAATTCTTCTTCAATACGTAGTCTATTTTTAATAGTCTTTTCAATAGATTTTTTACTAAATTCTACCCTTAGTACTAAGCCTAATTTTAAATTAGCCCGGTATTTTCCTAATTTATTAGTAATCCTAACCTTCTTTCTAGTAGATCCCCTTTTAATAACTTCTACGGTTTATTATAGGAATTTACGGTTTATTTAACCCTATAGACATTAAAGTTAGAAGTAATTTTTCCGATTTTCGTTTAAATTCTACTTCTATAGTTATTAATAAATTTACTAATATTTAATTTCGCCGTTTACTTATTTAGGACGCCCGGTATACTAATATTAATTAGCTTTTTAAAAATCCTCTAATTATTAAATTAATCTTTTATTAAATTTATACTACTTTTAATAAGATTATCTCTTCCCCTAATATATTTAGCGCTAATATAGGTTTAACCGATGTAAGTAACGTTTTTAATTATTAATTTATATTAATAAAGGAGTCTATTTCGCTAGTAATTAGTAATATTATTAATTTAGTATTTACTAGTACGTTAAGATCCGCTATTAAATCGGCGCTTCTTAATATAGCCCTTAATATAAAGAATAATATTAGTATTACGTTTGCTTCGGATGTAATTCTATTAGTTATTTTAGAAATATTTTATAAATTGGAGGTTAATTACGATAAGAAGGATAAAATTATCGCCGATTTAAATAGGAGGGTTAAATAATTATAGATCCGCCCTAATTATAAGGGAAATATAATTGCTATATTTAGTATTATTGAGTTTTGGAAATTGATAAATACTTCTATATTTTAGCCTAACCCGCCTATAAATTATATTAATAAGAGTATTATCTTTATAGAAAGTAGAATATAGTACTATAAAAATTGTAAATTATAAATAGAATATATTTATAAGTAAATTAGAATTAGCGTTGACCGCTATAATATAATTACTATTAATTTTGGTAATTTGTTGTATAGTAATACGATTAGATAGTAGATTAATATTTTATTCCGAAAGGAGAAAGATTATATATACGGCAATTTAGAGGAATTGCTTCGTATTATTAATATTAAATTTAGTATTAAGCCGGACGAAGTTAATTAGTAGTTTATAAAGAATTAATTTATTAAAGTAATAAATAAGAAATACCCTAATATTCTTAAGGAATTTGCTACGGAATTCTTCGAATACGCTTATATTTAAAGAGATTTTATTAATTTCTAATTATTAATACGCCTATAGAATTCCTTATATTCCGAATTGTAATTTAATTACGTCTACCCCTTTATTACTAATTTTAGAGGAAAATAATTTAATAACGCTAGTAATAAAGTTAAAATCCTCTATAAGAATTATAATAAAATTAAGGGTAGTATTATTTTTAATACCGGTTCGCCTAATAATAATAATGAGGAGGATGCTAATTTTGGCGATTGTAGTAATTTTAGCGGTTGTAGTAACTTTAGAGATCGTAGTAGATTTGGCGATTACGGCCGTAACCGTTAGTATAATCCTTAGTATAATAATAGTTTTCGCTAAGGTTCGTATAATTTTTCTTATAATAAGTATAAGGATAGTAAATTTAGTAGTCGTTATAATAATAGAGGATATTAGGACTTCTTTTAGTACTTTATTAGGTTTAATAATAATAATAATTTCCGTTACTTTCCTAATAAATTCTATTGTATGTATTTTAATTTCTAACGTTATTAGGAGAATAGCCCTAGTTATTATATATATTTAGGAGAGGTTAAGTAAATTATTAGTAATAACCCCGAATTATTTATTAAAATCGTATTTTTAAAGGAAGAAGGATTTATATATATTAGCGAAGATAAGGAATTTATTAAAATAGATAATTCTACCTATTATTCTAATAATATAATTAATTGTAATTACCCTTCGGTTTTAATTTTTTATAATATTTTATACGTTTTTATCCTTAAAGTACCCGTTTATAAAGTAATATTAATTCGGTTATAAAATACTATTATATTATTTGTAGACGGTATAGCCCTAGATTAGAAAAAGATTACTTATTATAATTAGTATATACTATTTATTTTATAATTTAAATAGGTTATTAAAGTAATATTTAATATAATTTTATATAAAAAGTAATAGTACTATAAGAAAAGAATAATATATTTACAATTAAATATTAAATTTAACCCTAGCGATAAGGTAATACCTATTTATTTAAATACTAATACTTCTTACTCCCTAATCGACTATAAATTTATTGAATTATTCGCTAGGAATATTAAGTATACTTCTATAGAGGGAATATAAGTACAAGGCGTTAATTCGACTATTAAAATTAATACCTAAGTAGAATTCGACTTCTACTTATTAAGAAAAGTTAATAGTATATTAATAGATAAATATTTTTACATTAGGGCTAACGTTATCGATAGGTTATCGGTATAATTGTTATTGGGAATTGAATTCTTATTAGAATATAACGTTAAGATTAACTTTAATTCGAATTTTTACTTTTTTTACTTAGTATTTAGTATAAAGGTTCGAAGTTATCCTTACGTAATAAGAGAGGAGGAACGTAAGGAATCGCTTAATTATTTATCGGAAGTCTTCGCGTATAGTAATTATATATTATAGCCCGGATAAAATAGTATAATATTTATTAAATATAGTTTAACTTTGAGGTATTAATTTAATACTCTTAATAAAATATTCTTATTCGAAACGACTATCTTTAATTTTTTAAACGCTATTCTAAACGCTAATATATTTAAAATAGTCCTTTTTAATAATAGTATAAAGCGTCCGATTTATATTGAGAAGGGTATTAAATTAGGTATAATTCGGAAATAAGCGTTAAAGGAAGTTATAATATTAGTCGAATCGAACGAAATCGAATATTTAAAACCGATAATCGAAATAGGATTAATAGCGGAATAGTACGTGAATTTCGTTAATTTATAAGCGGAGACCGATATTAAAAATATTTTCGTAGTAATATTAAAATAATAAATATTAGCGAATAATATAATTAATAAGGATAATACCGATAAATGAGAAGAAGTAATAAGGAAAGAGGTATTTAATATTCCTTTTTAAGGTTTGAATAAACTAAACGATGTACCTTCGGTTTTATTTAAGGCTAGAATAAGTATTTACAATAGTAACGAGGAGTTTATTAATAAAATTAGGAGTTTTTTAAATAAATATAGTAATATTTTTCGCGACTATAGTATAGTACTAATAGTTGAGGAAGATAAAATATATATTAATTTCGTCGAAGGATAGTAAAAGTAATATTATATCATTAGAATTTACCTTTTTAGTACTAAGGATAGGGAATTTCTAAATAAGGAGTATAAGAAAATATATGTATAAGGTAAGATATCCTTTATATTATAGCTTATACTTATTATATATCCGGTTTTTATTATATAGAAGAAAGTAAATAGTATTGATAAAGAGTATATAGTTGTAAATTTGAAACCCCTTAACGATATTATAATATTAAATATATACCCCTTTCCGGATTAAAATAATATTACTAATATAATAGTAGGCAAAAAGTATTTTACTATTTTTAATATAGTAGTATTCTTTTATTAGTTTCCTATATTTATTAATTATTAGGATTATATAGTAATTATTAATCTTTGTAGTTTAGAAAGATCTAATATAGTACTTATAGGTTTTAAGAATTCGCTAGCTTTCGTATAGAGATTTATAGACTGCCTTTTTTTTAATTACTAATAATTCGTTCGCATTTATATTAATAATATTATTATTTATAATAATAATTAGGAGGAATATTTAACTTATATAATTATAATTTTCGATATCCTAAGTAAAATATAGGTTTATATTAGCGCTAATAAATTATTTATAATATACCCGACGGTTTAATTCCTAAGATATACGGTTAATAAGGAAGGTATTATTCGGACGGACGATAGGATTTAGGCCTTTTAGAAATTGAAGTTCTCGGATACGCTTAGTAATTTGGAAACGTATTTGGATATAGTAGGGTAGTTGAGGAAAAGTATTGCGTAATTTAAAATAAAGGTAGTTTTATTTAATAAGTGGAAGATAGAATTATTAAAACGTATACGCGAATTTAGAGAATTACTTATAGGCGTTAATAAGAACGTTCGATTAATTTATACTTTAAAAGTCCGGTATAAATTAATAGAGGGAGAACTAGAAGCGTTTAGGGTTATATAGGAGAATTTTTATTAATAAAAGGTTATTTACTATTATATTAAAGGGAAATACTTATTTATTAAAATGGATATTAATAAGGAAATTTGGGGTATAATAATCTTTTAATTAGTAGGAGAATAAAATAGAATATTAATCCCCAGTATAGACGATATTCCCTTTAATAATATTTAATTAATTTATTTCTTATTAAAAATAACGATTATAGTAGAAAAGAAATATAGTTTAATAGAAGCGGAAGTCGTAGTAGTAGTATAGGCGCTAAAGAAAATGAAAAAGATAATTTAATTTAATAAATATTTAATTAATATTTTAATTAATTATACGTCGACGATAGGAATTATTAAATATACTTCGCTTTAAATAGTAGATTTTAATAAGGTTAACCTTAAGCTTATTAATATTACTAATTAGGCTTCTTAATTTCGCTTATAGGTATTCTATATTCTAAAGTTATTTAATATTATTCCCGACGTGCTATTACGCTTATTAATTATTAAATAGGACGCCTTTAAGGATAATTAAGACTTAATAGACGAATTAATAGATATTTAATTTTATTTGTAAATTACAATAGTAGAATTAATCTTTTTAGACAAATTTCGTAATAAAGTATTAAAGGGTTATTATAAGGATATTAAGTACGTTAGGATTATTAAAGCTCTTTAATATATTAAATTAATTTAGGGCGAAAGGAAGTTAGGTAAACGATTTAATTTCTTAATTGGACTATTCGATTTCTAAAATAGATTATTATATTATATTAATTATTATAATAAAAGGAGGTTATACGTCTTAAAGTCCTATATTAGAGAGGTATTAGAGTTAATTTATAATAAAACGTATTATTTTAAAGTGAATTGTATAATAGAAATATTATCGACTTTCTATTTATATAATAAAACCCGCGCCGTTTGTATTTATATCGATTATTATAAAATTTATTGTTAGAATTAAATAGTTCGGTAATTTAAATTAGAAGAATTATAACCGATTAGGCTAATACTCTATCTTTTCTATACTATTACTATAGATTTCGTTACCGATATATTTAAAGTTAATGTAGTTAAATCCTTTTAGGCGCTACTCGGGTTCTTTAAATTAGATACTATATATATTATAATATATAAGTTTAGTAAGAGGGTATTTCTTTTAATAGGGTATAAAACGTACGGAGCGAAGGAGTAGGCCGAGGTTTTATTATAAATATTGCAATATTATAATTGGGGATATCCTTTTAGGATTATTAATAATAAGGATTATAAATTTATATTAATATTATAGAGGGCGGTATTTAAATTTACCGGTACGAAACTTTTCTTCTCGACCGTTTATTACTTATAAATAGATAGGTAATTAGAATATATTAATTAAATAATAGAAATCGCTATTAGGATATAGTATACGTCCTTAAACGATTTATAAATAAGGATATTACTAATAATATAGTATAATTTTAATAATTTTTATTAGGTAGCGATAGGGATATCGCTAAATAAATTAATTTATAATTTCCGCCCGTAAGTATTATATAATTTATTATAGGGTAAGAAAATTAGTCCGCTAGAATATAAGGTTTTAGAAATTGTATATAAAGGCCTATAAGAAGATGTAGTAACGCTAATCGATTTCGTAAATACCTAAATAAAACTCTAGTATAACGAATAATATACGCCGGTAAATTTGGAAATCGGTAATACCATTTACTTTTGGTTAGGCTCCGGTTATTCCTTTCTTAAAAAACCGAAGTTAAAATAGTCCTTATAACGGGTAAGTCTATATAAGGTTTTGTATAAAGTAGGATTATTAGTAGTAGAATTGAATTTTTAGCCGAAATTGTATATTTATTCTATTATTTCGGTAATATAATTGTAGAAGCCGGTTTAGGGTAAGGATTTATATAAACGTAGAGTAATTGAGTCCGGTTTTATTATAGTAGACGGGTAGGAGGAATATAAAATTAAATAGTTACGAAGTAGGAAGATCGAAAATTAATTAGCGAAGCCGTTATTAGAATTAAAAGTAAACAATTAGGTAAAGTATTTAGTAAAATAGAAAGGATAGGAAGCGAATTATAATAATTAGATTAAAAGGGAAGAGTTAAAGAATACAATAGAATTAATAAGAGAATTCGAGAGGAGAGATTCTTTATTTATAGTATATAAGAGGAGTTAGTAGTATTATTTTTATCGTTTTTTTTTTATTTTTCGTTTTCTTTAAAAAAGGGGGAGATATTTATATTTCTATTTACGGCGCTTAGAGAGTTCTTTCCTTATTTTTCTTACTTTTATTTTATTTAGTTTATTCGACGAAAATTAATTTTAATAGATAGGAGGTATTATTATATATAAAGGATATCGGTCAATACTAAAATTGACGTTAGAAGTAATTATTATATTATATATAGTAGAAAAAGTATTATTAAATAGGCCTTAAAGTAGTAAAAATTATATAGGAATTTCGAATACGAAAACCCTAGAGTTAATTCTTACCCTTACTTCTTTTTTCTACTTTTCCTTATTTTTAATATTACTTTCCTAGAAAAGGTAATTAATATTACTTAATAAACCCAATAAGTTAATAAATATAATAGCGCTCCCTATAAAATACAAAGATTTTAATAAAATAGACGATATCTTTACTAACCTAATTGAAAACGAAAACAATATTACTAATACGTTTTTTAACTACGATAATTATTTTGAAGATTTCGTCTTCGGATCTATTAATTTAGAGAATATAAGCCCTTTATTTTATTACCCTTTCGGATAAAGTACTTCTAACGGTTTAATATTATTTACTACTATTATTAATAAAGTTAAAACTATATTTTTCTCTAATTATTTATTATTTTACTTATACGCTAGGTTCGCGGCCTAAATTCGTTGTATTAATTCGGACTTAACCTAGCCTAGTTAGACTTATATCCTTTTTCCTTATAAACTTTTAAAGAAAGGATATAGCATTTATTAAAATACCGGTTTAGTATTATACAATAAAGTTAACGTATAGAACGGTAACTATTATAAAGTTTTACATTTATATTTCTACTACGTTTTATTCGTTAAAGCGGATAAATTTATTATATTAGTACTTTATTCTATTATTTTTAATTCTAATATTTAAATCGATTTCGAATTCGCTATTTTATACGTTATAGCTTTTTAATTGTACTACTTTATTAACGTTTATATTTTTATTATTAATTTCGACATCGAATTTATTAATTACAGCGTTTAATAGGATTAGACCCGTCCTAATAATTATAGTATATAAATTATATTTACCTTTTCCGGCCCGAATATTTATTAGGGTTGCGAATTCTCTACCTTTATAGTCGATTACCCCGAATTCGCCTATTATTTAATTATCCTTAATACCTATTAACTTATCGCTTATACTTTAGCAAAAGCTAATAAGCTTTTCGTAATTTAATTAAATTTATATAAAGACTTCGCTTTCTCTTACGCTTTATATTTCTTTATTCTAGCGCCCGGTTTTATTATTAATAATTCGCCTATCTAGTACAATTTTATTATTAGTAATAAAGTTAAATAATTATTCCTAATTATTAAAAAGGGTTTATTAAAATTAATCGTTTTTAAAATTACTTTTAGGAAAATTATTAGTAAGAAGGAGAAAGGATACTCCTTATTAATAATTTATTAATAGGCCTTTAAAAAGGAGGTAATTCGCTTTAGCTTCGATTTCGATAACCCTAATATTAATACTATATAGACGGAGTTCGGCGTAGAATTGGAGATTCTATTTAACAAAGTCGGTAGCCTTGTCGGCCCTAACGGCGATTGCGTTTAGACTCTTAAAATTAATTAGTTTTTTATATAGATTAATTACCTTTATAAAATTAAAACGGAATTGGCTAAAGCTTTGGCTAAATTTACCCGCGTTGTTATTAACAATTTTAACGCTATTTATAGTACCGATTAGATTACTAAAATCCCCTTTCGTACCCGTATTCTAATTACTCGCCTAATTAATATTAATAATAATTTTAATAATATTATCGCGGGATCCTTTACTATTATAGGATTAGCCGATCTAATTTAGATCCCTAATATAATTGTAATTATTTATAGTATTGGCGCTTATTCTAATATACCGGCTAGTATTTTTAATTTCTCCTGTAAGGATATTAAGTAAATAATTTTATAGGAGCGTATTTATATATAGACTTATATATAATAGGAGATTAATAAAGCTATTTATTATAGATAGTTAATCGGTTCTTATCCTAATTTAATAGTATTTTAGAACTTACGTAGTATTTTTTCTATCGGTTCCCTAGGAATTTTCTCGTACGATTACTCTTTTACCTCCTATAGTATTTTAACGCCTTAAAAATATCGTTAATTTCTTCTACTAATTTAAAATATCTTTTTAGATTTTAATAACCTTTATAGTAGTCGACGCTAAATATAGCGTAAATAGGAGATAGAGGGCAATTGGTAAATAGAGGATAATTTGGATAGCGAGGGTTATATAAATTATAGTAATTATAATAGTCGTTATTAAAATATAAGTACTCTTCCGGATATTATATTGTCCTTCTTATATATAGTTAGATATTATGTAGATAGAAAGTCTTTTTTCTAGTAGGGGGGGAAATACTATAGTTCGTTACGGATTATAATAGATTTACTTTATTAGATTAATTATAATATAGTTAGAGTATCCTCCCTTAAGAATAGCCTTATATTATAGTAGTATAAGAGGGCTCGTTCCGCTATCGCCTTCGGCGTTAGTTCTAATTAGTAATTAATTATCTACTTACTATATTTTATATAATTATTTGTAATCGCTGTATAAGGTTCTAAGTAGAGGCTCCCGGCAATACTAATAGTTATCGTTAGTCCTACTGCTATTATTTACGTATTATCTCTTCGTGTAATAGATTTTATTATTTATTACTATAAGGTCCGTTTTTAGATTAGTTATTATATTGAAGTAATTGTAATATTAGTATACGACTTAGTAGTAGATTATTTAATAATTTTGGGTATGCTGTAGTTTAAATTTTATAATTTATTAATATTTTAGTTAAACGGTTTGGTTATATTTACGGAGATATATACTAATTGCTATCTACCCGTTAATTTATTTTTTTCCTTTCGTTGGATACTTAAAGTTTAGGACTATACGAGACGTTGCGAAGTTGTATACCGAATTATTACCTTTTCTATTTTAATAGTAGAGGATGAATTTAAGGACGAGTACGAGTACGCCTTAATGATTATCGAGGACCTCGACCTTAAGATTGTTAATCGTTTATTACCTGTTTAGAGGTTGAGACGCGTTATAAAGTAATAGTTCGCCCGGTTAGAGGTTTGCGAAGTGCGTTCTAATACCTTATTAATATTAAATATAGATTTTACTTTTAAAATTAGACTTGTAATCTGTCGTTTAGTTATTGGCTAGCGGAGGCTTAATGCGGACTATTGTATTCCTATCCGTTATATTTATTATTTAAGCGATTTAGTTAATCCGGCGGATATTAGGGATTTGACGGTAGTTAGTTTTAATTGGTTTTGTAAGATTTATAAGTTTTGAGTATTTTGTATTTTGTACGAAGAGATTAATAAGATTATAGAGGAGGTTAGGGTGGAGGAGGAAGTTTGGGTTAAAGAGGTAGAGGAAGGCGTTTTAGAGTTTGAGGAGTAAGGAGACGATGAAGGCGTTGTCGATAGAGGGGTAAGGATAGGAATAAAATAGGTAGGTAACCTGTTAATGGATGTGTTAATTAAGGAAATAATATAGGAGATCTTAGTTAGTAATAGAGTTAAGTATAAGAAGTTGTTAAGTAAGTGCTTCTACTTTTGGATCGACGCCTACGTTAGTAAGGGATTTAAAGTCGCTATTTATATTATTAAAATTGTTAATAAAATTTATTTTAATAATAAATTGGATAAGGATTTTTAATAATATAAGGAAGTTATTAAAATCGTTAGAATTACCGAGGAAGATGCCGCTAAGTTTTACGAGAAGGCCGATAAGCCCCTTAAGACCGACGCGTAAATTAAAGAGAAGTTTTTTAGCTAATATTAGAAGTATATCGATATTTTTAAGTTTAAAAAGGTTATAATTATTCCCTTTTATCGGTTTTACGATTTTAAGATCGAGTTCTAATTAAGCGAGTAAATACCCTATTTAAAATTGAAAACCTTTAATTCCGATGAATTAAGTATAATTAAGAAATAGATCGACGATAATTTTAAGATTGGATTTATCCGTCTATTTTAATCGGAAGTTACTTCTTAGATTTTACTAGTTAAAAAATTAGGTAGCGGAGTAAGAATTTATATAAATTATAGAAGTATTAATAATATTATTTTTAAAAGCCGCTATCCGTTCCCTTTAATTAAGGAGACCTTTAATATTATTTATAAAGTAAAGATCTTTATTAAGTTTAATATTATCGCTGCTTTTAATTGTATTCGCGTAGTAGAAGGATATAAATAATTAACCGCTTTTATTACCCGTTTTAGCCTATTTAAGTCCTTAGTATACCTGTTCGGGCTATAGGGAGCTCCTAGTGCTTTTTAGAATTATATTAATAATATTTTATATAATATTCTAAATGTATATGCGATTATTTATTTCGATAATATTTTAATCTTTTTTAATAACGAAGTGGATTACGAGCGCTACGTTAACGACGTCCTTAACCGATTGGTTAAGGCGGGCCTATAAATCGATATTAATAAATACGAATTCTATATTAAGAAAACTAAATACTTTAGGCTAATTATTATATTTAGAAGTATTAAAATAGACCCCGAGAAGATTAAGGCTATTACCAATTAGTAGCCCCCTATTTCTAAGAAGTTTTCATAGAGTTTCTTGGGCTTTACTAATTTCTACCGACGTTTTATTAAGGGATTTTCAATTATAGCCGCGCTTTTATACGATTTTACGAAGCGGGATATTGAATAGGAATAGATTATAGCCTAATAATCCGCTTTCGAGACGTTGAAAATAGTTTTTACTAGCGGATTTACTTTATATATCTACGATTGGTCTAAGAAGACTATAGTCGAAACCGACGCTTCTAATTAGGTTTCTAGAGGAATACTTTCCTAATATAGCGACGATAGGGTATTCTACCCTATAGCCTACTTTTTAGCGAAGTATATTGCTGCGGAATATAATTATAATATTTATAATAAAGAATTATTAGCTATTATTAAGTCCTTAGAGGAATAGAGATTAGAGTTAGAAGGAGTATAATAGCTATTTAATATTATTACGGATTATAAGAATTTGAAAACTTTTACTACGAATAAGTAGTTAACCCCGCGCTATATATAATAATTATAATTTTTATTCTGCTTTAATTTCCTTATCCGCTATACCCCGGGTTCGAAGAACCTTCGCTCTAATGCCCTAAATAGGAAGTTTGAGGATGTGCTTTTAAATATAGAGGACTATTATTTAAAGGTTAGGAATTATAAGTTTATCGATTTAACCCGCTTCGAAGACGGGTACTTCGAATTCTCAGCTATAAATATTAATAATTTAGAATTCGATAAAGAGGTCTTCCTATTAGTATTAAATATTCTAGAGGAATTGGATAAATCTACGGATAATATTATTAAGGAGAACTATACCTAGTCTATATTAATATAGGAAGTAATTATTTACTTATAAGACTTTAACTGTTTAGAATAGTATTCCTATATTAAGAAGAAGTTAAAAGTGGTATTTATAAAGTATTTTATAATAAGAAGTAAGGTTTATTATAGGGGATAAATATTTATTGACCTAGACGATACGGTTATTTAATTATAGTTAATTTATTACGCTTATTCTTTATTAACGGCTAAGTACCCCGGTAGAGATAAGACTTAGGTATAGATAAACGAGTATTAGTATTAATTTAGTATAGCGGAATTTGTAAGGGTTTATTATAAAGGCTATTTAATTTATTTAAAGATTAAAATATTATAGAGGGTTAAAGTAAGTTATTTCAAACCTATATTAATTGCTTTTATATTTTAGAAAAATATTTCTATTGATTACGTCTTTCCTTTCTTAGAAAGTTTATATTTGGGATAGAAGTTTAAATATATTACTATTATAGTAGATCGCCTAATTAAAATATAATATTATATTGCGATTGAGATTATTATGACAGGGCAAGGCGTGCACTTTGGCCATTGCGTCAAACTACCAAAAGATAGACGAAGTTCTGCTTGCAAGGCAGAACCCGAAGTACACACTATATAGGCAATGTCACCAATGTCGGCTAACTACCAAAGCCAACCCTGTGACACTTGACAGGGTAAGGCGTGCACTTTGGCCATTGCGTCAAACTACCAAAAGATAGACGAAGTTCTGCTTGCAAGGCAGAACCCGAAGTACACACTATATAGGCAATGTCACCAATGTCGGCTAACCACCAAAGCCAACCCTATGACACTACCTCCCCTCAAAGCGATATTATTCCACTTAATATTAAGAGGGAAGATTGCCTATATAGCACTACCTGAACCACTATGGTTCCAATGGGGGATCTAGGACATACGGTCGCTGCGGTTATTGCATTGCCTTACCGATGTACGTCTCTATCCACGGTATTGCTCCAAGCTCGCCTCTATGGTTCTCTTCCGAAGGAGAACCGAGGAGAACCGAACACCGTAGTCGGAGTTGCCCTTTCGCACTTTGGAAAAGTACCGCTCTCGATATGTCCCTACGAGGAATGAACCCCTGACCTCCCCACCGTTAAGCAGAACTTACTATGACAGGGCAAGGCGTGCACTTTGGCCATTGCGTCAAACTACCAAAAGATAGACGAAGTTCTGCTTGCAAGGCAGAACCCGAAGTACACACTATATAGGCAATGTCACCAATGTCGGCTAACCACCAAAGCCAACCCTGTGACAATTATAGAGGTGGAAGAATTGGCCGACCGATTTATCGATAGGATATATACTTTATATAGTTTGCTTAATATTATAGTATTAGATTGCGGCTTTTAATTCGTATCCTTGTTCTAGGCTATTATTTGTAAGAGATTAACTGTTAAGAGGTTGTTTAATTCCGCTTTCTACTTTTAAACGAATGCCTAAACGGAGTATATTAATATAGAGATGGAGTAGTACTTATAAATCTTCGTAAATTGGGTATAAACGGATTGGGCTAAATAGTTGTTATTAGTAGAATTCGCGGGCAATAATATAGTTTTAGAAATAATAGGAGTAATTCCTTTCTTCGCTAATTATAGTTTTTATTTACGGATAGGTATCGAGCCGTCTTCGGTTATTTTATTTTAGTTCTCCCCGGTTTAATAAAAGGAATATATAAAGGCTAACGAATTTGTAATTCGTTTCGAGGCTATATAGGACTACGTACGTACTTCTACTAAGAAAGTATAAGATTGTTACGAGGCTAATACTAACGAGAAATATTCCGATGTATTAAAATATTACTTTAGAAATTTGGTTATATTGAATACAATTAATTTAATTAATAGGCGCCTTTATAATAAATTGTACCCTTGTTGGAAGGGCCCCTTTAAAGTCGAATGGGTATACTTTTACGACGTTAAATTTATTTTGCCTGTTAATATATAGTATTCCCTAGTATTTTATATTTCTATGGTTAAACCCTATAGGGAAGGCCTATTTAATTAAGCTATTATTTAGGGGGATGTACGCGTTAATAAAGGCCGGGTAATGGTTAGAATTGATAATTACGAGGAGGTACTGGAATAGGAGTTCGACGAGTTTTTCGATTGTAAATAAAGGGGGGGTAATTACTACTAGTTATTACGCGAAGAGATGATGCGTAAGTAATAACAGCAGGATTGACGATGATTGTCAGTACTGCCGGGAGCCTCTACCTGGAACCTCACACAGCGATTACAAGTAACTATATAAAATATAGTAGGTAGATAATTGATTGCTAATTAGAATTGACGCCGAAGGCGATAGCGGGACGAGCCCTCTTATACTATTATAATATAAGGCTATCCTCAAGGGAGGATACCCTAACTATATTATAATTAGTCTAATAAAATAGATCTACTATAATTCGTAACGAATTATAATATTTCCCCCCTTACCGGAAAGAAGACTCTCTATCTACGCAATATCTAACTATATATAGGAAAGATAATATAATATCCGGAAGAATATTTATACTTTAACGACGACTACTATAATTATTATAATTTATATAACCTTCGCTATTTAAATTATCTTTTATTTATTAATTACCCTCTATCTCCTATTTATACTATATTTAGCGTCGACTACTACGAAGGTCGTTAAGGTTTAAGAAGACGTTCTAAATTAGTGGGGGAGGCTAACGACGCTTCTAGGGTATTAGGGTACTATAAGAAGTAAAAGAGCGGTCGTACGAGAAAATTCCTAGGGAACCGACGGGAGAAATACTATGCAAATTCTAAAATACTACTAAATTAGAATAAGAGCCGACTAATTATTTATAGTAAATAACCTTATTAATCTCTTATTATATATAAGTCTATATATAAGTACGCTCTTATAAAATTATTTATTCGATATCCTTACGGGAAAGATTAAGGATATTAACCGGTATATTAGAATAAGCGCCGATACTATAAATAGCCGTAATTATACTAAGGATTTAAATTAGGTCGGCTAATCCTATAATAGTAAAAGATCCTATAATAGTACTATTGAAATTATCGTTAATATTAGCTAGGCGAATAATTAGAATACGGGCGCGAGAGGGGATTTTAGCGATTTAATTAGTATTACGGATAGTATTAGAATTGTTAGTAGTAATATAGGTAAATTTAATTAAAGCCTTAGTTAATTCCGTTTTAATTTTACAAAAGTAATTAATTTATATAAAGGATTAATTGATTTTAGGAATTTAAATACGATTGCCGTTAAGGCCGATAGGGCTACCGATTTCGTTGAATAGAACTTCTAATTCTACGCCGAATTCCGTCTATACAGTATTAATATTAAAGTTATCGAAGTCGAAGCTAAAACGAACTACTTCCTTCTTAAAGGCCTACTAATAAATTATTAACGAGGGGTATCTTTTCTCCTTTTTACCAGCAATCTTCTTAAGGGTAGTCCTAAGAGCGACTAATTCGGGTAGGCCCTTCTTAATAGTTAGGAATAACTATTTAACTTTATTATTAATAATAAAATCGCACTAAATAAGCGAATTACCGATAATAAGGCCGGGCGTTAAAATAGAGAGGTATAAGGTATAAAAGAAAGCGAGGTCCTTATATAAATTTAATTAAACTACGAAAAGCTTATTAACTTCCGCTAAAATATAAGCGATAAATTAGCGGGTATTAAGGATAATTAAATAGTAGGCGAATTTAGAGTAATCAATTACAAAGGCAAAGAATTCGCAACCCTAATAAACGTTCGGGCCGGAGAAAATAGGTATAATTTATATACTATAATTATTAGGACGGGTCTAATCCTATTAAATACTATAACTAATAAATTTAATATTGAAATTAATAATAAAAGTACGGACATTAATAGGATAATACAATTAAAAAACTATAATATACAAAATAGCGAACTCGAAATCGACCTAAATATTAGAATTAGGAATAGTAGAATAAAGTACCGATATAATAAATTTATCTACCTTAACGAATAGGATATAGTAGAAGTATAAACGCAAGACTTTACAGCGGCTACCGTTCTATATACTAACCTTATTATACAATACTAAACTAATATCCTAATAAACGCTATATCCTCTCTTTAGAAATTCGTAAGGGAAAAGGACGTAAGTTTGATTAGGCTAGGTTAAGTCCGAATTAATATAACGAACCCAAACCGCGAACCTAACGTATAAGTAAAATAATAAACAGTTAGAAAAAGATATAGCCTTAACTTTATTAATAATAACGGTAAATAATATTAAACTACTAAAAATACCTTATCCGAAAGGGTAGTAAGATAAGGGGCCGGCATCCTTTAAATTAATAAATCCGAAAATAAAATCCTCAAAATAATTATTATAATTAAGAAATATATTAGCAATATCGTTCTCGTTTTCAATTAGGTTAACGAAAATATTATCTATCTTATTAAAATCTTCGTACTCTATAGGGAGCGCTATCGTACTTATTAATTTATTAAATTTACTAAATAATACTAATTGCTTTTTTTAGGAAGGTAGTATTAAAAATAGGGAAAGGTAGAAGAAAAAAGTAAAAGTAAGAATTAATTTTAGAGTTTTCGTATTCGAAATTCCTATACGACCCTCACCGCCTTAAGGCCTACTTAATAATACCTTTTCTATTATATATAACGTAATAACCACTTCTAATATCAATTTTAACGTTGACCGATATCCTCTATATATAATAATACCTCCTATCTATTAGAGCTAACTCTCGTCGAATAAACTAAATAAAATAAAAGTAAGAAAAATAAAGAAAGAACTCTCCAAGCGCTATAAATAAAAATATAAATATCTCCCCCTCTTTTAAAGAAAATAAAAAACAAAAGAAAAATAATAGAAATAATACCGCTAATTCCTCTTATATACTATAAATAAAGGATTTCTCCTCTCGAACTCTCTTACCAATTCTATCGCATTCTTCAACTCCTCCCTCTTAACCCAATCGTTGTAATTCACCTCCCATCCTTTCTATTTTACTAAATACTTCACCCGATTATTTACTTCTAATTCTAATAACGGCTTCGCTAACCAATCCTCGATCTTCTTACTTTATAATTATTCGATTTTATATTCCTCTTACCTATCTATTATAATAAGATTAGGCTCAACTATTCTACGCTCGTACGGATCCTTACCCTAAGCCGGCTTCTATAATTGCATTACCGAAATAATAGAATAGATACGTAACTTCAATTAAAAGTTTAGTTCTACCGCTAATAATCCTACTTTACGCAAGACCTTATATAGACCTACCTATTATAAGGACTATTTTAACTTCGGTTTCTTAAGAAAGGAATAGCCGGAGCCTAACCGAAAGTAAATAGTATTACCGACTTCTAAATCTACTAATATATATTATTCATTATATTAGAATTTTACTTAAGCGCTTACAAAGTCGATTAACGTTACTACGTCTTCTTATAGACTTTTATATATAATTTCTAAAGCTTTATACTCTAGCGGACCGACCTTCTTACCCTATAATAAATTATATAATACTTACGGGCGGAAACCGTAAATTAATTTATTTAGTAATATCTTTATTACTATTTAGTGAAAATTATTAAAATTATATTATATTATTAATAATATCCTCGTCTATAAATCGTTTGAGGACGCGTACTATATTCTAATAGCGATTTCTACCGTTTAATTAATACGTTCCGACTACTTATTTATTTATAGGTAATAAGCGGTCGAAAAGAAAAGTTTTGTACCGGTAAATTCAAATACCGCCCTCTACAATATTAATACAAATTTATAGTCTTTATCGCTAATAATCCTAGAGGAATATCCCTAATTATAGTATTGCAATACTCGTAATAGAACTTCGGCCTACTCCTTCGCTCCGTATATTTTATACTTTATTAGAAGAAGTACCCTCTTATTAAATTTATACGTTATAATATATATAATATCTAATTTAAAGAATCCGGGTAGCGTTTAAAAGGATTTAACTATATTAATTTTAAATATATCGGTAATAAAATTTATAATAATAATATAGAAAGGACGGGGTATTAACCTAATCGGTTATAACTCTTCTAATTTAGGCTATTGAATTATCTAATTCTAGCGATAGGTTTTATAGTAACCGACGTAAGTACGAACGGCGCGGGTCTTATTATATAAATAGAAAATCAATAATATTTCTATTATACGATTTATTCCGAAATAATACGTTTTATTATAAATTAATTCTAATACCTCTTTAATATAGGACTTTAGGATATATAACCTCCTTTTATTATAATAATTAATATAATATAATAATTTATTTTAGAAGTCGAATAGTCCGACCGGGAAATTAAATCGTTTACTTAATTTCCTTTCGCCTTAAATTAATTTAGTATATTAAAGAGCCTTAATAATCCTAGCGTACTTAATATCCTTATAGTAACCTTTTAATACTTTATTGCAAAATTTATCCGAAAGGATTAATTCTACTATTATAATCTATAAATAAAATTAAATATCCGTTAATTTGTCTACTAAGTCCTAACTATCCTTAAGGGCGTCCTATTTAATAATTAGTAAATATAATAGCGTATTAGGAATAATATTGAACGGCTTTAGGATATAGAATATTTATAGGCGAAATTAGGAAACCTAATTAGTAATATTAATAAACTTAAAGTTAGCTTTATTAAAATCTACCATTTAAAGCGAAATATATTTAATAATCCCTATCGTCGACGTATAATCGGTTAGAATATTAATTAGATATTCGTTAAATTAGACTATCTTCCTTATTTTCCTTAGCGCTTATATTATTACTACGACCTCTATTTCCGTTAAACTATATTTCTTTTCCGCTATAGTTATTATTTTTAATAAGAAATAAATTAGCTGAATATCGTTAAGGGGAATATTATTTATATTGGGGATTAATACTCCGTCCTATTCTCTTACTAATTAAAAGATTATTATACCCTAAGCTTCCTTACTAACGTCCGTCTTAATAAATAAGTACTTCCCTTTAATATAGTAGTAAATAATTTTTTATTAATAGAAATTCTCCTATATAACCCTAAACGTTTCTAATTCTCCCTTTATTAATTTATACCGGACTTTTAAAGTATAAGCTAATCGAACGTTCTTATTAGCGCTTATAAATAGTTTTCCAAATTCGCGTATACGTTTTAGTAATTCTATTTTCCGCTTATTAAGTAAAATTGCCTTTATTTTAAATTACGCGATACTTTTCTTTAACTATTTTACTATATCCAAATATATTTCCAAATTATTAAGCGTATCCGGGAATTTCAATTTCTAAAAGGCTTAAATCCTATCGTCCGTCCGGGTAATACTTTCCCTACTAATTATATATCCTAAGAATTAAACCGTCGGGTATATTATAAATAATTTATTAACGCTAATATAAATTTATACTTTATTTAGGATATTAAGAATTATAATTATATAGGCTAAATATTCCTCTTGGCTATTATTATAAATAATAATATTATTAATATAAGCGCGAACGAATTATCGGTAATCGAAGAAGAGGCGGTCTATAAATCTCTATACGAAAGCTAGCGAATTCTTAAAACCTATAAGTATTATATTAGATCTTTCTAAATTACGAGGATTAATAATTATTATACGGTCCTAGTAATTAATAAATATAGGAAGCTAATAGAAGAATACTATTATATTAAAAATAGTAAAGTACTTCTTACCTACTATTGTATTAATAATATTATTCTAGTCCGGAAGGGAGTATATATTTAATATTGTAATATTGTTAAGGGGTTTCAAATTTACAATTATACGCCCCTTATCGATACCGTTTACTTTCCTCTATATAATAAAGACCGGATATGCAATAAATATAGGCTATAATATAAAAAATATCTTACCCTATATATATATTTTCTTATATTCCTTATTTAGAAATTCCCTATCCTTAATATTAAGGGGGTAAATTCTAACGATACGATATTACTTCTACTATCTTTCGACGAAGTTAATACGTATTTTATCTTCCTCAATTATTAATACTATATTATAATTGCGAAAAATATTATTATATTTATTTAGGAAATTCCTAATTTTATTAGTAAACTCCTTATTACTATTGTAAATATTTATTCCAACTTTAAATAAAACTAAAAGTATATTATTTAATTTATTTAAACCTTAAAAAAGAATATTAAATACTTCCTTCCTTACTATTTCTTCTCGTTCATCGGTATTATCCTTATCGATTATACTATTCGCTAACGCTTATTATTCTAATATTATTATAAGAATATCTTTAATATCGGTCTCCGCTTATAAATTAACGAAATTTACGTATTGCTCCGCTATTAATCCTATTTCGATTATCGGTTTTAAATATTTAATTTTATTCGATTCGACTAATATTATAACTTCCCCTAGCGCTTATTTCCGAATTATACCCAATTTAGTACCCTTTTCAATATAAATTGGACGCTTTATATTATTATTAAAAGGGATTACCTTAAGCGTATTAGCGTTTAGGGTAGCGCCTAAGAAATTAGGAATAGTCGTTTCGAACGAGAATACTTCGTTAAGAGTATTGAATTAATACTTTAAAATTAAACTATATTTAATAGGTATTATATTACTTTATTCGGACTATAATACGTAATTACTACGTACGAAGACTTCCGATAAGTAATTAAACGATTCCTTATATTCCTTTTCTCTTATTGCGTAAGGATAATTTCGAATTTTTATACTAAATACCGAGCGGAAAGAATAAAGATTCGAATTAAAGTTAATTTTAACGCTATATTCTAATAAGAATTCGGTTTTTAATAATAATTGTACTAATAACCCATCGATAACGTTAGCCCTAATGTAAAAATATCTATTTATTAATATACTATTAACCTTTCTTAATAAGTAAAAGTCGAATTCTATTTAAATATCGATTTTAATAGTCGAATTAACGCCTTATACTTATATTCCCTCTATAGAAATATATTTAATATTCCTAATAAATAATTTAATAAATTTATAGTCAATTAGGGAATAAGAAATATTAATATTTAAATAGATAGGTATTGCCTTATCGCTAGGGCTAGGCTTAATATCCAATTATAAATACGTTGTTTTTTTCTTATAGTATTATTACTTCTTATATAAAATTATATCGGATACTATTTTAATAACCTATTTAAACTATAAAGTAAGTAGCGTATACTAATTGCAATAGGTAATCTTTTTCCGATTTAGGACTATGCCGTTTATAAGTAATACAGTAGTATTTTGTAACCGAATTAATATTATTTCGTAAACGGATATTTTAAGGATAAAAACGTATAAAATATTATAAAAAATTAAAACCGAAGGGTAATCGTAATTAATTATATTATTAGAATAATAAATAGAATTATTTATTTTAATAGGTTCTTCGTCTTCGCCGATATATATAAATCCTTCCTCTTTTAGAAATATAATTTTAATAGACAATTTAGGGTTATTACTAATAATTTACTTAACCTTTCCTAAATATATATAACGGCCAGGGCTATTCTTTTAATGACGTTGGAAATTAAAATACGTATAGTAGGATTTATTAGGAAAGTAATAGAAATTATTATTATTATTAGGTTTAGTAAAGCGTTAAAAGAAGTTCTAATATCCTTTATTATTATAACGACCGTTAAATTTACTATCTTTATATTTATTATAGGAGAAATTACGCAAACCTTAGCGAAAGTTATTATTACGTTAAGGATTGCGCTAATAATTACGGCTATAATTACTAAATTTATTACGATTTTTAAAATTACCGTAATTATTAAAATTATTATAATTATTAAAATTAGTATCCTCCTTATTATTATTATTAGGCGAATTGGTATTAAAAGTAATATTACCTTTAATTTTATTATAATTCTTATAGAGGATTTTAGCCTTATTATTAGCGTTATTAAATTATTTTCCTTTGAAGTTAGTAATAGAGGGGCGGACGTAGCCAAATTACAATTCGGAGTATAAAGAATTTTAAAAGCGTATTAGTAATTAGAAATTAATAGAATCTCCTTAGATATAAGCGTATTCGAAGAGCTCTATAGTAAATTCTTTAAGAGTACTAGAGTACTTCTTATTTATTACTTTAGTAAATTAATTCTTTATAAGCTATTAATTAGCTTCGTCCGGTTTAATACTAAATTCGGTATTAATAATACGAAGTAATTCCTTTAAGTTATTATATATACGATCTTTCTCCTTTCGGGATAGGATATTAGTCTACTATTTAATTATATTACTACGTAATAAATTATTAAAATTAATAATAATTATATTACGGCGGTTAACGCTAATTTTAATTTATTTATAGATATATTTTATTTATAATTTATAATTTTCGTAGTACTATATTCTACTTTTTATAAAAACGGCACTTTTATTAATACGGTCTATAGGCGGGTTAGGCTAGAATATAAAAATATCTATTAATTTCTAAGATTTAGTAGTATTAAATATAGTAATTATATTTCCCTTATAATTAGGGCGGATTTATAATTACTTAACCCTCCTATTTAAATCGGCGATAATTTTATTTTTCTTATTGCGGTTAGCCTCTAATTTGCGGAGCGTTTTTAAAATAATTAATAGGGTTATATCTAAAGTAAATATAGTATTAATATTATTCTTTATATTAGGGGCCGTATTAAGAAGTGCTAATTTGGCGGCGGATTTTAACGTATTAATAGGCGCTAAGTTAGTAGTATTGCCGGCTATTAGCGGAGTAGACTCCTCTATTAATATAAATTGGTAATTAGAAATATTATTTATATCGGTTGAATTTATATTAGCGTTAAATATATTAGGGGAGGAGATAATCTTATTAAAAATAGTATAGGTTTAATAAAAGATTAGTTTAATAATTAGAGGATTTTTAAAGGGCTAATTAATATTAGCGTACTAGGCGTCCTAAATAGGTAAACGGCGAGATTAGGTATTAGTAAGCTTATTAATAATTATAGAAGTGGAATTTGGACGAGAGTTAGAAGAATTGCCTTTAATTTCGATATTTATAGGGTTAGGTAAGTTGTAAATTCCTATAGTAGACCGTAGGGGTTATTAAGAGGGGATTTGCTAGAAGGAAGGTTGGGATTATTAATAAGCTGGGAAAGTATTAGGCTAATTTAGAATTAGATTTAGTATTAAGGGTAGAATTTAATAAAAAATTTATTAAAGAGACTATTAAAGATAGACTACGTATTGAAGAGGAATTGTTGGGAAAGTAGAATATAATATAGTATTTCCGAATAAGTTGGCGTATTAAGGGAATATTTAATAAGTTTATTCTAGGGAAGGGCTTAGAAGAATTAGCGTTTAGGTACGAAATTGAAGATAATCCTTTATTAATAGTTATTAGAATAATTATACGTATAGTTCGGTTTTAATAATATTAAAAACCGTTAGAAATATTATAGCAGTTAGGTCGAGGGATAATATTAATTATTACGGAATTTCCGTTATAATTAGCGCGGGTATTACCGGCTTTAACTAAATCGGGGCCGAATTAATTAGGATTACGGGTATTATTAGCGTTGGAATTGAAAATTCTATTAGGGATAGGGTTAAACTAATATAATGGACCGATAGGGTTAGTAACGAAGTCGAATAAGGTATAGAGCTATTATTATTATAAGAATTAATTAATATATTAGTAATAGAATTGCAAAACGACGGGCGAATTATTTCATTGAAGAAAATAGTATTTTTAGCGATTTTGGCGGCTCTCTTCTATTTAGTAATAAACTACTTCTAAATAGCCTTAATAATAGGTTTATTAACGCTGAGAGGGACTTAATTCTTAATAAGAACTTTATAAATCTATACGTTAAATAGAGCGAATTCTTTTTATTTACAATAAATAGCCTTAACGGCTTCGTCTATTAAATTTAATTTAAAAACCTATTTAACTTCGAACTCCTTTATCTTATCGATATCGTAGTCTTCATTATAAAACTATTTACCGGGTTAATCGGTAGGGCTAACTACTATAGCCTCTATAATAATTTAATATATTAAACCTATAATTCTTTTGTTATAATATAATTTTGGGTATTTTCTTATAAAAAGCTTAAACTATTTAGCGAATATAGTCTATATTAGGTCCCAATTGTAAGAGACGGACTTAGTTGACGATAATAAATCTATATCGATATCCGGATCGGAAGGGTTGGAGGGTATAGTAAAAGAATTAATATAATGCTGTTAGGCGAGGAGACTTTGACGTAGTCCTACAAGACTCCCCTTCAAAGGAAGAGAAAAAGGGAATAATAATATAAAATGAAAGTTCGATTTTGAACTATATGTACTACTTATTATGCGAAGAGATAATACGTAAGTAATAATAGTAGGATTAACGATAATTATTAGTATTGCCGGGAGCCTCTATTTAGAACTTTATATAGCGATTATAAGTAATTATATAAGATATAGTAAGTAGATAATTAATTGCTAATTAGAGCTGACGCCGAAGGCGATAGCGGGACGAGCCCTCTTATACTACTATAATATAAGGCTGTCCTCAAGGGAGGACACCTTAATTATATTATAGTTAGTCTAGTGAGGTGGATCTACCATAATTCGTAACGAACCATAGCACTAGTTCTATACGGTAGTATAAATATATTACGACCTTACCGAGGAATTGATTATTAATATAATTAATATAAGGGAGGCTATTATTACTTTTTATAATAATTATTTCGAAGTATTTATTCTATTAGAGGTTAAGTAGTAGTTAAAGATTATAGTTATATTGTAAGAACGGACCCTAGTATTAGTTCTAATACCCCGAATATTAATTCTAATGCCCTATATACCCTAAGTACTCCGGGTATTCCGAGCCTTAGCCCTAGCTTTGCCCCTAAGATGCTTTAAATATATTATTAACTTAAAGGAGTAAATTAATGCCGCCGTTGCGGATATTGCGACCGGGAAGTAGGTAGCCCCGTCCTAGATGTTAACCCTAACGATTGTAGCGACCCCCTACGAATTAGAGGTATTGTCCGAGGAGGATATAAAGAAGTTAGACGAGGTTTTTAGGAAGATTTTTAGGAGGTTGTTGGAGATATAGTAAGGGAAGAGGTTCCCTACGAGGAATGTAGTGGATAAGTTGGAGGTAGGGACCTATTAGTAGGGTAACGATAATTAGATTGCGGAGGAGTTTAGGGATATGAGGAGGATTTGGGAATTATAAATAGAAGAGGATTTCGAGGACGGACTTTATCTACGGGTAGAGGAATTTAAAGACGGAGATTGAGGGGTAATTTATTATTTTATATATATATAGATTTTGAAGTTTTAGAACTTCTTTTGTAGGGAGGTAGTATTATAGGATTAATTGTAATTGCTTTATATATATACGGCTCCTACTATAGGTAATTGAGTTTTGTGCTGTGCTATTACTACTATTGGTTAATGGTATATTACGTGTATGTGTACGTGCGCCTGGTCTGGGCTCTGGGTATAGCCTTCGTACCTTGCCCTATATCGCCAGACCTGCGCACACCTTTCTTTCCCTCTCTTCGTACAACTACGCATATCCAACCAACCCCCTACCTTTGGCCTTGCCCCGTGATAAGTCGAAATGATCGATTAAACGCAGACCTCGAAAGAACCGAAACAGACAATCCCTTTAACGGTGCAAATTGACCATTTTTGCCAAGATCTGGAGGTGGCCAATCGGCTGGCGTTATTTTATCCACTTCTACGTCTTGGCTGCATCGATACCTGGATTTTGCAGCTTTTGCAGCACTTTTGACGTTGCAGTATGTACTGCAGGTAGAGCTCGGTCTTGGCAAAAATGGTCAATTTGCACCGTTAAAGGGATGGTCGTTGACGCAATCCTTGGGAAAAAAACAAAAGGCGGACTGCAACCCCACTCCACCCACCGTGGTCCGATCTGATAAACATTTTTTTTTTCCCTCTCACCTGCCCATTCCTCTCCATCCGGCGTCGTACTCTTGCCAGCCTTTTTGCTCGCTCCAACCCGGCCCATGTCCGCTGTTCGGAGAGGCGGAAAGAGGAGACGGTCTCGGGCCATGAGTGGTGGATGAGTGGTCGAGATCAGATAAAACATGCTGAAAAGTCCCACTGAATCACATCTTATCTGATCCGAAGATAACGCCGATGCCGCACTGACGCATCCTGGACCCGAACCTGGCGCCCCCACTTGGCAACCTTCTGCGAAGCACGAACCTGGCAGAAAAACGGGCAAGAACCGGGTCTTGGCGGCAATTGGCCAACCAAAATCCGTTTGGAAGTTTCCAACCCCTCCATCATGGTCGCTACCGACCCCGCACCATCTCCATCCAAAATTGATCTCGTTTCGGTCCCGTCATCACCGTCGCAACAACGGAACTCCAGTGCCCCCAGCAGCCCCAGGACATCGTCACAACTGAAGCTCACAGCCACACGCACTGCTGCCGTCCATCGATCGAGAAGCGAGAGTCCCATGACCACGGTACGAAGATGCCGTCCTGACACCATGTCCCTGGACTCGGAATTGCCAGGCACGCGGACGCGAAGGGGGAAAACACAAAACACCATGGCGACGAGAAAAACTGACCGACATAATGGGAAGAAGAGGTCGAAAACAATGAATTGAAGACACCAACCGAGATGCCGTCCTCGAATCCCCGCAATCGATCCAACGTTGGAATCATGCCATGGATTGCACCACAACCCGGATAGAGCTCCGCATCCCGGCCAGGATGACCCGGTAAACACCACCAGCGAGAGCACGTCGCTCTGGTCTTGGTCCGTTCTTGGCCCAGCTGCCCGTCCCCAGCAGTGAACAGCTCGGTTGGACCCCGACGCCGCCGACAAGGCAGCGAGCGGTAGAGAACTGCAACATGGGATGAGACGCTACACCATGTTACTCAGAGTGGGAATGGCGACACACGGTGCATGTTTGTTTACCTACAGACGGCGTCAAGAGCGGGCCAACGGAAAAATAAACCACGAGCGAAATCGAGTCAATTCAGGTTGTCTCCAAGTTACGGTACAGTTGTATGTTACTCTCAAGCTACATGCCCTCCTTGCTTCGAATTGCCTCCCCCCCGGTCAAAGATCAACAACCCTCTTCTCTATCAAAAACGGCCGCCTCTGCCACCTTTCCCAATCCCTCTTCCCTTCTTCTTCCTTCCCCTCTCCTATACCTCCTCCATCATCCAAAGCAACCCCCTCCCGGACTCAAGCTCTCTCTTCCTATCCTCCTCCAGTTCCGTCATCCATCCGGTACTACCATTGGGTTTTTTGAACACCATCTCTTCCCGGTTTCTACTCTACAACTTGCGTCAATCCTTGACAAAACAACGTGGGCAACACCGTTCCTGACATCTACACACACCTGCATGTGCAGTTGGAGTTAACGCGTGGATTCACTGCAGCAGACAGAACCCCCAAGTTACACAGACGTTATACGCCAATTAAACATAATTCCCCGCAGCCAGCTACACCGGGAACGCCTGGCCCAAGCTTGACTGTTACTGTGCCGCCATCATCCCGTCATCCCGCCGTCTATACATAATTAAAGCAGACTCCCGGAGTCCACACATCTCACATAACATTTAAGAAATGTCGCCTCACTGCTGCAACATCATGGATGACTCCTCGTCCGTCTCCTCCAGTGGTTACACCTCCGAGCCCGTGGTCAATGGTGTGAGCAACGGTTCTGCCGCTGCCACCAGCCAATACAAGAACTTCTCCAAGAGCCGCCACTTGAGGCCCACCCCTTCGGATGAGATCCACGACCTCGTCTGCGTTGGCTTCGGCCCCGCCAGCATTGCTGTCGCCATCGCTACGCACGACGCTATCGAGGCCGGCAAGCTTTCTGAGTCGCCCAAGGTCCTCTTCCTCGAGAAGCAGGCTGACTTTGCCTGGCACGCCGGCATGCTTCTTCCTGGAGCCAAGATGCAGATCTCCTTCATCAAGGACCTCGCCTCCCTCCGCGATCCCCGCTCCCACTTTACCTTCCTCAACTACCTGCACCAGAATGATCGTCTCATCGATTTCATCAACCTCAGCACCTTCACCCCTGCCAGAGTTGAGTTCGAGGATTACCTTCGGTGGTGCGCACGCCATTTCGATGACGTGGTAAGATATCAGACCGAGGTTGTGGCTGTTGAGCCCGTTCAGTCCTCCGGGCCTAACAAGCTCTTCACTGTTACTTCCCGCAACATGATTACTGGCGAGATCACCACCTTCCAGGCTCGCAACGTCTTGCTTGCTCTCGGCGGCCAGGCTTCCATCCCCAAGCCTCTTCCCCAGAAGCACCCCCGCGTTATCCACTCGAGCCAGTACGCCAGCGTGATCCCCAAGCTTCTCAGCGACCAGTCCGCTCCCGTGCGCGTGGCTGTTCTCGGTGCTGGCCAGTCGGCGGCGGAGATCTTCAACAACGTTCAGAACCTTTACCCCAACTCCAAGACTTACATGATTATGCGCTCCGAGTTCATGAAGCCTTCTGATGATTCGCCCTTGTACGTTATCTATCTACCCCCTTTCCCTCCATCATCTTTCTAGGATGCAACTAACAAACAATCCTCTAACTAGTGTCAACTCCATCTTCAACCCCGAATTCATCGACACCATCCACTCCCGCCCCTCGGCCTACCGCTCCCACTTCCTCGCCGACGCCAAGGCCACCAACTACGGCGTTGTCCGCCTCGAGCTCATTGAGCACCTCTACGAGGTCATGTACCACCAGCGCCGCGTGCTCGGCACCGACGAGACGCAATGGCCCCACCGCATCCTGGCCGCGCGCAAGATCGTCTCGGTCTCCTCCGAGAAGGGTGATAAGAAGCTCAAGATCAAGGTCGGCCGCTACTTCTACGGCGAGGAGGAGGAGGGGGAGACTGACACGGCGGATGGACCCATCGTGGACGAGGAGACGCTCGAAGATGTCGACGTGATTATTTGCGCTACGGGCTACAAGCGCATGGCGCATGTGGATATGCTCAAGCCCACGTGGCCGCTGTTGCCTGAGGCTGATGAGGCGGCGCTGGTCGCTGAGACTGTTAAGGGGTCTACCAAGGACAGGTGGTTTGTCGAGGGTGAGGGTGAGGAGAAGAGCTTGAGGGTAATCGAGGCGAATCGCGATTATTCGGTCAAGTTTGGGGAGGGCAAGGTTGCACAGGGCAGTGGCATTTGGTTGCAGGGGTGCTGTGAGGGAACTCATGGTGTAAGTTTTTTTTTTTTTTTTTTTCCCTGGTCTGATGACTTGCGTATATTTTGGATGGATGGTGATGCTAACGGTGACAAACAACAGTTGTCTGATACCCTTCTTTCGGTTCTGTCTACACGGTCTGGCGAGATCGTCAAGTCGATTTTCGGTGCTTAAGTAGGAAGGGAGTACGATGATGATACCATGTTGTTGCTTGTGTCACAGCGAGAGAGCGGTTTTTCTTTTTACATGATTTGTCTGAATCTGGAACGGAAAAAAATACCTTTGGGGTTTCATATGGGTTTTTTTTGGAAAGGAAAATTTCCTCATGTCACTTTTTTACTTTCTGTTGTACATAATTTCTGTTGCTTTTTTTCGGTTATGGTTTTTTTTTTTTTGGCATAGCTTTGCTTGTCTGGTGCCTTTTGCAGTTCGAAGAAGCAAAATAGCATTGGGTATACTGTATACCTTTTTGGATATACACACCTTCGATCTTATGTTTTTACTGGCAGGGATAGATATCACAATGGGAGCTGCGCGGCGGGTGGTGGTGGTGTTTCAACACTCGCCCGCGCGATTTTCACGTGCGCCGCGGCGATTTTATCAGATCATCAGATGGAAAATTGCGGGAATTGGAGAGAGGGGGTCGGATAGATGGCCGATGATCGGATCAGATAAAAATTCCTAGGTGTTTTGAAATACTTCTTGGGCTACGTAGAGGCTTGGCATCAGATAATTTTTTGAGCGCCGAAACGTAACCCGAAGACACGAGGGCGGAGGAACCGGTGGATCTGATAAACATGTGGACGAAAACGGCCGCGTCAACACGAATTCGAGGTCGACAGTGCAGTGAGTGGTGGCCGGGGTATGAAAGACTCAAAACGGAGGCCATGATGGTTGCAGTGGAAGCGGATGGATGCCGGCGGCGGGGGACGTGGGGCCGTGGGGGGTCCACTTCACCGTTCCCACTAGTATCACGAACCCCGGCCGTGCTGTTGTTAATGACGCAAACGAGACAGCGGCAACGAGGGGCGTCCATCCATGAGATGGCGGCTTGGTCGCGACAGTTAAGGCTATTCAGCAACATTCTTTGAAACGTGTGTGATTTACTCAAGACAGCGCTCTTGAGCTTCCGTCTACTCAGTCCTGAACATGTCGCATTCTGTATGCTGATAATGTTTAAACAAGTGTTGCAAATCGAGATGTCCAAGCAAGAGAGGTACGTAAGCTAGTGGATCGATCAACATGGCCTTAAAAAAAAGTCACGCAGGTACAATTCCTGGCAGATGAAGGACGATGCTACTCTGAGTTTTTCCGGAAGAACCATTATCATCATTGACGTCGCGGAGAAGTGAAGAAGACAGAAAGCACGGATGGAAGATTAAAAATAAAAGCAACGAACGGGGAACGGAAATCCGAGCCATTGCCGAGGGTGTAGTGAGAAATAAGACGGGCTTCCAATTGAAGGAGCATGAAACCATCACAGCACAGTGGAGGAAACACCCAACGGCGGCTATCGATACGACGCCTCCACTGTAACCTCAGGTCATCACACCATCTCGGGTTTTAGTCTCGATGAAGGAACTTCCGGATTGTCACCGGCGGCCGGTGTAGGTGATTGATATTCTGAAGAGTCTGCACATCGATCTTGAATATCATGAATATGAAGTATTTCGGGTAGTCGGATCACTGACAACGGATATTTTGTGAACAAGAGCTGGGACCTTGGTGTGCTTCTGTTCTCGTCCAAGGCTGCTACCAACAGAGAAGTATCTACATTTTCAGTTTGTCTTCAATTTGCGACGGCATCCGAATGTGATGACTTCCAAAACCGGCATTACCGAAAAATAAGGGTATCGGTACCTTGCATATCGCGATCAAGGTAAACTTCTGGATCTCGTTCCAATCTCATATCATATGTGAAGGATCAACAGCTGGAACGGGCCAAGACCTGCGTCGACCGGCGGCCGGAGTTAACTGGGAGCGGAACCGGACACGGAACGGCCCTCTACAATTCTGGACACCGAACCCGGCCCGGACCCGGCCCGGACCCGGAACCGGAGGAAACACGGGATTGCAGCTGCGAACACGGAAGGAACGTATGCCTATGTTTCGAAGAGCAAAACGCAATTTCCGGCACCTTCCAAAACACTGGCAAACAAGGGAGGACAGTTGCATCGCAACTTCCAAGTTTGGAACGATCCATCGCAGCTCCACCGAGATTTCTTATCGAGCCTATCGCAAAGGAAGGAAGCCATCCAACATCACGTCGTCTTCTCTTCTTCCATTTCATCAAACATCGTGACTCCGACGTCCTCCACCACAGACACAGATCTGCACCCCCGTCCGCTCAGCTTGGCACTCCCGGGATAGCTGGCCCATCACAAACTTCCAATTCCAAGAAAAGAGAAGCTTTCATGTTCAGTGGTACCATCACCACACACAACCTCAACTGCAACGTTGAACCTCTTCATGTCGTCGGCCGCTAACCAATAATTCTTCACAGAAATCAAATCACCAAGCATCAACTGGCAGCGACACTCTCTTGATTTCCAATCATAGCCAATTGCCAACTCCAAACACCGTGAGTGTCCCCCTGTTGTGCCCATTTGATATCTCAATGTATAACACATGGCCGCCCTCGGCAAGTAGCGAATAAGATTGACGTCTTGGGGACTTGAGTTGACATTTTGGGCATATCAGTCTGTATATCAGCAACACCAACTGGAGTTACTCAGGACGCCTGATTCCTCATTGGACAGTCTCACCACATCATATTACTTACAGCAGCCTCCCGTCCGGGTGTCCCACTACACCCGCTGCACAACCGCTACAAACGGCCATTATATCCGGTGCAATAATAGCAGATCATCGTGCTGAAGACCTTTATTAGTAGGCCATATCATCAACAAACGGCCTAAAAAGGCCATCACCACGACCCAACAATGGCAACAGTCGACCCAGACCCAGATGTTGCCCTCTCCATCGCCAACCACCCAGCAACAAGACTCCCAGGTCCCAGTCTCCTTCATCACCTCGTACAACACCGCTGCGAGACAAGAGACGATGATGCACTCGCCATTGACTATCTCGCCCCTGATGGCTCGCGGGTCTCACTGTCATATCATGAGCTGCATCGAAGATCTGACGCCTTGGCAGCCAGGATATCGTCTCTCGCCGGGCCGGTAACTGACGACAACACTCAACTCATTGTTCCGGTCCTCATCCCCCAATGTCCAGATCTGTACATAACCCAGTTGGCCATCCTCAAGGCCGGAGGAGCTTTCTGCCCGCTTAACCTCGATATTCCCCTGGAAAGAGCCAAGTTCATTCTTAATGAAGTCTCAGCTGCCTTGGTCATTACCACGCCGGAGTTGGCGGAGAGGGTACCTGAGGATGAGACGGGAAAGAAGGTTCTCATACTCAGCGATGAGGTCTTCACATCGACAGAGACAGCCGAACATAGGCAACCAACACCAAACAACCTAGCCTACGTCATGTACACCTCCGGCTCGACAGGAACTCCCAAAGGTGTACCCATCACCCACGACGCTGCTACTCAGTCTCTGCTAGCCCATGATCGACACATCCCCGAGTTTTCGCGGTTCCTCCAGTTTGCTGCACCAACCTTTGACGTCTCCGTGTTTGAAATCTTCTTCCCTCTGTTCAGGGGAAAGACACTCGTGAGCTGTAACAGGTCAGCCATGCTCAATGACTTGCCTGGGGTTATCAATGAGTTGGAAGTGGACGCTTGCGAGCTTACGCCTTCGGTGGCCGGGAGTTTGTTGCGCAAGCGGGAGAACGCTCCGGGCTTGAAGCTCCTGCTGACGATCGGTGAGATGCTCACTGAGCCTGTCGTTCGCGAATTCGGTGGCGATGATACTACGGAGAGTATCCTCTGGGGCATGTACGGCCCAACCGAAGCAGCTATCCATTGCACTGTTCAACCCGCCTTTGCTGCCGACTCTGTCCCCGGCCTAATCGGCTTCTCTTTTGACACTGTTTCCTCTTTCATCCTGGCGATACCAGAGGATGGAGCCGACGCCTCAGAGATTAGGGTTGTTCCCCTCGGCGAAGTTGGCGAACTCGCCATCGGCGGTCATCAACTTGCCCCCTGCTACCTAAACCGCCCAGAAGTCACAGCTGAAGCTTTCGTCTCTCACCCCGTCTACGGCCTGCTCTACCGCACAAAAGACAAAGCCCGGATGCTGCCCGACGGCACCATGCAATGTATGGGTAGAATTGGCGACGGCCAAGTCAAACTCCGCGGTCAGCGCATAGAGCTAGGAGAAATCGAACACGCCGCTTTGCGTACTCCGGGGTGCCACTCCGCTTTTGCAGCGGTCATCAAGGGGATCCTCGTCCTCTTTTGCGCTGTCGACTCTGTCGATTCCATGTCCACCAAGATTGAAGAGTCCTGCAAAGCCTGGCTGCCGGGATTCATGGTCCCCGGTGACATTATCGTCATGACAGAATTCCCTCGCTTGGCGTCAGGGAAGGTGGACAGAAAGGGACTGGTGGCTGAGTACGAAGCCATGCAAGCTAGTGGGCAGCCGAAAGATCAAGAGTTTAGGGATGAGAAGGAGAGGCAGATCTATGTGTTGGTGCGAAATATCCTGGGAGTTGTCGTGCACCCGACCCAGAGTTTGATGCATGCGGGCATGGATTCGTTGAGTGCCATCAAGCTCGCGAGTGCATTGAGAAAGACGATGAAGGTGGCAATAGGGGCGAATGAGATTCTGGGGGCTAGGACAATAAGAGCTCTAAGAGAAGTGATTAGGGATCTTGAGGCTGAGGGCACCGAAGATGAGGAGAACCTGGGAGAGGACATGAAGACGTATCAGCCGGGTGAGATTGCGGCCAACAACGACTTGCTGAAGGGACGGCTGGAGGGTATTGAGGCTGTACTGCCTTGTACGCCGCTCCAGACTGCGATGTTATCCGAGACGACTGCCAACCCGAGGGCATACTGCAATTGGTTGAAGCTCAAGTTTCCGGAGGGCTGCACGGAGATGGATGTCCGGTCGTGGTTTCTTCAGCTGTCGCAGTCAAACGAGGCCCTAAGAACTGGGTTCGTTCACCATGGCGGCCAATTCCTGCAGGTCGTCTTCAACTCCCTCGATGACTCCCTGATCTCGGTGGCCGACAACATTGCCGAAGAGTTCACCTTTATCAGCGATGAAGACTTCCTCCGCCCCCTCCGCATCTTCCTTCGCTCTTCTTCAGCCACCGCAGTCCAAATCACAGCCCTCGTCCAAATTCACCACGCCATCTACGACGGCTGGTCAACAGACCTCCTCCTCTCCGACCTTCACTCATTTATCAACGATTCCACTCCCAACTCGCGTCCCTCATTCAGCGCCGTCACAACCTACTACCACTCCGCCCCTTACCGCCGCTCTTGCAACTCAGCCCGCGAATTCTGGGCTCAACACCTCGCCGATTTCCAACCTCCTTCAATCCCGGAACTGCGACCCGACATCGCTCCTTCTCCCACCGTGGAGTCCTACTCCGTCCACCTTCCCTCTCTTTCTCCCCAACACGTGAAGTCCATTCTTCGAGAACTGGATTGTACCCCACAAGCCCTCTTCCAGGCTGCTTTAGCTTGGCTATGGGGTGTTTACGTCGGAAGTCAAGACGTAGTCATCGGCACTGTAACATCGGGGCGAACGATTCCTGTGCCGGGCATCGAGGAGATCGTCGGACCTTGTATCGCGACGGTGCCGTTGAGGACGGACTTAGGAGGTGTAAGAACGGTGAGGGATTTGCTGGGAAGTGTTCAGGCGGTGGGTAGGGAGGTGGTGAGGCATAGCGTTCTGCCACTCAAGGAGATTAAGCGCGTTGCAGGGATCAAGGCTGGACAGAGTCCTTTTGAGGTGCTTTTTGTCTACCAGGAGACGCTCGACAACCTGACTGGGGATGCGGCGGACAAAGGCGGAAAGGGGAAGGTCGTGGAGCTGGAAAAGGGACGGGACTGGCTCGAGACGAAACTTCTCGTTGAAGTCGAGCCTCAACAGGATGGGTACGAGCTAGCGCTCACGTACCACACTGATGCTTTCACTGAGGCTCAGATTGCCGTCTTGGGGGAGCAGTTGAGCGTTCTTGTCGAGGCCATGCTCAGCAGCTTGGACACGGAAGCATCTTCCCTTAAGAAGGTCTTCCCAAGGAAACTGTTGTCAATCTACAACGAACGGCCAAAGACGCTTGAGGGCGTGCCGGATTTGGCGAAGGCTGTTGAGGCGGCTGTTGAGAGGAACCCTGAACAGGTGGCTCTCTGCTTTGCCGAGCGGATCTCGGAGGATGGCACCGTGGAAGCGAAGAGGGTGAGCTACAGCGAGTTAAATGCCACAGCCAACAGAATCGCATGGCTGCTGAAGAGTCAAGGCGTGGAGGAGGGAGGCATCGTGGCCATCGTCATGGAGAAGTCAGTGCTTCTTTATGCGGGAATACTGGCGATTCTCAAGGCTGGGTGTGCGTATTTGCCTTTGTTGCCCACCACGCCGGTTGAGAGGGTAAAGACAGTTTTTGGGCAGGCTGGTGTTCGGCACTGTCTGGTTGATTCTGACTCCAAGGAGAAGCTCGAGGAGGTTGAAGGGGTCAAGTTCATCAACCTCGTGACTGCGGACCTGGGCAGCCTCTCCGACAGAAACCTCAACATCCCAGCTGATCCTTCCCGCATCGCCTACATCATCTACACGTCCGGCTCTACCGGCGTACCCAAAGGTGTCTGCGTCACTCAACTCAACATCGTCAGCAATCTCGACGTCTTATCTCGCATTTACCCATCTATCCCCGGCAAATCCCGCCTCCTTCAGTCCTGCTCCCAGGCCTTCGACGTGTCAGTCTTTGAGATCTTCTTCGCCTGGACCCAATCCATAACCCTCTGCTCCGGCACCAACGACATCCTCTTCGCCGATCTTGAGCGCTCCATCCGTTCACTTGGCATCACCCATCTTTCCATGACGCCTACCGTCGCCTCGCTTGTCTCCCCTGAAAACATCCCCGACGTGGAATTCCTGGTGACAGCAGGCGAACCCATGACTGCCGCGGTGGCAAGCAAATGGCATAAGCAGCTTTGGCAGGGATATGGACCGAGTGAGACAACGAATATTTGCTCCGTTAAGGGGATGGTTATCCCTCCCCGTCACAGGATCCGGCACCTGGGTTTCACCTTCCCCAACACCAGCGCGTTCGTGGTATACCCTGACACTGACTCCGATAAGCTCGAGCTGGTCCCGGTTGGAGGGTTCGGTGAGCTCTGTTTCGGTGGAGATCAAGTCGTCGGGGGTTATCTGGGGCAAGATGGGCTGACGAGCGAAAGGTTTGTGGTGCACGAGGAGTGGGGGAGGGTGTATAAATCGGGCGATTTGGGTAGGATGCTGGCCGATGGTAGTTTGGTGATCTGGGGAAGGGCGGATGAGCAGGTCAAGGTCAGGGGACAGAGGGTTGAGTTAGGTGAGGTTAATGCTGCTGTGCAGGTGGCCGCCCAGGTAGGTGCTGGACATATGTCTCGAGGTAAGTCGGTGGAGAAAGTGGATGGGGTGGGAGAAAAGGGAGCGATGGAAAGGAATGGGAAGAGAGAGGGCAACGGGGTCGAGTGCGCGACGCTGTTCTTCAAGTCGAAGAAAGGAGCGGCTTCCACTGTCTCAGGGCAAGGGCAAATCGTCAGCTTCTTCGTCCCCGGTACCCATGGCCGCGAAACAACATTCCAGATCCTCGAACTCGACGATGTCCTCAAAAGCGAAGTCCGCTCCATCTTCCAATCCGTTGAGGCACGAGTACCAAGCTACATGATCCCCTCGTTCATCATCCCTCTCTCCAAGCTGCCCGTCACAGCATCTGGCAAACTCGACCGCCGCCTGCTCGAAGAGAGCTTCACCTCCCTAACCCAGGAGTACCTCGCCTCCGCTAGCCCTTCCATTGGCTCCAGCGAAAGCGATGATGACAGCGGGGATTGGTCGGAAACCGAGAGCAAAGTCGCAGAAATTGTTTGCCGCATCTTTGCGGTTGACAGGAATAGTGTGCAAAGATGGACGCCCCTCACGGCTTTCGGATTGGATTCCATTTCTGCTATTGAGCTTTCCAAGCAGCTTTCATCTCACCTCGGCGGCAAGCGCCTCGCAATCTCAGCGATCCTCCGAAATGTAACTGTCGCTAGACTTGCGTTGGCCTTGTCGGAGTCGCCCTCTTCCGGGTCCTCGGCAGCGGCCACGACAGAAGAAGCGGGAGCGGAAGCGGAAGCGGAGAAGGAGAAAATACTGGAGCCGTTGGTTCCAGAAGAGCTTGCCCAGGCTATTACTGAGCAGTTCACAGAGAAAGGAAGGAAGGTAGAAAAGGTGTTGCCTTGTACACCGCTGCAGGAGGGCATGCTTGCTGCTTCTCTTGGAAGAGGGCGCGGGGCGTACGTGAACAAGATGCTGCTGAAGCTCGGAGCTACTTGCGATGTGGAAAGCTTGAGAATATCGTGGGCAAAGGCTTGCCAGAGGCAGGGGATCCTGAGGACGGCTTTTGTGTCCACTGAGGATTCAGAGCGGCCGATGATTCAGGTTGTGTTGGAGGCTGGCAGTTGGGAGGTGCCATGGTTGGAGTTTGGTGTTTCTTCAACAACCGACGATATGGATGAAGTCATCGAGAAGCATGTTTCGACCCTCTCCGAGCCAGTCGACACTTTCGAACCGCCCATTTCGCTTGCAATTGTCAGCAGTGGAGACGACAGGTTCCTGTCATTCATCTGCCACCACGCTCTCTACGACGGAGTGGCCATTCAGCGCTTGCTCTACGAAGTCGAACAGCTTCTTGCCGGCCAGGAGCTACCTCCAGCGCCAGAATATGAGCCGTTCCTCCGCGAAAGTCTTGCGCTTGCGCGGGCACCGGAGACGGAGACGTTCTGGCGGGAGCAGCTTAGCGGGTTGCGGCCCCGTTTACTAACCAGATCGTTCCACTTCGCCCCTTCCAGCCTGGCTGACTTGCCAGCGCCTGCGTTACTGACAAACCCCATCCCCACTCCTCTCAGTCAGATCCTTAGCAAGACCAAACATTCGGGTGTCTCGCTGCTCTCCCTTGTCCAAGCCTCGTGGGCCACCGTCTTGTCGGTGCTACTGAGGACGGAAGATGTATGCTTCGGTAATGTACTCAGCGGTCGTACCCTGCCACTCGAAAGGATCGATGAACTCGTGGCGCCTTGCTTCAACACGGTCCCAGTGAGGATGAGGTTGGATGACCTTCACGGAGGCAGGAATCTTGATTTGGTCAAGGCTTTTGGGCAAATGGGGGCTAGAATTCTCGAGGGCCCCGGGTTTGCATCCTTGCGGAAGGTACAGGGGCTTGTTCAAGCACAAGAGAGACTTTTTGATACTCTTTTGTTGCTGCAGCAGGGTGGAGGATATGGGGAGAAGGAGAACAACGTCTGGGAGGTGGTGAGGGATGAGGGTGGTATGGATGTGAGTTGTCCTTTGCTGGTTGTCTTATTGGTGTTCCTGGTGAGAGGAGTGAGAGCTGGTCACATAGGTGCTGACGGATAACTAACGCAGGTCCCGATCGTGGTTGAGTTCGTGCCTGACGCGAAGAAGAATGAGTTGCTGGTGAATTTGCAGCTGGAGGGGTAAGTCATGTCAAAATTCGTATCCCAACCGGTGGAAAAAGCGTGCTGACACTGAAACAGCGGACACTTCTCCAAGGAGTTCGCCGACCTGATTCTTGATCTCCTTTTCACCACCCTCGACAACTTCGTACAGTATCCTGCCTCGCACATCTGGCGATTCGATACCCTCCCCACAAGCCTCAGGGAGAAGCTTGCCCAGCTGCCATTTGATGACACCGAAGCATTGACTTCCTCTTCGGCTCCCCAAGCCCAAACAAACGATGGGGAAGAGGAGTGGTCCGATCTCGAGTTCCGCATCCGCAATGCTCTCACCTCGCTCATGACCAACAAAGACCGGCGCATTGGAAGGGAGACAACCATCTACCAACTCGGCCTAGACAGCATTTCGGCCGTGCAAATCGCTTCGATACTGCGGAAGGAACTGGGTTCGGAAGGTCTGAAGGTCAACGCAAGCGATGTCATTGCGCATCCTAGCTGTGCTGGGTTGGCTGCGTTCCTTGATGGCCAGAAGGGTAACAGTAAGGCCGCTGACACCGAGCCAAAGACCGTCACGTATGACATCGCAAAGTTCGGTCAAGAGCTCCAGTCCCAGCTTGAACCGCAGCTTGCGTCCCAGGGCGTTGAGCTCAAGAACGTGGAAAAGATTCTGCCTTGTACTCCGTTGCAGTCAGGCATGTGGATGCAGTTCGTGCGGTCCGCTCAAACCGGAGGGAGGGATTACCTAAACTTTCTGGAGTACCGGGTCGATAAGGGTGCTGGGGTTGAGCTGCAAGACCTAGAGAAGGCGTGGGATATGCTGTTCCTGGCGCAACCCATCCTCCGCACTGGCTTTATGGCTGTTGAGCATGACGATTGCGCATTTGTCATGGTTCAATATCAGGCTGACGCTGTCAGCAAGCCGGTGATTGCCATCAAGGGACAGTCTTTTGATGTTGAGAAGTGGCGGAGTGACCTCGCTGGCGGCATCCTGAGCGGACAGCAGCCCGTGCCGTGGGGTGTTGCTCTCATCGAGGGCGATGATGGAATGACGATGCACGTCGGCATGCACCACGTTCTCTACGACGCGCATTCTCTGCAAGTCCTCATGGCGGAACTGACAAGGGCTGTTTCTGGCGATGACTTGATCCCCGTGACGTCGACTAAGACGGAAACGGCTGCGGCGGATATCCTGACACAGATCGAGACTTCCCGGGGCACGGCCGAGAAGTTCTGGAAGGGACAGGCGGAGAAGACAGTTATCAACAGTTTCCCTGTGATGACGCCCTTGAAGGAGTCGGCAAGGAAGATTCAGGTTGAAACACTTCAGGGAGGCCTTTCGCTACCTGAACTGGAGAAAGCCGCGGCAGAGTCTGGGTATAGCTTGCAAGTTCTCATCCAGGCTTCTTGGGCCCGGGTGTTGTCGGCGTACTTGGGAGAGTCATCAGTGACATTTGGCGTGGTCCTCTCCGGCAGGAACACTGAAGCGACGAGGGATGCGATCTTTCCTTGTATTACCACGTTGCCGGTCATTGCTGCCAACGTCGCGGGCAATAAGGAGATGTTGGAGAGCATGATGAAGTACAATGCCGAGCTGTACAAGCAGCAACATCAGCCGTTGGCAAAGATTCAGCAGTGGCTTGGAAGGCCGGATACGAGATTGTTTGATACGTTGGTCGTTTATCAGAAGTTCTCGTCTGCTCCTGCTGGAACTGGAAACAACGCGCCGTGGACGTTGGTGGAAGATGCTGCGACGATCGATTACCCTGTGTCCATTGAGGTCGAGCCTCAACCCAACGGAGAGGTGAAGTACGCCGTTACCTTCTTCGACGATGTCCTCCCCCGTGAGCAAGCTCAGCTCGTTTTGAGGCAGTTCCAAGCGATGGTGGAGTACCTTTCTCTTCACCCCTCTGCCGACGAGGATGGACTCTTGGAACTACGTCCGGATCTGTTCGCCATCCTTCCTCCGGAAGAGCCCGTCTTACCAGTCCCGGACAATATTCGATTCCTCCATCAGTTTGTCGAGGTCCAAGCTCTCAAGACTCCGGAGAAGACGGCTCTGTTCTTTGCTGATGGGTTTACCTCTAATGGAAAACCTGTAGGGAGGGAGTGGAGCTACCGCGAGCTTGATGCTAACGGAAACCGGGTAGCGAACCTGCTTTCAAGGCATGTCAAGGTTGGAGATATTGTGGCAGTCTACTTTGACAAGTGCCCCGAGGCGTTTTTTGCGATTTTGGGTGTCCTGAAGGCTGGATGTTCGTTTGTGGCACTGGATCCCGGAGCACCGGAGGCGAGAAAGGAGTTTATTGTTAAGGATTCAGGAGCTACCGCGTTGTTGACCACGGCTGGAAAGTCCGCACAGATGGACTTCGTTGTCGAGGTGCCAACCATGGGCGTGGATCTCGAGGCTTTGAAGAGCATGTCGGCTGACCCGCCGGTCTTGGATCGGGAGCTGCTTCCGTCTGATGCGGCCTACTGTCTCTACACCTCTGGCACAACCGGCACTCCCAAGGGTTGCGAGATCACGCACGACAACACAGTCCAATGCATGCTCGCCTTCCAGCACATCTTCACTGGTCACTGGGAAGACACATCCCGCTGGCTCCAGTTCGCCTCCCTTCACTTCGACGTCTCGGTTCTCGAACAATACTGGTCCTGGTCCGTGGGCATCACCCTCGTCGGCGCGCCCAAGGATCTTATCCTCGAAGATCTCGCGGGAACCATTTCAAGGTTGGAGATCACGCACATCGATCTCACTCCCTCTTTGGCAAGGTTGTTACACCCCGATGATGTCCCGTCCTTGTGTCGCGGCGTGTTCATCACAGGCGGCGAGAGTTTGAAGCAAGAGATCTTGGATGTTTGGGGTGACAAGGCGGTTATCTATAACTTTTACGGACCGACGGAGGCTACGATTGGTGTGACGGTGTACCCGAGAGTTCCCAGGAACGGAAGGGCGAGCAATATCGGGCGGCAGTTCATCAACGTCGGTTCCTACGTGCTGAAGCCGGGGACGGATAAGCCTGTTCTCCGCGGTGCTGTTGGCGAGCTGTGCGTCTCTGGCAAGCTGGTTGGCAAAGGGTATTTGGGGAGGGAAGATTTGACCAAGGAGAGGTTCCCTACTTTGCGGGTACTTGGCCAAGAAGAGAAGGTGTACCGCACTGGCGACCTGGTCAGAGTTTTGCATGATGATTGCTTCGACTTCCTCGGCAGGGCGGATGATCAGGTGAAGCTGAGAGGGCAGAGATTGGAGATTGGAGAGATTAATCATTCGATCAAAGTGGGAGTTGAGGAGGTGCAGGATGTGGCGACGGTAGTGATACGCAACGAAAAAGCCGGGAAGGATTTCTTGGTTGCTTTCGTAACGACTGCCATCAGAACGATGGGGGTGGAGCAGCAGAAGCTGGAGGTGATCAAAGACGGAAACGGCACAGCCGAGTTGGTTCACAAGGTCCGGCAAGCCTGTCGCGCAAAGCTCCCTGGATACATGGTCCCGACCTACGTCGTCCGTCTGCCGTATATCCCACTCAGCGCCAATAACAAAGCGGAGATCAAGGAGTTGAAACGTCTCTTCTCCTCATTGACACAGGAAGAGCTGGTCAGCCTGTCGCCATCTGCCTTCAGCGCCCCCGGCAGCTTGACCCCGACCGGCCAAAAGGTCGCCCGTGTGCTGTCCGAGATGCTCGCCATCGATGTCAGCGTCGTAACCCCCTCCACTTCAATCTACGAACTAGGTCTCGACTCTATCTCTGCCCTCCGCTTCAGCCGCGCGCTCAAGCGATCCGGATTTGCTCAAGCCTCTCCGTCACTGATCCTCAGCCATCCGCTAGTTGCCGACTTGTCACAAGCCTTGGACTCAGGCAAAGCGCAGTCTAACACCGCTCAGGTAGCTGCTGCGAAACAACTCGTGCAAGCGTGCCAGCATCGCCACTTGGCAAACGTGTGTAAAGAGCTGGGGGTGAAGAGAGAGGAGGTGGAGTACGTGGCTCCCTGTACGGGGTTGCAAGCTGGTATGATTGCCAGGAGGGAGAAGTATTATAATGTGTTTAGGTTCAGCGTGGCGGGGGGTGTGGGCGTTCATAGGTTGGAGAGAGCGTGGGAGAGGGTAGTGGCGGACTACCCGATTTTGAGAACGAAGTTCGTGCAGACAACCGAGGGATTTGTTCAGGTCGCTGTCAGGCCTGGTGCGACGGGTGCAAGGCTGACTTGGAAGCGGTTGAGGGTTGAGGAAGAGGCTGAGGTGGAAGAGACGGTAAAGGAGACGAGAAGGGAGTGGCTGTGGGAGAATGCCGAGGGGGTCATCAAGCAAACGATGGAACTCCAGCTGTTCAATTTCCGCAAGCCCGATTTGGTGAAAGAGAGGCTTTTGGTGCTGCACATCTTCCACGGCGTCTACGATGCCAACAGCTTGGAGTTGATCCTCCAGAAAGTAGCCTCTGCATATCGTGGCGAGACCGGTCAGGGTGAGAAGGAACCATCCTTCCTCAAAGCCCTCTACCACGGACCCCTTCAATCCTTCGCACACTCCAGGCCTTTCTGGCTTTCACATCTCAAGAACGCCAGTCCCGAACCAACCTTCGCGGTCCCCGAAGGCACCAGTACCAAGGCCCTCAGTTCTCAACGAACAATCCCTTTCACTCTCCAGAGTTTGACCAAAACTCTAGGAGTAACCAACCACTCCCTCCTCCAAGCTGCTTGGGTCGCCGTCTTAGCCAAACAGTTCGGTGTCAGAAACCCGACGATCGGAGTGATTGTTTCGGGACGGGCTATCGAGCTTGAGGGTGTTGAGCGCGTCGTTGGCCCGCTTTTTAACACGTTGCCTTTCCATGCTTCGGTCGGCAATGGGCGAGGGGGTGTGAAGTACAACGAGCTGGTGAAGAGTTGCCATGAGTGGAATTCGAAGGTGGTGGAATGGCAGCATGTACCGCTTAGGGAGATTCAGAAGTGGTGTGGAAAGGCCGGGAAGGGGTTGTTTGAGGTGTTGTTTTCGTTCCAGCAAGAGCACGCTCGGAAGGAAGTGGGTGAAGCTGAAGAGAAGCGAGGGGGTTTGTGGACAGTCATGGACGAAGAGTCCGATATGCAAGCTGATTATCCGCTGGCGCTTGAGGCGACTTTGACGAGTGATGGGGAGGTGAGGTTGTTGATTGTTGCGCAGGAAACGGTAGTTGGTAAGGAAGCGGTGGAGGGGTTGATGGAGGGCTTGGTTGGTGTTTTGAGGGAGATAGGAGAGGACCCGGAGGCGGTGATTGTGGGTGGTGATGAGAACAACTCAGTCATGGGGCAGGAAGAACCTGGACAGGAGGCCAATAACGTGGAAGTTGTCAAGGAAAGAAGGGACAACTCCGGGTTTGTCTGGACTGAGGCTACCAAGACGGTTCGCGAGCAGATTGCTACCCTGGCGGAGGTGGCTACTGGCACAGTCACTGAGACGACGTCAATCCTGGAGCTTGGTCTGGACAGTATCGACACTATCAAGCTTTCTGCGCGGTTGAGACAGCTGGGTGTCAGCATCAAGCCGAGCGAGTTGATGAAGGGACAGACGATTGAGGGACTGCTTCCTTACTTGAAGGAGCAAAAGCTCGCGAACGGCACGCAAGCGAACGGCGACCAGCTACTAACGAAGGGCTCCTCTAGTTCATGGAACGCATTCGTCGACAAAGTCCGCAGGGAACAAGAGGGAGACGTGGAAGCAATCTTGCCCGCCACTCCCCTCCAAGATGGCATGGTCGCTGAGATGATTCATTCAGACTTCCAGCTGTACTTCAATCACGACATCATGGAAGTTGAACCGCATGTCGATTTGGGCAAGCTCAAGACTGCGTGGCAGACCGTGGTTGCCAACTCCCCGATCTTGCGGACGTCCTTCTTCATGGTGGATGATCCCATGTTGGATTTTGCTTACTTCCAGGTTGTCCACAGTCAACTCCCCGAAGAAGCCACCAGAGAGATGGAAATTGAAACCGAGGAAGACCTATCCAAGATCACCGAGTCCGCTACCGCCCGCGCTCGAAAAGCTGATGGAAAGTCCGACCTTCTGCAGCTGGTGTTTGCGACACTGGGTGACAGGAGATTTGTAGTCCTCTCAATCGCCCACGCCCTCTACGACGGGTGGTCCCTTTCCCTCCTCCACCAAGACGTCCAAGCCGCTTACGAGGGTCGGTACACACCCCGCCCATCGTACGAAGCATACCTGGAGGAAATCATCCGCTCGGGCGATGACCGATCGACCTCTTTCTGGTCTGGATACCTGGCGGGCGCGAAACCGACGTTTTACCCCGAGCTTTCTCCTGATCAGTCATCAGTCGTCTACCGGCACGAAACCGTCTCCCAGCTCGACTTCTCCAAGATCAGGTCTTTCACCAAACAGCACGCCATCACCCTCCAAACGCTGGGCCAAGCCTGCCACGCGGCCGTGCTCGCCACCGCTACTCGCAGCCTAGATGTCATGTTCGGCGTGGTCCTCTCCGGCCGCGCCGGCTCAGAAGAAGCTGAAAAACTCATGTTCCCTACCATGAACACAGTGGCAGTCAGAAGCGTGCTGCATGGAGATGTAGGAGGGTGGTTGCGGTACATGCAAAGTGTTGCCAACGACATCGGTGGGAGGGAACATTTCCCGTTGAGGAAGATGCAACGTCTTCTAGTGGAAGGGGGTGCAGGGCAGCTTTTCAACACGCTCTTCGTACACCAAAGAGGGGTGCCCGGCGGGAACACAGGGGCAGGTGGTGAAGTGCTGGTGAGATCAGTAGGTGGAAGTTCCGCGGTTGAGTACCCCGTTTGTGTGGAGATGGAGGTTGTTTCTGGCGCAGATGGAGGGGAGAAGTTGGTTTGGAGAACTGCGTGCGATTCGCGATTTGTGAATGGTGAGAAGGGGGCGGAGGAGTTGCTGGGGAGGTTGGATAAGGTGTTGAGGTATTTGGTTGAGAGTGGGGAGAAGAGCGTATTGGAGTTCGAGGGGGGCAAGATGAGTGTTTGTGGGTTGGACGGTTTTACTCCGGCGACTGATGATGACACTGCCGCGAGCAACAACGACGACGGCGTGGAGGTCAGTGAATCCGCTTGGTCGGAGCTCGAGGAAAGAATTCGCTCTGTCCTGGCAGAGGTGGCTGGCCTCAAGGTTTCGGCGGTCCAGAAGGGCAACAACATCTATCACCTCGGTCTGGATTCTATCTCCGCCATCAAGGTCGTTTCTCTCCTTCGAAAACAGGGGATTTCCATCCCGCTCCGCCAGCTGTTGAAGGCAAGGAGTATCTCCGCCATGGCTCAGGCTGCTACTGAGGCCCAAGAGCAGCCTGCTGCGGCCTCATCCGAATCCCCGGCTCCGGACGACATCAACAATAGTATCAACGCCATCAACGACACCTCTCTGCATACGCAGGACGTCGACGCAACGAACATCACCACCCTACTCTCCCAAGCCGGCATCATCTCCTCCTCCGCTGACCTGATAACCGACAGGATCGAGGCCATCCTCCCTGCCACGGCCATGCAAATCCACATGCTCTCCGTCTGGCAAAACACCAAGGGCGATGTCTTCCACGCGACATTCACTTATCGTCTCACCGGCAACGTCAGCAAGTCCACTCTCTCGGATGCTTGGAAGTCTCTGGTTGTCGAGTTTCCCATTCTACGGACCATCTTCTTGGCGAATGACAAGCCTGAGACGCCGGTAGTGCAGGTCATTCTCAGGCCTGATGCGCTGGTTGACAACCCAGCCGAGGATATCGATCCAAAGCAGTGGTCAAGCCAGCCAAGCAAGGGTCAAAGTGGACTAGTCCAGCCGTTTAACTCCATGGGTGGCCAACAGGCTGACAACGGGGATTGGATTTTAAGCTTCAAGATTCATCATGCTTTGTACGATGCGTTGAGCTTATCAACGATGGTTGACCGGTTCACCGCCTTGTGCGCCGGCGCCAGGATCACTGGGGAGTCAGATACCTCCAAGACACTTGAAGTCTGGAAGGGGTATACCACACAGCAGACACAGCGGAGCGCGAAAGCGAAGCAGTTCTGGAAGGAATACCTCGCTGGCGCGGAGTCGACACCAATTGACCCCATGTTGGACATTTTGGCGACACATTCGGCAGAATCACAGGCATCCAAAGCAGTATCAGCTCCGGAAAAGGCAGAGAAAGCACCATCACCGCAGTCCACCTGGCTACCAGACTTCCTGCGACCTCTTGTAGACGGACTTTCTCGTCTCCTGTCAGGAACCATCTGGCAATCGGCCCCAGCTCTAGAGCAACGCCGACCATCGCGGCGCGTCTCTCTAGTCCAACGCGATGCCATTGCAGATATTTCCAGGATCAAGAAGCTCTGCGCCGCGGCTGGGGTCTCAATCCAAGCCCTTTTCTTCGCTGCTTACGCCCGTTTCGTCTCTGAAACTTGTCCTCAGGCAAAATGGAAGGACGTAATCTTTGGGGTCTATCTCGCTAACCGCTCTTCCGACCTGTCCGAAATCCCATACCCTACTCTGTGCCTGGTTCCTCTCAGAGTCCATATCCGAGACAGTCTGCTGGATATGGCTAAGCGGATCCAAGAGGATTTGTACAAGATTTCGGATCCGGAGAATGTTGGCGTGGGACTCTGGGAGATCAGAGAGTGGACTGGAGTGGTGGTGGATGGGTTTGTGAACTTTTTGAGTGTGCCCGCTCCTACTGCCCCTTCACAGACGAGTGGGGAGGGTGGAAGCAAGAATGGGGAAGACAACGGGGTGAGGATGGAACTGATGAGCGAGGATGAAGTGAAGGCGATGGGAGTGGCCGGAGAGCAGCAGGAGTTTGTCGTGCCTAAGGAGCTTGAGAACAATGCGGCTAGGAACGCGTATCCGGTAGGTTTGACATTGTCGGATTTCCTTTGGACGACGGGAAATGCTAACGATTTAATACAGGACGCAATCGATGTGGAAGTTGCCATCGAGGGCGACGCGGCTACGATCGGCGTGTTTGGGTCGAAGTATAAGCTCGGGCCGGATGGGCCTCGGTTTGTGATTACAAAGATGGTAAAGGCGTTGACGGCATTGTAAGGGGATATCGGTATCTTGTTCTTATTTTCTTGTATGTTTCAGTGTTTACGGCGTCGCGTGACATTTGCTCGTAAGGTTCGATCCATTATGTATTACAATCTAGGTACGGTAGAAGAGATATGTTTCGTCCATTATTGCTGCTTGTCCTTCTTCCACGTCCAATCCGCATCTGTTGTCGCGCCAAAAGTTAGCATAACATCCGAGAGAAGAAGAGAGGAGAAAAAGGACCAGCAAGAACATGTATGTCAAGATCACCAGGGGCAAAAAAACTCACCAGGATGCAGCTCCGGCACCTCAATATCCTTCCTACTCTCCCTCTTGGCCCTCCAATCCGCCCCCGGAAACCTCTGATCCCTCTCATCCAACACCTTCTCCATACTATCCTCCGGAGGAAACTGGCTCTCCTCCGTAAAGCTCGTCATCAACTGCGGCTCCCCCAATGGCAACTTATCCCCCCTATCCACCTGCCACAAGTGATATACTTTTCCATAAAGCGTAATAACCTGCTCCATCTCCTTTCTTTCCGCCTTCTCCCACGCCGCCTGCGGCATCAACCCGGTAGGCTTCGGCATGATCAACATGCCGCTCTTCACTTCGAAAACATGTGTATGCCAGTACCGCCTCTCTTCTGGGGGAAGCGTCTCGTACAGCTTGGGGGTGATCATGTACTCGATTCCCAGAATCCTCGCCCCGGGATTGGGCGAATCGTAGAGAATACATTGTCGTACGTCCTCGGTCAGGTGGGCGCAGTAGTGGTTTGCTTCGACGAAGCGCGTCGGGTCCGAGGCGTACACGTGGAAGGCGTTGAGGTGGCCGCAGATGGATTTGAGGGGGGAGAAGTCTTGGGAGAGGGAGGCGCCCGTTTCGAGGGTGGAGGAGAGAGTGGTTTTGGGGGAGCCGGGGATGGAGGGGTTGGAGGGGTCGTGGCTGGCTAGGGAGGGGGTGGGCACGTCGTCGCGATTTTCGCTGTATTTGGTTGAGGTGGTGTTTTTGTCCGACATCTTGGTGGTGGTGGTTGTTTTCAGGTGGTTGTGTGAGTGTCGTCGTTGATCTCCTAGACTTCAGATGTTGTTTCAGTCGGATGGGGATGGCGCTGGGGAATAAAGGGAAAGACACCTAGGCTTCTCAATACGAATGATGGTCAGGAAGAAGGAACGAACCAAAGGAACCGGCAATGTGCCTGAGAATCATGGACGATATGCTCGTTCTCTTGGGTTGGTGACGTCATGATGCGATGAGAGGACCTCAATAGCTGTTATCGATATGCGTTGCCTGCCGCAAAATCAGCCTGGGTTTAATCGATAGTGTACGCATTGCGAGCATTGCCGGCCGGGAGAGGGTTAACTGTTTGATTGCTCCCGGTCGCTATCTTAGGTATCTATCCCCCATCCAATGCTCATCACTTCGTTCAACATCCCGTCGCCATCCTTCTTCTCCCTGGAGTTCACAATCACAGCTCCTTGTGATATACCCTATACTTCGCCTTCTTAGCCAACAACGGCCCCAACTCTGGAATCCCCTCCCACAAATCGACCTCCTTCACATTTTTGTACCCAGCCCTCTCATACCACCCCGCCAACTTGACCTTCTCCTCGTGCTCCCACCCATCCCCGACCACCAGCTCAACCTGCATCTTTCTGCCTCCCCTCTCCTTTGCCCAACTCTCCGCAAACTTCAACAAATCCCTACCCACACCGGAGCCCCGGTATTCAGGACGGCAGATTAAACATCCGAACTGCCCAATCGCCGTGTCAGGATCGGGGTTGGTGTGAGAAGTGGCTCGGGAGTCGGGTTCTGAAGTAAGGAGTTGCACGCGGCCGCAGCCCAACAAATACTCAATGCACGGCGACCGTGAGCACCCCGGGAGCCATGCGACGGCTAGGGTGCCGCTGGTGATGAAGGAGCGCACCTCGGCCGAGTTGGTGCGGGTGAAGGGGTCGATGGACCAGAAACCGCGCTCGGCGTCGGTGTAGATTTCATTGATGAGGTTGGTTAGACTGTTGACAAAGGTGTCGTCTTGGGCAAGGTAGGCTGCAGCGATGGAGATGTCGGCATTGATACGACCCCGGAGAGGAGGACTGGGGAGTTGGGAGGTGACGTTGACGGCGTTGGTGTTGAGGACGGTGACTTTTTCGTCGGTGATGGTTTCCGCGGTGGGGATGGTTGGGGAGGCCATTTTGAGATAGTACTGAAGGTGAGGTAGCGGGGGTGATGAAGTGCTTGTGTTCGTGTGTTACAAGTAAGCCCCGATAGGTTTTATATCTGGAGACATCGGAATGATACCCCGATTTTTTGCCACTATTTCTTGATGGGAAAGGCGGCCGACCCTTGTCGATGGAAGGGCGTGGTCGACCATGTCATCTTGAACCGTGTCATCGGAACGAATATCCCATGCTATGTCCTCGTGGTATATGTCAACGTCGAGGTTTACGATATGTCGGCGACGGTTTTCCGATCTTACTCGGCCGAGGAGGTATAGGAATGATGAAAAGGCGACAAGGGAATGTCAACCCTAACCCCAGACAGATGACAGAAGGGGCCAAGAGCTCTCTTCGCTTCGGATGAACGCCAGGCCTTTAGTCTCGATCGATGAAGGCCTATCGATATTGGAATCACTTGTAGGCAAGCATGACTGACGAAGAGACTTCCGTCAATGAGTGGTTGAGCAGTCAGAACAGTGAAGTCGATGTCGAAGGAAGCACAGTGAGTATAAACCGATAAGGCTGCCCGTTGAATTGATAAGGAATGTTGCCGGGGGACACTTTACAGGGGTCTTCAGCGCCTCATTAGTGGAGCAACCTTAACGGCCAGCAACCGCAACGTCATTGGCGCCAAGGCTGAACCACGCGCCGATCATCCACTTGTTCTTTCTGTCCGCCTCGTCCTTTTTTGATCTATTGTTAGTCCACAACACCGTCTTGCTCTCAGTTCCTTATGCGTACAACGACATGAAGACAGTATACCGGTCATAACATCTATACGAAGTGCGGTAAACACCCCGCCCAGACGAAAACCATGGAGGGTGACACTGTGGTTCCAAATGGCGGACAACAGAACGGCCACGGTCACGGTCCGCGCGCCGCCGTCTCCAACAACGACACCAACACACAAGCACATGCTCCGATAGCCGCCGATTCAGAACATCTACAAGTCATTGATAGGAAAGCAAGCGTCGAAGATGGCGATGAACACTCCAGCACAGCAACCAGCCATCTCCCATCCCCGCGTCTCACCGCAAGCGACCTGGCAGCTCGAGCTGTCCACAACACCGACATGACATCCGCAAAAGCTACGAACGGCACCACGGCTCCAGAACCCTCGAACGACCGCCTTACCCCCGTCAACGAGACATTGCCCTCTGCTACTCCGACCGAGCCCTTCGTGCCTTTCGTCCATCTGCCCACACCCGAGCCTGAGACTCAACCAACAACTCCGGCGCAACCTCTCAGCCCCAGCCGCTCCAAGACCCGAAGCCGATCAGGGACAAAGACAGGTCATGATGGAGTTCGCCGTCTGTCCGCGTCCAAGATCCAAGAATTGACGAACGCTCCCGAGTCTCTGCCCATTGCGACAGCTCCTGACCGCCAGCCCGCTGAGCCTACATTCTCACCGACCCTCGCCGAAGTCAGCTCCAGACTCCAGTCTCAACTTGGAATCGCAAATGGGAATGGTCCCAACACATCGAGCACAAGAACACACCCACAAAGGCCTACAATCGCCCCGCGAACCGTGTCTACTCCACCGGTGAGCAGGCGTCTGACGGCCACGACCGCCCAACAAGCTCATCCAGCTCAGCAAGCCTCGATCCGTCGCAACTCGTACCAGCCGAATCCTCGACCGCCGCCTCTCGATCTCGATGGAACAAGCAACTTTAACCCTGGCGTCGAACCCAGGGCCGCCCCTCCACCACGCCAGCCCGAACCCGACCCGGCGCCCCCATCCCCCATACCGCCGTCTATCCCTCTACCGCCCATGTCAGTCCCTACACTCTTGCAACTCGAGCTAGCCGGATCGCGACCGAGTCCTCTATACATCCACCACTCGTACACTAGCGACATCCCGTACGAGTCGAGCGCAATCAAGTTTGAGCGGTTGAAGAACTTCTTGGTTCTGCCCTTCGTCCTCGAGCGATCTATAACCTTTGGTGCGTTGGCATGTCTGGACGCTTGGCTATGGACCTTCACTATCCTACCCATGCGCTTTGGTATTGCCGTATCGATTCTCCTTCAATGGTGGGGATACGTTATCGGCAAGGAAACTCGATGGGTGGTAGGATTCGTGTGGTACGGCTTGGGACGGATGTGGAAGCGCGGCCGCCGTGGGCGGTCGGAGTCGGTGGCCAGTACGGATGGCCAGCGGTCGAGGAGTCAAAGTCGGGTACGGGAGCAGCCGGTCAATAATAGTGCCAGTGCCACCACCACCGGCCCCGACACCCGTCATCCCAACCTCCGCATGGCTCCCGGGACTAAGCCCCCCGGTTCCAGCCGCCGTGGTAGAGGCTACCTCGGTCATCGCCGGACCAAATCCAACCCTTCCAACCTGACGCACTACAACAAAGCCGACCTCCTCCAAGGCGCCGTCGTCATCGTCTCCTCCATCGCCCTCATGTCCCTCGACGCCTCGCGAATGTACCACTCCATCCGCGCTCAGTCCGCCATCAAGCTGTACACCATCTACAACCTGCTCGAAGTGGGCGACCGTTTGTTGGCTGCCCTCGGGCAAGACATCTTCGAATGCCTCTTCAGCAACGAGACGTTGTCGAGGGATAGTCTAGGCCGCAGCAAGGTCTTGCTGCCCTTGGGCATCTTTTGCTTGGCGCTGGTGTACAACATTCTGCATGCGGTCATCCTGTTTTATCAAGTTATAGCTCTGAACGTGGCTGTCAATTCCTACAGCAACACTCTGCTCACGCTGTTGATGAGTAACCAGTTCGTCGAAATCAAGTCTGCCGTGTTCAAGAGGTTCGAAAAGGAGAATACCTTCCAGATGGCGTGTGCAGATATCGTTGAGCGGTTCCAGCTGTGGATCATGTTGCTGATTATCGCCATGCGCAACGTGGTAGAGGTTGGCGGGCTTAGTGTGCCCGGGGCAGGCAGCGAGGATGCGGGCCCTAGTTCCTTTCCGCTGCATACGGCGAGTATACTGCCGGCCAGTTTCACTATCCTCCCGAGCTGGCTGTGGAGCGGAGAGGTGCTCAGCCCTTTCGTGGTGGTCATTGGGAGCGAGATGGTGGTGGATTGGATCAAGCATGCTTATGTGAATAAGTTCAATAACATCAAGCCGAACTTTTATAGCAGGATTCTGGATATCTTGTGTAAGGATTATTATACGAATGTACGTTTGCCCTCCCCCCCTTCTTCCGTTTCACCGAGCTAACAGCAGTCCAGGCCTTCGTAACCCCCCAGTTAACGCGCCGCCTCGGCCTCCCCCTATTGCCCTTATCCTGCCTCTTCATCCGCGCCTCCTTCCAGATCTACAACATGTTCGTCGCCGTCCACGTCCCGACACCCCTCCCTCCCTCCACCCAAACCTCCTTGTCAGTCGATTCAGCCACACCCTCTCCCGCCATGCTAGCCGCCCTGGACCGTCTAGACAAGAAAATCCGTATCGCTCTAGGCCGAGCAGTCTACGGCTACCCCTTCGGAGAATCCGGTGGTGGTGGACTAGGCGATAACGTTTCCGGCCCGCCGGCCTCCTCTGCTCCCACAGGGGGAGGGGATATCCCAGGAGAACCAGCCGGCCTCGCAACTCACATCTGGCACTCAGTAGTATCCAAGTGGTTGCCAGAGTGGAAATGGACATCCGACGACGTCATTGCTTTCCTGACGATGATAACCGTTTTTCTGTTGATCTTCTTGGTGCTTCTCATCTTCAAGCTTTTGCTGGGTATGTTTTTGTTGCGGTATTCTAGGGACAGGTACGCGAGGATGAAGAGTAAAGAGGCTGCTATTGCTGCTGGAGAAGCGGAAAGGGAGTCGTTTGAGACGAAGGGGAAGAGGGTGGGTGGGTATGGACAGGTGGAGGTTGGGGAGGAGAGGAGGAGGTGGATCTTTGCGGATGATCCTAAGGGGCTGAATAAAGTAAGGGAGAGGGAGAAGGGGGGTGGAGGTGGAGGTGGAGGTGGAGGTGGGAAGGGGGGAGGGGGTGGGGGAGGGGGTGGGAAACAGGAGAAGGATTTGGGGACGGTGATGAGGTATGAGATGATTGCTAAGAGGATTTGGTAAGGAACTGCCATTATGGGTGAGCAAACGGAAACGAAGATTGAAATTGTTTATTCCTTATCGCGTGGAGCCGGGGAAAGAAAACACATATTATTATTCCTGTATCAAATACCTCTGTTATTGGAGTTCGGTTGGAACAAAAGGAAATACAACATCTTTCCTCCCAGATAACCTGCGGCGTCCAGTCATTGATCTTGAGTCTTGCGCCCGGCATCTCTCAAAGAGAAGTGCGAGGTAAGTCTTCCTTCCCAGACGCAAATCACCCACCCCAGTCACAAATAGAGGTGTCTACAAAGGAATAACAACACTCTTATCACCCTTCAACCACCCCCTTTTCGCAAGACCATACCGCTCGGTTGCTAATCTGTCCAGATGTTAGCTTTCATCTCAGCCCCTGCAAGGAAACATGAATGGAAAGGGATGGGAGATACAAACGTCCACTCATAATGCCCCGTCATGATCGTGTAAACCGAGTGCAGATACTTCTCAACATCCTCCCTCACCATAGTGTCAGGATCTCCAGCAACCATCTCCCGAAGTCTCGCTCCAGCTGCTTCCATCTTGTCACTGATTTGACTCAGCTCCTCCTCAACGAGGAGAGTGATGGCTCGGTTGAGGTTGAAGTTTGAGGTGCGGTAGGTGAGGTAAATAGCCACAAGGCCAGGCCAGTTAACCTTCATTTCCTTCGGCAAGGAAAGAATATCGTTTACGCTGTTCCCCGCCAGAACCCATTAGCAATCTCACCCCCCCAAACTGAAACCGGAAGGGGGTAAGAACCCTGGGACCTGAGAAAACGTACATAACAACATTCCTCGCCAACTCCGACCACAACGTCTTCATCTCTTCCGTCTCGAAGAGATATTGAGGGATGCTAGTGGTCTCGGTCATGAACTCCCCCAGACAAGAAAAGAAGCCGATCCCATTTGTGCCGGACCTATAAACCCAGTATTCTTCCTCGGTAGGGACGAAGCCGTTGCCGTCGGCGTGGGTGGATACTTCTAGCTGGGAGGAGTGTAGGTACAGTGAGATCTCGGAGTAGAGGCGAGATAGTTCGGTGGGGGTGCCGCCGTGACGGAAAACCGAGGCGAAGGGGGTGAAGAGGACTGAATATTTGGTCGGCGGAGGCGGCTCTTTCGACGAGGATGAAAGGAGGAGGGAGTCGGGTTCAGAGTCCGAGTCGTGGCTGGTTGGCGGAGAAGGAGGGAGATCAGGGGCAATGTTGTTTGACGGTGAGGGTGGGGGGTCAAGACCTAAGTGGAAGGCAACGTATTTCAACGCCCTTTCACTTAAACTGGTTGTCGAGTTCAGGTCTAGATCGAGAGTTGTCGACTCTTCGGCTTCGTCATCCCAGAGGAAGATCCAGAGGAGAAACCAGCTGATTGTTGAGAGGCGGGAGAGGGAGGAGCGGGGGTACCAACTTTGGATGACACTCGGATGTTAGTATGATGTTCTTCTGTGGTTACCGCGTTGCACTTTGACCACTGGTGGTCTTTTCATTCTTTTTTACTAATTTAGCATCCGATGGAAAAAGGAGGTACTCACTATGCACACATCAGCGCGATGTTGATTTTCTTTGCCTTCTCTCTTATCTCCGGTTCATCAATCCTGTCTTCAATGTTTCTCTCCACAATCTCCTTGAGTTGATCATAGTGCGGGCTGAGCTCCGTAGGAAAGGGAGAGAGAATCGATTGAAGGCTGGGGAAGTGGAGAGTCTGGCCTTTGAGGGTGGCGTAGACTTGGGCTGTTGTTGGTCTCTGTGAGGCGGTGGTGGCCATGTTGGCGTAAACTGAAGTCTGAAGTACCTAAGGTGCAGGTGCCTAGAGGTAGTTTTGGAAGAGGGAGCAAACCTCAAAGTGATGCTGGTAGAAGATGGGTATTAAAAGACAGACCTGATGAATGAAGCCCGGTTTTATATGCTCTTCAGCATCTCATCATCCAACGCACTTTGTCCATATGGCGATGACTCCATCCGACTCTTCTGAGATCCTCCTTCGACCTCCGATACCTCCGTGCTTTTGATGGAGCGGCCGCCTCCCCCCTCCATCCAGCGTTAGCCAGTGATATCGAACACATCACGTAGATGCTGACGTCTAAACGTTGGAGAGCAACATAAATTGGGAGTTGAGTTCCCAGGCAGAGCTGTGGCAGAGCCGGAGATTGAGACTTCCGAGATGTCTTCGAGCCAACAGCCTCAATATTCATGCACTCCCGCCACCGAGGAACCAACGGAGCGGCACATAGTGTCATCCATGTACGATATCGAGAAACTTATAAGCGTGTAACAGCGATCGTCGACATTGGAACCTCGATTGGCGAGATAAGGTGTGTTCGCGGCGAGTTCAAGAACCGTACAGCAGCAGCGGCAGTAGGGGCGAAACAGACCATTGAAGGAACGTAGTATTTGAAGTCAAGTCTATAAACAAAGCTAAAGGATCGTTTTATTTGAATCTGACAGTAGCTGTAACTGAAATATGCACTTTAAACCAACAGACTTGATGTGATCAGTCGCCCGAGATCGGGTTGTGTCTGTATGTATGAAGATGAGGAGAATCATTCAGAACGGAGAGCGAAGAAGCCAACATGAAAGAAGAAAACCAGTGCGGTATCTAGCAATAAAATAGCAAGGACTGTTTGTATCCAATCTGTGAGACGTTAAAAAAAGGAAACCAACACCAACCACCTCATGCGCCGTAGTTCCTGCCCCATGTTCTGTTGAAGGTCCGCCGCGGCCGCGTGTCCAGCACATGTTGATTGCTCCCGTGGCAACTGTATCCTGGTATCCAAACCCATTGACCCCATCCCATCCTGTAATCCCATGTTCCACCTCTTGCCAGCCGATAATTCCAAATTCCATCTCTTGTCGTGTTCATATCCAGTTCATCATGTCTCACATCATTTCTCATCCCATCATGAACTTCTCAGTTCGCCACACTCGCTGCCCTCCTCACATGGCGCTCTCCATGTCCCTCCTTGGAGGTCCGCCTCTCCCTTTCCTTTCCATCTCTCTCCCGCCTCTCCTCCCTCTCCTTAGTCGCAATCTTCTCATCCTCCTTATCCTTCATCTTCTTGAACAGCGACTTGATCATGTTGCTCTTCTTTTTTCCGCTGTCTCCATCATCCAGATTCACCTCCTTGCTGCTGCTGGTTCCGACTCTCGAAGCTGACTTTCTTTCTCTTTCCTTGGTGTCCTTTTCCCTCTCCTTGTCCAGTTTCGAGCGGGATGAGGAACCACCGCCGGCTTCGCTGCGGGTGCTCGTGCGGTGAGAGCGAGAGCTGCGGTAGGAAACTTGGGAGGAGGCGCCGACTTCGCTGGTGGCTTTGTCTTTCTTGTCGCGGGAGGATTTGCGGTCGGGGATGTCGAGGTCGTCGCGGTGGCGTCTGCTGCTGCTGGTCTTGTCTTTGCTGTCGCGATCCTTGTCCTTGCTATCCCTCTCCTTCTCCTTCCCATCCCGTTCCTTATCAGAATGCCCCCCAACCGCATCCCTCAACCTCTCCCTCAACCCACTCGGCTTATACTCCTTCTTCACCGTCGTCCGTCTCGCCAATCCCACCTGAGAGACCGAATCATCCGGACTGACTTCCGCCTCCTCCTTATACTTCTGCCTCAGCGCCTTATCAGCCTCCGGACTCCTCAACTCCACCTCCGCCTCCTCCTCACCGGTCACCACAATCCCGCGTCTCCAGCACTCAATCGTGCTCAACTCCTCATCCAGCACCAGCGCATCCTCATGTCCTCCCGCAGCACCAGCCCTTGCCCCCGCATCAAAGCCCATAGCGCCCATGGCAGGCCCACTCCCATTCCCAGACACCGCATTCATCTCCACCGCCGCCTCCTTCTGCTTCGCATTCCCCTGCGTAATCTTCCTAATAATCTTCCACCCGCCAAACATAACCACCATCACGCCCGCGGCAATGCCAGTACCAATCAAGAACTGCGGCGAACAAAGCAAGGCGTAAATCGCCGGACTGCCACCCTTCAAGAATGCCAAGAAGGCAGGTGACATCTTCCCGATGATCGCGCTAAGCTCAGCCAGCGACAGGGCAACAGCCGCCGCAGCTTCCGGGTTCTGCTGCAAATTCTCAATCATGCACGACGCCGAAGCCTGCAAGCAGTGCGCTTCGAGGAGGAAGGACTCGATGCGGGAGATGAGATCGAGCGCTTCCTTCTGTTCGGGTTCGTCTTGCGGGGTTCTGAAGTCGGGGGCGAAGGTGGGGATCCCCTGAGGCGGGACGGGGTAGGAGTGGTTAATGTTATCGTGGGAGGAGCGGTGACGGCCGCCGCGGTCGAGGTCGTCGCGCAGGTGCAGGTCGGGAGGGAGGTCGCCGTAGGCTAGGTCGTGGTCCATTCGATCCCTGTTTTTGTTCTTGGAAGAGGGAGGGGCTTCGGATTGGCGACGGTTGAAGGGGTTGCGACTCCTGCTTCCTGAAGCAGCGACGTCGAAGGTCGGGCTCGCCGGCATGGTGTTGGCGTGGTTGAGGGTTGGTCGGCCGGCGAGTTCTAGGTCCTTGCTGTACCCCTTTGGCGGCTTCGATGGAGCCGTTGCCGATATCTCTGTGTACGTTTTCAGATTGCCCTCTGTCAGGGCTGTCGAGGGAGTCGGGGCTTGGGACGATGATCGCTTGCGGTGGGACTTGCTGCGCGAAGCGGAGGTGTAGCGAGAGGCGAAGGAACGGGTGTCGTCATCGTGGGATTTGCGGCGGCCACTGCTGTCGCCGAGAAGCTTGCGATCCCTAATGTTGCCGCCGTCAAGCTTCTTGACGGGGCCTCTGCTGTCATATTCATCGTATCCTCGGCCTCGAGGAACTGTGATGTGGACTTCTCCCCGTGATCGGCCGGAGGAATAGCTGCCGTTCTGGAAGTCGCGCTCTGCCTTTGCGGCTTCTTTCCTCTCACGGTATGTAGCTTTGGCATCCTTGAAAATGCCCATCAGCTGCCTCCCCTATATCGGAGTTGTTAGTAAATGTCCAATTGGCAGGTGAGACAAGGTGGGTGACACAGGTGTCAACGGTCTGCCCGCAAGACAGGGTAGTCCTTACCGTGCTGATGATCTTCCCCGAGTTGTTGACGATGGTGATAATCTCTTCGCCTGGCATCTTGGCGGTTGGTATATGTCGTCTTTAGGTGTTGTGGTGTTGATATGCTGGACCTGAAAGGACCAAAGGTGCTGTAGGCGTTGTAAATGGCGGGGTACCACGCCTGGAGTTATCGAGTGTTATTCCCAGCCAGTGGTTGACTCGATCGTGGCTGGCGCTGTGCTGGCGGGTCTTTTGGGGCCGTTGTTGTCGTTGAGGGGTATAGGTGTAGCTGACGAAAGAACAACAAAAACCCGAGTAACAAAAAAACGTATTGTATGGGAATATGGTCTTGGTGAGTCAAAGAAGAAAGATGCAAGAGTTAAAGTGGTTTTTGTCAAACACAAGGATCGCGCGGTTCGCTTGTCTCTTCGCTTGTCGGTGCCAGCCCCCTGGGAGGAAAGTGTGGATACAGCGCCACTCTTCTCTCTTGATGTTCCACTCTCTGGGCTGAGCTTCGATCAGATCAACTGAGGCAGCCGGGATCTAGGTTGTAATGAGTTTTGATTCTAGGTCGTCGTATGCAAAAGATTCGAATGTGAAGAGTCCAGTAAGAAGTGAGAAGAAGGAGGAGAAAGAAGAGAAGTAGAAACAAAAGCAAAAGCCAAGAACAAAATCAGGGTAAGTAAGGTCCAGGTCCAATACGCCAGGGCCGGGGACATTACCATTCGTTAATTCGTCATGCTATGACATGCCCTCCCTCGTAAGGTAGGTTTTGTCCGTACAAGTCAGTCCAGTCATATGTAAGCCACCGTCTTTTTTCCTTTCTCTTTTCTCACTGGAGAAGAGACAGCCCGGAAAGTCCAGAAGCAGGGAGGGGACGAGGAGCAACGATCTGGGAATGAGAATCGGAACGAGACCTCCACTGGAGGTAGGTATGTACCTTGTATCGATTCATGCTTCCAGTCATGCTTCCTCCAACCCGAGTCTTGTCCTTGCAAGCCCTCCCATGTTTCCCCGTTCGGAGACGAGAACATCGACAGCCAGCCACCATGCCTAGCATACCAACGCAAGCAATCAACGCAAGCAAGCAGCGGGAATGGCCAGAAGATGCGTCCTATGCGTAGCATTTTCAGGGCTGCTTGCTGCTACTCAGAAGTTGACGACACTTGACCAACCAGTCAATGTTCAATGACACTGATTAGAGAGTGACAATGATTGGGCGAAGATGTCAGAGTCGGGCTTCCTTGCAGTTGTCACATTCGACATTCGAGGACTTCCCGACTGGAAGCATCTCTTCTGCCTCTGTCCTTTCCTTTCGTCCCTCCCTTCCCCTCTCTTTCGATATTTCAAAAAACATCACCGCGGAGAGGGGTCCTCGACCCGGTGACAAAGCCACCCAGGATCGGGGAAGAACATGAAACTCTCTTCACCCCCACTCCCACCAAAGAAATGTTTTGTGGATCTCTTCACCGCTCGTCTCTCCGCCCTCGATTCCATGGGGTGAGCAAGATGGCCCGTGCTCCTTCGGCTACATCCCCCGGCCGCGGTTCGCTTCAGTTGGAAGTCTGGAAACGAGGCGCTTCACCTTATTTGTGGCGCGCTTACCCCTGATCAACCAATCTGATCTCGAAGAAGTATGTGTGGAACCACTTCAACGGCGTCCCCAGCCACCTTTGGAATGTCCAATCGTCGGTGAGGTCGGCTATCGACACCGAGTCCCGGTGTCTCCACCGCTCGTCTGGTCTCGGTTAGGAACACCCGCGGACGCACCACCGGGAAGGTGAGCAAGGTGAGTCGAAACAACTCGCAAAGAACCAGAGCGACACGCGGAGGATATAAATGGACAAAGAGAAGATCATGATCTTCTTCAACTCCATTGCTGAAACAACATCAGTCCGTTGATCGGTAGGTGACAGGTCCGTCAACCACCTGTCGTGTTACGAATAACGCACTGCTAAAAATGCTGTACCCCGTAAAAAGACCCGGCGGAAGCGAACACTGGCGCTCTGCAAGACAGACAAGCAGAGACAGGAAAAGCGGCCAATCAACCACCAACCACCTCGTCGGCCTTGCTCTCGAGACCGTGAGAACGGTTCGTCAGTGGTTGAACTGGTGCAAAGAGCATGCATTAGGGGCAATGCCAAATCATCAATTTGCCCCACTCGCACCTCGTGGGCTTGCGAATCTCGCGAGCGTTGTCTGTCGCGAGTCCGCGTTGAGTGCTTGCATAGAGAATCATTGAGATGGTCGCAAATGGCTTCGATGTCAAGATTCTCCGAGTCCCCCATGCCTTCCTTCAGGTCAGCGAGGCCTTGAGGTGACCACACACGCACCTGGCGTGCCGCATACGCAGGTATCCTTTCCCCCTCTCTTACCTTTCTCCGTCCTCTCCTCATGATCCAAGGTCTTCGCATGTCAGCTTGCGCGGCATTGTCGCAGGTCCAAACGCCATTGTCGGGTAGAAACAAGAAACGACAATGCAAAGAACCAATTCATTTCTGGCGTTACCATCCTCAGAAAAATGTGCCCTGCAATTGGAGACACGACAGCAGTCCGATTTGTGTGATGTGGGTGGGTGGGTGCCCCCCGTCTGAGCCATCGTGATGGATGGTGGTCCGTGCGGTGGGTGACTGGGCGTCTGGTGTGAATGAAGCCGGCAGACTTGCTCGCGATCATTGAAGTTTACAAGCTTGGGAGACAGTGTAAGAGTACATAACCGCTAGGAATGATGGCGAAATGTGCAGAACAGTAGTATCAAACTTGTTGAAGAATCGCGAGTACAGTACTGTACCTTGACGCGCTGGCGAGTGTTATGCCCATCCAGCTGGTTGAAGATCGTTTTCGCCGGCAGTTGGGGTATCAAAGCAACAAGACATGGAACACAAACATGCGGACAAAAAAGAGTAAACAATGAAACGCTTGAAGCCAAATTACTAAATAACCAAAAAGGTAACCATATGCTGTTGTCTATCATGCCAAGGAGTGTGTAAGTATCCAAACCCGTGGACGCCATGCGATCAAAAAACAATATGCAAAAGAACAACACCAAGCAATAAAGAACTCCAAGGCATTAGCCCTCTTAGAAACATCTGTCCAACTCTTTTGGGTTGGGTGATCATGCCAATGGTAGGTATCAAAGGGGATATTCTTCTGCCAACAACGAGTGAAGACAGAGAATTGAAAATAAAAATAAAAAATGGAAGCATCTACACTCGTGCCATCATCATCATCGTCCGCCTAGGAGATGAAAACAGGAAGTCGGCTGCCTCGAAGCTCGCTCTTGGCAGACTGCTTATCCTTTTTGTCAAAGTCGTGCAACTGCAGCCAGCAGAGCATTCTGAAAATCAGCGTGCACCAGATAGCCTGGGCGATAGCTTCCTGTGTGGGCACCAATGCTTGCGTAGTTGGCGAGAATGACAAGGTTCGATGTGGCTCGGTTGAGCGAAAAGTGCCAGCTGGGGTGAGAGCAGGAGTGGCCGTACCTTGACCTGTGACATAGGCCCTGTTCAACCGCTTGAAGGATAAAACAGCGCGGCCTCCGACCTTTTTGAGAACGTCCTGAAAGTATGTCCCCATGAACTCACGCTGCCTGTCTTCTGGGTTGGCCTCACTGAGTTTCTCGAAAAAGGTCAAGGCCGTTGGCTTCGCAGCATCTTTCTTTTCCCCAGTCATCGCCACTGCGGTGGATTTTGCCTTCTTATCGTTCGGTTGCTCCGTCACTGGTTCCCGGTCGTTTATCATCTTGAGAATCTCCTGGAGATGCTCACGAACGACCATGTTCACAAGACCGCGGTCGCACTCCTGTACAAGATACTCGTCGCACTCCACAATAGCGTCGTGTAGTTGGTTGAGAAGAGGAAGATAGTAGCCAGACATCACTGCTGGGTGATCTCTCTGCTGTTGTGTTGGCTTCCTGCCCTCTCTTTGCTCGCCCTCTTTCGTCTTCGCCCATGGCAGCCAGTCTAACAGACCAGTGGCTCTACCTTGGGTTTCTGCTTCCAGGGTCTCGGCTTCTACCAGTGCTCTTTCTTCTGGGTCTTCCTTGCCTTTCCGCTGCTCTTCCAACCTTTTCGACTTGTCTTGTGAGATCTCGTTCTCTCGTTTTAATTTTCGTTGATTCACATCCTTCTCGTTTCTATCCAATTGTTTCACGACTTTTCCGGCCAAAACTTTAAGAGCGTGAGTCTGGAACGAGGCCTGCATATACTTTCTGTCGTCAACCCCCGCCTCAAATTCTCGGATGAGCTTTGTGAGATCGAAGAAGTCTCTGTCCCAGTTATACGGCGTCGGATTAGGCAGCATGCGGTAATAGCTGTTTCTCATGTAGAGAGACTTCCCAAGCATGCCAATGATCTCGAAGGGAACTGCGTAATTCATACGTCAGCAATGTCGTCGATGAGAGGAAGAAAGTGTGTGAGCGTACCTGCAAATAAATGTTGGTGGACCCCCTCCGCTGTCTTGAAGTAGTTGGCTGTGCTCGTATTGCATCCTAGCTGAACCATGGTCTCTGCGATTTCGGGCAAGCTACCCAATTGAAGCTCATCAGGATCCTTGGCATCAAGCCTGCGGATATCCTCCTCCTCTTGGAAAATGGTGGGAACATAGCCAAAACACAGTGACTTGATGCCGTCCACAGGTATAGTTCTGTTCTCCCGGAAGCGGGCCTTGCCGGATATTTGAAAGGTGAAGTAGAGGCCGAGGTCGGGAATGGTACTGCCGGTAAGCATGTAACCATTGCCCTCGGCGCGGTATTTGTCCCTTGACCGATCGAACTCCTTCCAGTGGATCCCCAGCATAGCGGCAATCTCAACTATATGGCACATGGTGCTAATAGCGTATGGCTTTTTGACACCGGCGGGCATGTTGTCCCAACTGTGAGGTTTGGGCTGAAGGGCAACGACCAAGGTGTGCTGGGCTTGGGGCAAGAAAGTGGGCGGATCTGGGTCGGCATCTTGGTCGTACTCGTCGATTTTATCGGCATTTTGGTCATAGTCGTTGACAAAGCCGGCATTGTTCTCGTCTTGCTTCTTCACCCAGTCAGCCTGCTTGTGATGCTCGTCAACCCATGCGGTGCTGGTCTTTTCCATGACGTTGAGTTGTCGCAACAACTTGACCCAGGTGGCTTCTTCGTTATCTGCCGTGAGTACGCGATTGTTATGGTGTTGCGGCTGCTTGTTCACCTGTTTTTGACCCTGTCGGACCCAAAGCCAGGCTATCGCTTTGCTCCTCAGCATCTGACGCAGTTTCTCCTTGAGCCAGGTTTTCCAGCTCTTCAGGATCTTGCCCTGCTCCTCCTTAGCCTCTGGCTCCTCTTGTTCCTCTTGAGTCCAGATCCATGCCTTCCATTTACTGTCGTCGCTCCCCGTCAGGAATCGGAGTGGCTCTTTCGGCACCGGGCCATAAACGTTGTCTGGTTTGCAGACAAATATAACAGGGGCTTTGTACAGAACCTCAAAGCGGAGCTCATTAGGGCGAAATTTGCGCGTTAGGGTATAGAGCCAGCCGCCGCTGAGACTTTTCTGGCAGTTGGCGTAGCCTGTAGCAGACGCGAAGTACTGTTGGAGAACTTGTAGGAATGTTCCTATCAAGGCCACGAGCGAGATAACGAGGGCGGTCGTTTCGATGCTGCCCATGTTGTCGGTATAGGGGATGGCCCCAGGCGCAGGAACGAAAAGAGGCCGCTATGGACGAGTTGAGTTGGGAAAGGGCATGGGTGTAGATTTGGGTGTCGTTTGGATTTCTCAAGCGTCGTAGCAGTGACCGTGTCTGGGTATGACTGTATTCGTGATCGTGATCGTGGTCTCGTGGTTGTTGTTGGTGTCGTTGAATCGTAGGAGCGAAGAGGCAAGTGTAGTCCGACGGAAGAGGATGGGACTCTATGAACTGGACATGGCCTGGAGCAAGAAAGAGAGTTGATAAGTGTCAGAATTGTAACAGACAGAAGAGGTTTAGGAGGAGGCGCAGCAATATCAGTTGTGACGACGACGTACTTGGACCTCGAATGCTACCTCTAAGGAGGCTCTGCCGCCGCCATCGTGTGTGCGACGGTAAACAACCATTTTGGGTGCGACATGCTGGAAGAAGTTTGGAGGTGGTGATGTCGGGCGGATCTGATAGGGTAGGACAGGGCGATAGGGGTGGTCGGGGTGGTCGAACATGGGTTCTTGTCGTGTGTGTACCCGACGAGGGTCGAAGAGAGGACAAGGCCACCAATGGTGGTGATGGAAAGTCGAGAGTTTGTTGAGAGGTTGCATTGGAAATGGACTCGATGGAGATCAGAAGGCGGAGGGACTGCGCTAGGATGGCGCCAAGGTTTTCTCACTGTTACACAGTACTTCCATCCCGCGCGCCGCGCCTTCCATCCCATCTGTCGTTCTTCCTTTCATTTCGAAGATGGAGACACCGAACTCTTTTTTTCATATCTCACGCTTTCCATCTTCAATGGTCTTTTCCCGATATTCCAGCTCTCACTCTCACGGTGTCACCAATCCGAGGTCAAGAGGTGGAAATGAGGTGATCAAGTCTGCTGTGTTAAGGTGCTGCATGTCAGCACCGATTCATTCTTCTTGGGAAATGATTTCCTTTTCAGCCCCCAAGCCCCATCTCGTAGGAAGGTTCTGGCTCTTCTGGCCTGTTTCATCGTGGGCGACCTCCGCGGCCACCACGGCGATATCTCCCGGTCCGACTCTTCTTGCATCAGCAACTTTACAAGAACAGAGGGTTGTTGAGACATCGCCACAATGCAAGTCCATTGTGGTATCTAAACTCGGACCAAGAATTTCAACCAAATTGTCCAATTGCTCAGCATGCTGAGGTGGCTGTTCTCCTTTTCAGATGCTGCGCCTTGCTGCCTGCGTGGCCAAAGAGGGGGTTACACACAAGAATCATTAGTTTGTTTACGTTTGACAAAACAGGCAGGCAACCTCCCCCTCCCGCTTTCGATGATAGTTTCATATAGCTGAGCCACAACCGGACCGGGGCTTCCACCGAGTTTTGAGGGAAACGACGACAGTTCAGTCTGAAGTTTTAGTGATGAAGGGCCCCGCCATCTCCACCACTAAAGCCGGGGCGGACCGGGGCGGACAAGGGCCGTCCCGGTGTGCTTGTCAGTCATTGTTAAGGATGAACGATTCCTTAGAACAAGGAGCCCAACGTGTTGATGGCAATGGAAATGAAGAGACCAACCGACAATGATGCCACCAACATCTTACGGGTGGTCGTTTCTGAAGCGAAAAACATACTCCAAGAAAAGATAACTTCAGCTTCACGCCTTGGTCAGATCAACAACATCGGACTGCGCACATCATCCTCGCTTCAACCACTTCTGCCTCTTCAGGCAGTTCACGGCAGGCACTTTAACCAGGCGTGCCGGGCAGGACAAATGGATGCCTGCCGCAAATCGGGTCCTGCAAATTTAATGGATCCAGACGGGAATTCAGAGCGGGTGCGGGGAGCATGTGGCCAATGGCCAGCTCTGATTGGAGGATGGGGATTCCGTTATCGCAATTCTGCCCCGCCAACACCAACAGCCATGCTGTCTCGGCATTCTCCCGGAGCTCTCGGCGAGCGAGGGCGGGTTTCCGCAGTGGGGGCATCAATGATCTTCGGCGCCGGGAGGGGTAACCATGCGTGCGACGGCGACCTCGGGACCGGGCTCGGCATGAACGCGTCGGAATCGATCATCTATGACGCCGTAGCCAAGCTTACAAATCGCAATCATCGCGGATCCTTTTTGAACAACTCTTCTCCCCCTTCGTATCCGCCTTCTCCGACACTTTTCTTCCAGGTAGTATCACCAAACAACTAAACAACACCACAACAATCATCACAATGGCCTCCAACCCTCCCTCCAAGTGCTGCACCGTCGGCTTCCGCCACGAGTAAGTCCACCAACCACTTATCTACACCACCGTCACTAACTCCAGTTTGCTTCCAGGGGCGAGCCAACCGGCTCCATGACCAAGGTCGCCGACAAGTGGGACGCCTACATCGCCCAGCCCTCTGGCTCCCAGAAGACCGGAAAGGCTCTCCTTTTCCTTCCCGACATCATCGGCATCTGGCAAAACTCCAAGCTGATGGCCGACCAGCTGGCCGCCCAGGGCTACCTTACCATGGTTCTCGACATCTTCAACGGCGACCCTCTCCCCATTAACCGCCCCGACGACTTCGACTTGATGGGCTGGATGACCAAGGGCAGCACCGGTGATAACCCGCATACCAAGGAGGCCGTCGATCCCATTGTGCAGGCCGCCATCAAGGCGCTGAAGGAGGAGTATGGTGTGACCAAGATCGGAGCTTTGGGCTATTGCTTTGGTGCCAAGGTAAGCTCCCTTTCCCTTTTATGCCCTCCCCCTTCCAACAGTCACTGACATCCCACAAGTGCCTAGTCCGCAACATGACCGCCACCGCCCCCTTCACCGGCATCGACGTCGGCTTCATCGCCCATCCCTCCTTCGTCGACGAGGAGGAGCTCGCTGCCATCAACGGTCCTTTGGCTATTGCCGCCGCCGAGACCGACTCCATCTTCCCTGCTGAGAAGCGCCACAAGTCCGAGGAGATCCTCAAGGAGACGGGCCTGCCCTACCAGATCACATTGTACTCCGGTGTTGTCCACGGCTTCGCCATGCGCGCCGATCTCAGCAAGAAGCAGGAGAAGTTCGCCAGGGAACAGGCGTTTGCGCAGGCTGTGGCTTGGTTTGAGGAGTATTTGGAGTAGATACCCGGGTTGGATGATGGATATTTGCAAGCGGACGCTGTCATATACAAGTACAAGGTTTAACGAATCGAACGATCAAAAACACGAAAGCCCCCCCTCCCCTTTTCCGTCCATGACCATTTGCTACCTAACCCTCGCAGCCGTCGCCCTCGCCCTCGCCCTCGCCCTCGCAGTTACCGTCGCCAGCGTAGTCGCCACCACCACCACCGTTCTCGTACCTCCTCCTTGAACTTCTTCCTCTCTTGGACCCGGCAGAGCCCTACCCGTCACCACACTTTCCACCTCGTGGTGGACCGCTGCCGCTTCCAACTCCGGGTCCGTCCCGTTTATCCCAGCCCATCTCTTCTTCGACCCGCCCGCCGCATAAGCCTTAAACATATTCAAAACCGTCCAATAAGCCAGCTTCTTCACATAATTATTATCCCACAAACAAGCCTCTCCCTCGGTCGGAATCTCGTGCGGCACCCACGAATACTTGTCAGTAAAATCCCACACCGTCACCCCCACACATTTCTTCCCCCCTCCGCCATACCCCTTGTTAACATCCAAACAAGCACCCACCACCTCACCATAGTCCTTGGCTTGCTGTTCCCACATCGCTCTCGTGCTCGGCGTCTTCAGCGGACTGTGTCTGATATCCAGCTCGGTAACAGCCACCTCATCCACCACCTCCAGAAATTGCTGCATCGTGCTGGCAATCTCGGAGCGGGGAGGGACGAGGCCAACTTTGAGGTGGGATTGGAAGCCGACGCCATGGACTGTGGCGCCTTGGGCCTTGACGGTGCGCAGCATGGCGAGCGTGATGGAGATTTTAGGCCCTGGGGAGAGCGAGGCGGACTCGAGGCCGTAGTCGTTGTAGTAGAGTTTGGCGGAGGGGTCGGCTTTGGCGGCGGTTTTGAACGAGAAAGTGATGAAGTCGAGGCCCATGGCTTTGTACACTTGGGGGGGTGTAAGCTTTCAGGACTGGAAGGGAAACTGAGGAGAGGAAAAGGAGGAAGACGGGCATACTTGGACTCTGACGAAACACTCCGTTGTCGTCAATGGCTTCGTTCACCACATCCCAGGCATAACACCTTCCCTTGAAGTGCCACGCCAGATTCTGGATGTGTGCTGTCAGGATCTTTTCCATGTCGGCGCGGGAGTACGTCGTTTCAACTATTATTCTCTTTCGTCAGTTACCATCAATTCATATTACTCCCCCCCCTTCTCTCTCTCCTCACTCACTCAAGTCACCGAAGATTGAAGACATAAACATACGTACCCCAAGAAGGCAACCCCTTAAACCAAACCATGGTATGACACCTTAGTGTCTTTTTCCCTCCCACGCCCGCTTTCGCAGTATTCGCCACAGCGTCTGCCTCAGCCCAAGTAAACACCCCTTGCACTTCCTCCGTGTTCTTCCATTTCTGCGCGTTGATGGGCGTGAGCGAACCGAACTCGCCTGCACCCTGAAGCACGGACATGTACTGCTCGTTGTAGAGGCGCGGGTTGTCGACGGCTGTGCCGAAGTAGGAGAGTCCGGCGAGTTTGGCGTATTTGTCTAGTTGGGCTGAGACCAGACATGGAGGGAGGGAGAGGAAGGTTAGGAGGAGGATGTGGAAGTGAAGGGGGAGGGAGAGGAGGAGGGAGAGAAGAGGTTGGAGGGCGGGAAGGATGGTGGATATGAGCTTCATCTTGATTTGGAGGTGGTAGGTGATGGAGTGTATGGGAGTCAAAAGGGGTTGAAAGAGCCGCCTCTTACGTCGGAGTCCAGATTTACTACAAGGAGTGAGTGAGGCTTAACACCCCTCTTATACTCCCACCTTCTTCTCCTTCACTTCCGAAGGTTTGATCGGGAACAGGAACCGATCGAGAGAACCTGGAGGCAAGTGCAACCTTCAAGGTTATCAGAAAGCCCCAGTGACCATGAGCAGCCACCAATACCCTCTGTTTCCGCTCCTCAGTTTCAGTCACTCATCAGGACATATTTCCTAACTGAGCGTTCCCCTCCCCTCCCCAGTTTCCAAGTCCAATGGGTCCCAAAGCCTGGAGCAACTGATCGGATGAAAGAACCGAGCAGAAGTGAGAAAGAGGGGTGAAAGAGGACGGAGTGATGGGAGAGGGGCAGCTTCGGAGCCCAGCCAGTCTCGGAAGAAGCTCGGAACAAAAAAAGCTGACGGCGACACAAAAACGTCCTTGTTCCCGTGATGATGATGGTGTTCGGAGTGGTGATGGTGGTGGTGGTGTGGTAGTGAACGGATGGCTGACGCCACCCACGATTTCTGTTCAGGAACTTGGTCGATTCGTCCTGAGATCTTCAAGTCCAGCCCAGAACTGCTTAAAATCTGCTACCTACCTATGTTCGCTTCAACCACTCGTCAAGGAAAAAAGTCATATGAGATATCGGAGCTCGTTAGGTCTGGATCTAATCGAAGCAAGTAGGCGGCGCAAGAACTTTAGTGCCGGTGATGAACTTCCCGAGACGGAGAAGTTGACCGCGTTTGAAAGACAGTCAGTCCATGACGCACTTGAAGGCATTTTAGCTCCTGTGTGTCATTCCACAACGCGTCCCAAGATCTTGGGACTGAGAAGAGACACAGGTGACTGGATGGAATGTGTGAATGGAGCCTCAGTCATACTTGGGACACTGGACTACTGCCGTGTCAACATCTCTCCCAAACTTTAGTCCCCAGACGTTGGGCTCCAAACCTTTATGATTCATCTCCCCCAGACTTGGCCCAGATATTGACCTGTCACTTCCCCAGATTTTCCCCAGACTTTAAAATTCTCCGAGATTCCAACGGTCTGGGCGGGCCACGTTTTCTCCAGATAGAGGGCGGCGAATCACACCTTGTAACCATCCCAAGACCAAGTAGAACCGTCGGAAATAAGGTGCTGGACTCGAATCCACGGTGGTCATCGCGCATCACGAGTTAGATGCTGTGTCTCCATGATATAGTAGTAGTCTGGCTGACAACTCATCGCTGCCGTCATTGACGGACGAACTCGTCGTTGGGTGATGACCGAGACAGGAAGGTTGTTCAATAATAAGGCCGAGGAAAGGGGGGAGGGAGTCTTGAGACTTCTTCGAAAACTGACAGCAGGATCTTGGATTTTGTCTTGTTGAAAAAAAAAATCTGACAATGCCACTGTAAAGTGGTGCCGATGCCAGTGCCCCGTCGCCATCTTGTGACGAGCTAAAAACCTGCAAATGTAGTCATGACAACTTGGCTGTGTTACCTTCCTTGTTCTATCTTATTCCAATCGAGGAGGACCTTTTCTTACTCCAGTCGAAGTTTCAAATTGGGTTGTGCTACTCTATCCGAATCTTGGGCACCCAGGCCATGTGAGCGTTTCCCCCCTCCTTAAATCCATCTTTCGTTCCTACAGCTTTCAATGATCGGGCAGAAGTTAGCTTTGTGACACCAAGCCCTCTCAACCTTCTCAAGCTTTCAGACTTGCAGCTACATAGTCCTCGTGGCCTTTCGGAGAGCATACGTAACTTGACTTTTTCTACTGGCTGTGATCTTGATGCTGTCCCGAACAACTGGAGTGAACGTGATACTCGAATCCCACTTTTAACTGACAGAAGTGAGGAGCAACCGGACTACCTCATCCGTCAGCAGTGGCGCACCTCCCTTTTTCCCTTTCAGACTTTCGACTTCAATAAATGTCCGACTGGCTGGCCCGCCTTTTCGTTTCAATTTTCGTCTATTCCTCGTCAAAAGAAGATGGTGTGAATGATAGGTAACACTCAGACTCAACCCACAAAGGTTGGAAGACTTTCACTGACGTCTCTGAAGTGACAGAACGGCATAGGGCAATACTCGTCTGTACTGTATTAACAAGTTTCATAAATGGGTATAAGTACTACTAAAACACCCCGTTCTTCCCAACCAACTCGCTCGCTCATGACACTTCTCCAGAAGACAACGAAAACAACCATCTTCCCCAACGTCATCCACCAACCCTATAATCCTACAGCTTACGCCAACCAATCCCAAATCTTCTCAATTATGGTAACAGGAGGCTTATACTCTCTCTGCCAATGTTCATCCTCTACATCAAGCGCGGCCTTTCCAGTCGTGAGATCGGCCTCCAACGGGCTTATGGCTTTCGGTCGCTTGATAATCTTCCAGCCACCGTAGAGGAGGAAGAAGATGGGGATGCCAATGTAGGCAGCGATGAACTCTGTTTGAAATCATTGTTAGTTACTTCTATTGAGTGAAGCAACGACACCCCCGGAGGGTCTCCACGAAGTGTGGCCGCCGTAGGCGAAACGGAAACAGGGACGAAGTCGGGGGAGACTTACCAGAGACATCCCAATTGCCCTTGATGAAGACAGCAAACCCGCTGAAGATAATGATGATAGCAAAGTAGATAAGCGCGAACCAAGCCGTGTAAGGTTGGAACTTGCTCTTGAAGACCAAGGTATCGCGGTTAATGCCCTGAGCCTTCAGCGCCTTGTAGAACTGGAGGTAAGCAATGCAGATCGAGCACCAGGTGAAGAGACTAGCGATGGTAGTCAAGTTCTGGAACCATCCGAACGCCTTTGCGGCACCACCTTTGGAATCGACAGAGAGGTAAGTGAGGGCGCCGATGATAGCCGTGGCGGCAACAGCGTAGTAGGGCACACCCTTCTTGCTGCAAGTGAGGAAGATGCGCGGGGCCTGACGGTTCTGCGCCAAAGCGTAGAGGTAGCGAGAGCCGGTGTAAAGGAAGGCATTGCCGGAGGAAGTGGCCGAAGTCAAGATAACAGCGTTGATAATGGAGGGCAGGACGGAGATGCCAGCGTTCTTGATGCCGATAACCCAGGGGGAGGCAGCAGCGTCGGAGCGGCCTTCGGCCTGAGCGTCAAGAAGGCCCTTGTCGTCGGAAGACACAAGGACACCAATGGCGAGAGAACCCAAGACGTAGAAAAAGAGGATACGCCAGAAGACACGACGGACGGCCTTGGGGATGTTCCTGCGCGGGTTTTCGGCCTCACCAGCGGCAACGGCGACCATTTCGACACCACCATAGGAGAAGGCAGCGTTGACGAGGGTGGAGAAGAGACCCAAAAAGCGTCCAAGATCGCCGTGCACCTGACGCGGATATTCTTTCATAGCACCTGGGTGCTTCCAGTAGCGGAAACCGAGACGTTCGTGGCGCGGGTTTCCGCCGAGGTCGACAATGAAGGCCATGATGAGCAAGCCGACGATGGTGATAATCTTCAAAGACGCAAACCAGAACTCGGCTTCACCGTAGATGGAGACGGCAAAGATGTTGAGGAAAATGATGACAACCCAGATGATGCTGATCCAGACGGCGACGTTGACGCTTTGAGCGCCTTCCCAGAAACCAATGACGAGAGCGGCGGCAGAGATTTCGGCGCATAGGGTGATGGAGGCGGCGTACCAGTTGTTCCAACCGACAGCGAAACCGAGAGCATCATCGACGTATCGAGCGCAGAATTGAGGGATAGCACCGGGAAGGGGAAGCCATGTGGCCATCTCACCAAGACACTGCATCATAGCGAAGACAGCGATACCGGTAAAGGTATAACCGAGGAGGATGGAGAGAGGGCCGGCATGGGTGAAGGCATTTCCGATACCGAGGAAGAGGCCGGTACCAATGGTTCCACCGAGAGCAATGAACTGAATGTGACGCGACTTGAGACTATGGTTGTCGTCAGCGACGTGATTGCTGAGACAAGATTGGAGTGGTACTCACCCACGGCTCACGTAGCCATACCTGGCCGCCTCATCTTCACCACCAAGGACAGCGGCGCCCTCCGTGTAGGCATCGTTCTTCCTTTCGGACGAGCTGTGTCGTGAAGGGACGCCGGCCAATTCCGGGTCGGAAGAGTGTAGGTGTTTTTCCGCCATCGTTTCGACGTCGATGTTGGAGAGTGTCGAGTCGCAGCTGAGCGGGAGAGGGTGATCAGAGTAGCATCAGCAGTGTGACAGAAGACTGACTGCAGGCGCAACGCGACAGGAAGGGGGGAGATCTGGGGATTATAAACGATGGGTAACAAGACGGGAGGGGAAAGGCACGTGTGTGTAAGGTTAAGGTTGACGGCAGGGGCCTCCCTCGTTCAATGTCCCGTCCAGCCCAGACCTAGGCAGCTTCATGAGCTTGGTTCATCAAATTCCGCGTGCGTCTCTTGTCTCTCTTCTACGGCATAGCTACCCTGGCAGCGTATTCCATAGGGTACGGATCAGACTGCATGGAGGGTACGTACTGGTGACTGGAGGATGAACATGGCTTTGCTTCTTCTTTGTTACACTTGACCGGGATCGTTGTCGGTGTCTCATATTGCAACCCACCCATTGCCGGGTAGCACGCCACCAGTCTGCATGGCCAAATGCCCTCCCATATGAGGAACTGGCCAATGGGCGTAATCTGGTGAGAGATATACTCACAGTATCGCCGTAAGACAGTCCAAGGACACCACACTGGGTTGCCAACCGCAGCCTTGGTGTTGGAGGAGTTCTCCAGTCGATGGAGTCCAGCTGCGGTGATGGCGTACGAGGCTGTGTGGGGGGTTGACTTGATGATAACAGCTCCGTTCTTGGCATAAGTAGTCCGCCCCCCCTCCCCCCTCGAGCTTCTTTGTTTGGTGGTGATGGAACGGGTATGCCGTGGTTTGGGAATGTCGAGTGGCTGCCATGTCCGTCACTGGACGGGAACCGGGATAGTCCTTGGCCACCTTCACCCCACTGTCTCCAGAGAGCGCTGATATGATATCGTATTTGCATCACACTGAAGGAGTTCAAAGGTGTTAGTGACAAGTGAAAAAGAAGGGGATGAATAGTGCATTGTCCACTGGACTGGATATCGGAGGACCATGACCGATTCGGAATGCTGATCCGGCATCTTCTGCCAGTGTCAAACGCATACCACTCTCCTGGGACACTTGAGCGAGCCGAGCGAGAGGGCATGTGGTCTGGCCTCTGCTGTCAGCCCAACAGCCCAACGGAGTGCCATGTTCCTCTTGATGCCTTTGTCGGTTTGTGTGTGCCCACCAGTTTTCGCTGGTTTTTTTTTTTTTTTTTTTTTTTTTTTTTCCCCAGATGGCAGTCGTCATGGCAAACCAACAGGGCAGACTCCGTACCGGAGTGACACCGGGCAAGGCGAGGCGAGGCAAGGCCGTTTACCTGACTAGAAAATGGGGTAGGACGGACTCCCGCCTGGATATGACAAGTGGAAAAAGGCGATGCGTTGCTTCGTTGCCGGTCGATGTTGGGTGTCGCACTGATTGTCGGTTCGGTGATTGTTTCTGGAACACATCCCGTCTCTCGGACGGGACGGTCGCCAGTTGGCACAAACAGGCAGAACACTGCTCTGTTACTCGGTCACTCTGGCAGGAAGGTCATCGTCCCGGATTGGAATTGCTCCTGCCGTCGAACAATGCTGCCTCCCACGTCCCGTCGTCGTGTCTTACCTTATCATTTGACGTCGCGTGATTGGTTTGAGTGGCAGGTGAATGGTTCCCATCCGGGGAAGGTACGGAAAGCCACTCTGATGCCAAGAACCCCAGACCGGAAGGTGCGCTAAAATCACTAAACAGGGGCCCAATAGGCCCACTATATCCACTGAGGCCCCTAAAAGCGGGCGCTACTAACAGCCGGGCCTTGAGTCCTCCACTCCACTCTTCACTTCAGCCAAGCCGGGCGCCTTCCTGTCATCCGACCTTTGTCTCGACTTCATTCGATCCTTCTCTCATTCAAGCTTTTCCAAGACGAACCAAGCCGGGACAAGACAAGTCAAGCACGCCAAAAGGCGATCAAGCAACGGGCTAACAAAGAGGCAAGAGCAGTCAAGCTTTTGGAAGGCAGGAGGAAGGGACCATTGATCGAATGAGTGAGTGATCCCCTTTCCCAGCGTGCCAGGCAAGAGAGAGACAGAGGAGCACTCCGATTTGTTCCTTTCCCGCTGCCAACATGCCGACGACATTGCCCCAAATTGAAGCTCGTGATTTGCGACGATACCGTATCGTACGCGTTCGTTATCACGAACTTATCCCTTTCCGGCCACCTTCTCCCACCCCCATTCTTCGCTTCATGATAAGGAAGGTTAGCGCAGAATCATGCTCGAGTTCGGAATGTCTCTCTTTTTTAACATGGAATCGAAACACTTTCCGAAACCATCTCCAACCTCCTGTCATCATCGTCAATTGGACCTTTCGTCAACAACAACAACAACATTGTCTGCGCCTTGGACCATCACTTCTCACCTACGATTCCATGAAATACCGGTCAGCAACCCCTTTTCCTGTGCTTCGTCCTGGGGACTATTATGCCCAGCCCGGAGTATATTACACTCGATTCACCAACACGGTCTTCCCATTCGACAACCGCTTCGACCACCCCAAATGAAGCCATTCACCAAATAGATTGGGTGCCATCACGGCCATGGCTTGCATCCCACCAGGGGCAATTCCCCAATTCCATTTCTGCGTACCGGCCCCTCATTTCTTCCCTTGTCCTTCCTGTTTCTTTCCGTTCGTCGCATGGAAGAGTTACCTCGAACCGAAAAACAAAATCGAGAGGATCCTGTCGGACTGCGGTGCAACCCCAAGCGGCAACTGAATGTCTGGATCATCTTCCTCCTTCAATCCTTCACCTGCTTCAACCCGTAACGAAGAACCGATAGCAAGCGAGCTGCAAACGGCAAACTGCCTTCTTCACACGCATTCCAGAATGTGGCCTTCCGTGTCGGGTGCGAGAGAGTTCTGACACCTTACTTGACGGGAGACCTTTGCATTGATCCAGTCCCACAGACATGGTGGCATGGAGCCGTCGCTGGCCGCCTTCATCATGTTGTGTCGACGGTGTGGGAAAGCAACACCACGTACAACGCACGAGTGGCAGCCCAACGAACCCAGATCTATGGAAACATCAGACAGAGATGGTATGTGACAGTTTGACATATCCTACGGATACTCACCTCGCACCTATACACGTCTGAGTGACGTTCAATGTCTAGAGGCTAGTGCTTTTTACCGCATGTCTTATCTTCACCGTTATGACCGTTGTGTCCACTTCTCGGTCAGTGAAAAACAGCATGTCTTTACTGTGCCATCTTCATGAGGATGCCAACGGTCAAGTGTCATCTACCTAGCTTTCTTTTCTTCTTACCGCCTCTCTCTGTCTTAATTTCACTTGGACCCAGCGAAACATGGCGAACCTCTCGTCTTCGCATCATGTTCAACAAGCAAAGATTGCCTCGAGTTGCACTTTACATGCACTCGGTCTCAGTACAGCCTCAGCCGCCAGTTGCCCAATGCCCAGTCAAGAAACAATGAGCACAAAAGATCCTCAAGTCCGAGGCGAGATTCAGGCGAGGTGTCACAAACACACGACCTTCCCGTTGCGTACATAGCGCCCACTTTCAAGGCTTCGCATCGAGGCAGACAACTTCTGCTGCAACACAACTCAGCTCCGTTCCATGTCACTTTATGGCACATCGAGGAAACCTCAAGCGAGGTTCTGGAATCCTTCTTTGCTCACTTCTCAACCACGCATTTGCTCATGTTGGGCACCACCGCGGCCGACTCAGCAGCCAGGCTCCACACCCACGATACCTCAATGAACCACAATCAGTGAGCCGTTCAGCTCTTTCGTTCAGGGTTCTGGTTGGGGTCAATCTTTCACATGTGCGTGGGGAGTTGTGTGGGCCCTCGGGTCTCACAAGTGCAAGTGCGTAGGCTTCGCCTGGATGGTGAGATGTGAGATCAGGTGATAGGTAACCGATCGAATATTGTTGATTGGATTGGATAGTTCGTGCCGGAGCGCGTTGTGTGCTTGTAGGTACGTATGCAAAAGGGGAGACTTCGGTGACGGATCTGTGTTGTCGTCCGTGATATGGTGGGAATGAAAACTCTGCTTCGGGTAGATTACCTAGATGGAAGTTTTCAAGCCTGGATCAGACTACCTACAAAGCAGTTGGTCCACCTTCACATCTTACTATTCTTTTTGGCAAGTGTCTCATGCCCTGCTCATTTTCTTACCTAAGAGTGACGTGAATCCGTCCCATCTCCACGGAACGACGACCCTGATGTTTGCCTCGATGGCTTGATGGCTTCATTTTCCCCCGTGGGGTAGACATTTCCCGGGCCTGGGGTATTATCCAGGGACTCAAAGCCACTTCTAACCGTCTATTCACCTCTTATACTCGTGTCGTGGACCTTGAGAGAGAGATTGAATCGAAGCTGATATTCAGCACTTTATCCTAAATCCGCCGCCAAGTAGCAGCTTATTGGGACCTTTCAAATATTAGTCCGGTTTCACAACTGTAAGATGAGTTGAAGTTATCCTTTATCTTTTGGAAGCACCGAAACTTCCTTACATATACACTTGGGCGATATCAATCTGGACCACATGGGCGTGCGTGGGCCTGGAGTCTGGACTGATCAGTGCCTTGCGGGTATCTGACCGTCAACAGGATGAAACCCAACTTCAAGATCTTGCAGGAACGACATGCCCATATGCCTACTGTTTGTAGCTTCCAGAAAGTCACCGGGTGCCCTTCTACCTTTACGGTGGGTGGCTTCATGTTACCTTAGGACAGCATACAGGGCTCAGATAGTCAACAAAAGGGACCATGCAAAGAAATGATCGACAGAGCACAGAGGACTCTTTCGGCAGAATACATGTCATCGACCGCTCACTCATCACCACTGTGACCAACTCTCCCTGTCAAAAGTCACAATGATGGCCATCACCATGAGCGTCCCTGAATTAAGCCATGTTTCCTAATCCCGGCGAATACCTGCCAGTTCAGTACTACGGCCAACTGCAAGGTACTACTTACTGACTTACCTTGCTACAACTTCCGTTCTTTTAGTTTCGGTTGCTATTTCCGGAAATCACTGTTTGACGTGAAGTGATGTTTCGGATATGTGTTTCACGTTCAACCGGTCCTACCATGACTGGACCTTACCGTGAAAGGGCGTAAGGGTGTTGTACAATGAAGGGCAATCAAGGCATGGGCATCTTCCCTGATGGTGCCTGGCCCCCAGAGTTTGACCACTCTTCTCTTTCGGAAACCCAGAGTCCTAAAATATACACGTGTGTATCGGCAGTGAGGAAACGGCATGCGTATGTGCATCTCCTGTTCCTCAGCTTTCATCCAAGGCCCATCTAGGTACCTAGCATCAATGATTCCCTTCCGGTCGCTCTATGAGCATGGGTATTAGGATACTTGTAGACAGACATGAAAGGAAAATCCTTGGAGACCAGATATCGCCGTGGTCCTGTGAAGCACCAAGAGCACTGGGGTGTCTTCGCTGTGACCATTCGATCACACTTGGCCAGGAGTTCTCTCATGTCATGAGCAGCAAGAACGATAGACATGTCCCGAGCGGTACTCAGTGGCTTGAAATAGCATTGCCGGAATACATGTACTGACTGAGCTTCCCACGAAGACGGGCATACACGAAAGCATTGGGAGAAGTTAGCTCAGAACGTACGTGGAATGACTCTGACAGTAAGAAGTACCTCTGCCTGATTGCTGTGGTTCGATCCGGCTTCTGGCTCATAGAGGATTGTAGAGATGACCATGGGTCCCATAAGGATCTCGGTTCTTGTCTCCCATCTGTTTGGTTCTCACGCACAAATCGCCCTTTGGGAAGCTGGCAGCATATCGTGCTTTGTAAACACTTCAATGCTCACTTCCAAAAGCAGCTGGTACAGGTAAGGCTGGAAACGAAGCAATTCTCGCGCTATGCTAGTAGATGGTCATGGGTATAAACAATCTGACAGGAAGGCAAGCTGACAAGGCATGATCTGGAGCACGGGCATTCATCAACCTCATGCCACGCACTCACAACCTCACTCAGCCATCTTCCTATCCGCCGTCTCCTCTTTCGGCGCCGCCTCAGTCTTCCCCTCCACAGCCAGCTGACTCTGCAACCCCTTTTTGTCAACAACCATAGCCCTCTGCAACTCCCGTTCCTCCTCCCTGAGCCTCGCCCTCTCCACGGCTAACCTCTTTTCCTGTCTTCTCTTCTCCTCTTCCACCCTCTTCTCCCTCTCCTCCAACGCCTTCTCTCTCTTCCTCCTTTCCTCTCTAGCCTTCCTTAGCACCTCATCCTCCTCTTCTCCTGCAGCACTTTCGGCCTCTGGAGGTGGCGCGAGGCCCTGGATGTACCCCTCGATGAATTCGTCGCGCGTCTTAGCGTCGAGGGAGATGTACCGAATGTCTGCCAAGATCTGACTCGGGAGGCTGGCAACCGAGGACCGGTTGTTCAGCTGCCGGAGCGGTACACTCTCAAGCAACTTCTTCAGGTCGCTCTTAAGCTGTGACTGCGGTAGTTTCAGTCTGTTGATATGTTCCCTGTACAACTTCTCTCTTTCCTTGTCGTTAAAGCTCCTGTGATGCGCCGAATCCTTCATGACCTCCTCCTTCCGGTATTTCCTCTTGAACTCAGCCCAATACAACTTCGGTGTCGCGTGTTCCTGCAGAAACGCTAGGTAAGGTATCCTTGGGTCCTTTTTCTCCTCCTTTGCTCTGGCTTCTTTCAAGGCTTGGATGGCCTCGCGCGACCACTCGTCGTAGACTTCCCTGCGCTCGCGCATGGATGTGAGAACAGTATACCGCGGGTCGGAGAAGACACCCGTCTTGTCGCCTTCCTCGATCAGCTTTTGGAAGGAAGAGTAGGGGTTTATGCGGAAGTCGACGAGGAGGTCGCGGAAGAGGAGGCGGGCATCGGTTTCGGAGAGGGGTTCGACGGTTTCTTCTTGTGCTGCAAAATCGTATTCTTGGTCGATGTCCATGCCGTCGCCTCCCATCATGGCGAGCTGAGCGGCGAAGTCGTCTTCTGTGAACTCGATCGGCCCCTGGTTCTCGTCATCGTGGTTTGCGCCTTCGTCGTCGGTGACTTCTACTTCTTCGTATTCTGAGCTGTCGTAGTCGTGCGTCTCTTCTTGACCCTGCTGCCCTGAACCCGCATCCTTCCCCTCCACCTTTTCCTCCTCCTTCTCATGGCTCTTGTACTTCGGATCCTCCTCGAGCGGTGGCTCCCCAGCCGCCTTCCTCCTGATCCTTTCTTTGTCCAACTCCACCACTGCTGGCAAGATCTTCTCCGGAATCCGCCAGTAACTTGCGTTCTTCACCGGGTTATAAGCAAACCTCCTCCCATATTTTGTGTAAACCAGGAACCACGGTTCGCAGCCTGGGATCGCGATCTTGGCTTTTGGCTTGTCCACGGGCTGTGGTCGCGGCCTCTGCTGTTGCTGGTTGCCGCCTCTGCCTCCTGCCCCAAAACCCCCTCGCCCGCCATGCTGAGGTTGGGACTGCTGGGCATACTGCGCCATATACGCATTGGCAACGCGTGGGTCGGAGAGGTTTATCGCGGGAACGGTCTGGTGTTGGAGGTAGCTCATGGAGGGGTTCGCTGGCGCTGCGGCGAGCGGATGGGCGCCGGGGACTGGCGAAACGAACGGAGGACCGAACGGAGAAGCGGCGGCGGGAGGAGTAGGGGTCGGGGTAACGCCGGGGCGCTTGTAGGTTGACTCTTTGGTCGAGGCATTGTAGTAGTAGGTGTGGCCGGTGGGCGCTTTGTGTTCGGTCCAGCCTGGTGGCAGGGGAGTGAGAGCACCGGGGGAGGGTTTGTAGGTCGACTTTAGCATTGTGGCCGTAGTCAAATGTGCCGTGGAAGTTTGTTAGGTAGAATAAGAATGGCTGGGAAAGGGAAGATGGCAAGATGGAAAGATGGAAAGATGGAATTCGCAAGGCTGAATCGAAATCGCAAAGCGAAAGTCGCTGTCGCAATTGAACTTGGAGCTGCAAGTGCTGGTGGAGACTGCTGGTGGAGACTGCTGGTGGAGACAGCCAGTGGAGAACGCGGTTCGCGTGCAGGGATCAGGAAACTGGTCAGCCTTGCGGCAGGCAAATCGACATAGGCGCGACAGTTAAGGCAGCGGGGGAAGGGTTAGGGTTGTTTCGGCAAGTCGCCGATGCTCCCGTTTGAACCTCATTGCCATTTTGGATTCTCTCCCAGTCCCGCCTTTTCAAGTGAGGAATAGTACACCATGGATCACGCGAATAGCTGTCATCACCTTTCGATTGGAACAAGGAATCTAGCGCGCTACCTACCTCTGCAGTGTCATCAAGCTCCAGGGCAGACAGTTCCTCTGCGAGCAACGAAGCCCGCTCTTCTTCCTCCTCCTCTTCATCTTGTTGCTCATCTGCCATCGACTTACCTCTTTCTTCCATTTTGTTTACGCTGGAATTGACTCCCTTCGGATGCTTAAGTGGGATCTTAGGAGGATTCTCAGGAGGCGGCCTCTCCCCGACCTTCAACACAACCCCATCAACAACCATCTTCCCGTCCCAGTCTCTCGCGAACCTCTCCATCTCTTCCTCACTATGCAGACTAACCCACCCATGTGTCTTCAGCGGCCCCGACCTAGCCGGGGGACAGACCGCTACGGCCTTTGGTTCCCCAAAGTTCCTCGTCACGAAGTTGAACAGGCGTGCTGGTCTACTCAGGGACTCCGGCAGGTGCGCCGTTCCGTCCCTGTCATCTGTCAACACCGGTACAACTTTGACTGTCCAAGGGAACTTCTCCGACGGCCTCGGTACCCATTCCCACAGCTTCCTATTCCCGTGCTCCTCCCACGTATACCTTTTGACCACCAAACCCCCTGCCTCTGGCGCCCTCGCCAGTAGCGCAAGCATTGTCCCCAGCGTGCGTACAGCGTCCATACCAGCCGAGTGGTGCCTCGCTCGGGGCTGTATCCCATGGTTACGCCGGAAGTTGAGAGCCAACATGGTATCCCGCAATGAAATCTTGAGGTGCGTCTTATGACCCTCCTTTTTGTCTTCCCATCTCGCATCCGCAAGACCGGTGTGCGAAATATCACACCAGTGCGTAACATGGTCTCCCAACAGAGGGAAAACGGAGTCGATAGCACGGTGTTCAAGCTCCATATCGAACCCTGCGAGGATGATAGGGGCCGTGGGGTTATGGAGGCGGATGGAATGGAATACTGAGACAACAGCGGACTGGAGGTGGGTGATGGGGTGGTGGACCACGTCGCCGTAGTGGAAATGCTCGTAAGACCGGGCACGCTCACGGCCAAGAATGGCGAAGCAGTGAGATTCCAGGCGGTAGTGAGAGGCGAGGGTGTCGAGGTCGATTTGGCCTTGGTGGTGGTTTGGGAAGGGCCATGGCCATGAGCCGTCCTCTGATGCTGCCGAGGGGGACAGGACAGGTGGCAGGACCGAGATGCCGACTGAGGTGACACCCTGCGCTATCCCCTCTATGCCTTCCACATCGATGCCAATGCAGTAAGAGTGAGGCACCAGGGAGCGCAGATGATGGAATGTGGTGATCTTCTTGGTGGATGACAAGCCTGGAGATGCTGCCGGACTACCAAGACATGCCGTGAAAGACTCGGACGATGGCGCACGGTGTGGTGTGCATGTGCCAGGTGGCGCTTGTGCACGGGATTGGGGGCTGGCGTCTAATTCGGAAAGGGAAAGCGAATCAAGTGACATTTGGTGAGGGGTGGTGGGTGTTGATTGTGCCGCTAACGGTGGTCGAACTCGGGATGCCATTCGACTGGCGATGTATCGATTCTAGCAGACGGCGGGGTGAGCTGATGGGGCGTCGTTGAGGGGGTGTTGGCGGGACGTTGAGGCGTGGGTGCTGACTGAAGTCAGTGATGGGAAAGACAGCAAGTGTGAGGTAGGTATATGTACAGAATGAGAATTACAGAATGAAGAACAAGGCCACGAAGCGTATTGAAGTGACAGCTCAGCCAAACATATGAAAACAATGAAGAAGGAATGTGAATTCGTTGGGTGAAGATGAGGGTTGAACAGTGTTGAGATTGTCGATAATTGTGCTGCTTGTCCAGACGAATGTCCGCGTCCGGGTAGTCACGCGGCCCGTACAAATATTGGAACTCTGCAGTTCGTGTCGCCCTAATATATCAGCCATATTCTGTACAGCGGCCCACTACGCTAAGAGCGGGCGGTCCCTTAGTGGCGCGAGCGGGATCCTGCCGTTTTAAGCGTGCTGCACTAACAATTCTCGAACAACTTCGGATTCGAACCAAACACCAACTCGACATCCACGTCGCTGCAGCTTCTTACTAGCTCCCAACATACGGAGCATCTACCTGACTGGACCAAGTCTACCGCTTGTTGGCCTCAACTTTTCTTCTTCGTCTGTCCTTTCGTGCGCGGTCTAAGCACTAGCTCACTGGCATTGCTACATCGGTCTGCGAGTCTGTCGGCCGCACCACATAACAAGAGAAGACGACATCCATCTCGCAAGGTGGCCTCAAAACCAATCCGAGATATCACCAGACCGGTCTCGACTCAAGCTGTGCCTTACGAAGCCTGATAACACCTACGGCAAAGCGGGCAAAGCGGGCAAAGCCAGCTGTTCCCTTCAATATTTCTGACCAACAAAGGAGAGGAAGACCAAGCACTGGGTCATCTGCACATGGCAGACCCTTCACCATCCACATCGTTCCGTATCGCAGGGCGAACCCAAGACCTCACAATGTGACCGATTCACAAACCGCATATCTTGGATAGTTTGCGTCTGAAGATCATGGCCCATATGGCACAGCATGACCCTCCACCACCCACCGCCATCTTTTTCTCAACGTTTTTGCTGTCCAGCCGAGACACTGGCAGCAGTGGCTGACTGTCGTGAAGGCTCAAGTGAGACCTTCCCACCTTTCGTCAACCTCTTTTCTGGAACCCATCCATTCAGGTGATCACAAGTCCTGATAACAATTAACACGCCTAAGCTTGTCCGCGGCCCGAGACTAGTCGGCCGTCAAAGGTTGTGCTACTGCTCCAGAGGTGCCGCGGCCCGGGACATTGCAACGTTCATTGGAAGCCACGAAGCCTCGAAGGACCCTTTTCTTCGCTATTGATGTCGCCATGTTACCATGTAGACCGGACAGTGCGGACGCTATCCTACCTTACCTTGATGGTAATCACTGGAAGAGGCTAGGTATTTGTCTCAAAGCTTGGACTCGTGCATGGCTGCATGCCATGGTGGAAGACAGTGCCTCAACCAGTTTTTGATGTTTACGGACGACCTGCCTTTGTTTGCGAGGGGCAACATACAAGTATATCTTCTCTCCTCAGCCAGGGTTTCTCCCTTCGGGATCAAGTGCCTCTTCACTTCCCTGTCATCGTCAAGGTCATTACCAACTACCGAGACTGATTTTATCCTGGACCACCGCCAACATGCCTCTCTCATCAAAGTCAAGCGACTTGATCCTCGCCGATCACAAGCCGATTAAGGACTCTGATACCCAACTCACAGCCGACTCCCTCCGCCGACTCAGCACCGTCTCGGCCGACTCAGACTTTGAACTCATCTACTTTGACGAACCTCATCACCTCTCCCAGGCAGAACCGCAAGTCGCCACCTCCGATGATGACAATGCCTCCCCAGCATCAGACCACCTGATGCGCGTAGCATCAGACAAGTTAGACAACTTGATGCGCGTGGACCGCTCCCGCCGGTGGCTCGACAGGCTCGTGGCGGGTTTTCCGCATTACAACTCCCACATCTCTCAGACTCCCGCCTTTAACCATCACATCTCCCCCTACGGCCGCCGCTACCACGGTTTCCAGTCTTCCTGCGGCTACATCCTCCCTAACGATCCTCCCGAACAGGATCGGGAAGACCTTCTCCACCTTTTGTCATTGGGCCTCACCTACGGCCGCCACTTTCTGTCCCCCATCGGCGACAACCTCAACAAGATTCTGGATCTCGGCTGCGGAACAGGCAAATGGACAGTGGAAGTCGCCGACAAGTTCCCGTTTGCAAAGGTGGTGGGGGTGGATTTGAGCATGATTCAACCGGTGATGAGTCCGGAGAATGTGGAGTGGTGGGTCGATGATGTCGAGGATGAGGAGGAAAACTTCTTTGAGACGGAGGGGAATGATTACAACTTCGTACATGCCAGATATCTATTTCCCATGGTAGTCGATGCAGCGGGACTGATAGGAAAATGCTTCGAGTGAGTTTCCCTCCTGACCCCTCTCCTACTATCTCCGAGGCCAGAGCTTCAATCCTCCTGCTCTTGAAGAACAAAGAGGCTAACACAAGGCCAAAAAGTCACTTAAAGCCAGGCGGCTGGATCGAAACACAGGACCTCCACCCTCATATCAAGTCTGACGATAATTCCATTCCCGCGAAGGAGACCTATCCGCCCGGGCAGTTCATGGACTTGGCAAACATAGCTTGGGCCCAAGCAGGCACCGACTACCGCATCACTCCCCAGATAGGAGAGATGATGAAAGAAGCCGGCTTCGTCAACGTGACGTGTAGACAGTTCAAGGTACCGCTGGGTCCATGGCCCAGGGACGAGTACGACCCCCTTTCCATTTCCACCCCCCGAATGTGCACAGATATTGGAAAAAGAAAGGGTGAAGCTGACGAAATACATGACAGGAGGATGAAGAATCTTGGAAAATTGCTGTGGGCAGCGACGGAGGGGTTAATACCTGCTATCATGGCGACTCCGTCGATGAGAAAGTGTTTCGATGAGGAGGAGATCAAAGAGTTACAAGAGGGCTGCAGAAAGGCGATGGGTGATACCAAGATTCACGGATATGTGACGATGTATTTCTGGTATGGGCAGAAACCAGGGGTTGAGGAACAGACGGTGCCGGTATGAACGTCGAATACATGAAAGGATGGGGACATTGAAGGCAAAGCAGAAGGAAGACACATCGAGATTGAAGACAAGGGAACAAAAAGAGAGGCACACATAAGAAAACATCAAAGAGAATCGATCCACCCAGGGGTCGAACCTGGAACCTCCTGATTCGTAGTCAGACGCTCTGCCATTGAGCCAGCGGACCTTGATTGATAGCAAGATCGAAAGCCAGTCCCTATGAGGGCGAATGTGCACCCGCCGCAAAAGTTTTCCATGTCAGTTATCGGATGATATTCGGCCGAACCTGGGGGCACGTGACGGGATCAACAGGGGTCTGTAAGTGCGGGGGATCCACGACCCCACCTTGAGATCTCGACCCCTCATCGGATCGGACGACATCTTCCATTGCCAGCTCCAGTCGGATGCTTAACGACGGCCACGGAAGACAATACGGACTAACTCGAAGCAATGAATGAAGGGGTTGGACAACACCAGATCGGTCTCACCGACCACCGTTAGCGAGTGAAGAGAAGACCCCCGGGCGGGCCTCCACGGAACGCACACTGCACATGAAGTGACCATGTGCACCAGAGGTAAGCGAACGAAGCTGGACCCGACGTTGGAAACGCGAGGTAAATCTTTTGCTTTTGGCTGGAGCCGTGGACACGTTACAGTCATCACGACGTTGTCCGCCGCGAATGCCCTATCGAGTTTCGCTGCAACCTGGCGTGTATGCACCCCGGCCTTCATTCTGTCAGATTCCAGGGTAGCATTCTACCCAGATGGAGGTTAGATGCTAGAGTCCCAGCCACTTATATTACAGGTCTTGGCAAATATGGGTTACCCCCAGAACCCCCAGACCTTCTGGAGCAGACCGCTCGAGTTAGTTATATACATATAGAATTAATTAACTAGATCAAATTAGTAAATTTAATAATTAATAGTCTGATACGCGCCCTATTAATACAACGATTAGTATTACGAATTAGTAATAAATAATACGATAATAATACTTATACGATATTTTAGTTAAAGCAAATTAACGATACTAAAGAGAACGTCGCCTATTTGAAGGATAGCGATAATTAGATCCGTTGGGAACCTATACTCTAATTAAAGTATAATTCGAATATACTTAAAGAATAGTTTTAAAGTACTATTGATAAGCCTACGGCTTTGAAATAGCTTTATTCTAATTATTACCCTATTACGAAGGCCGTTAAAACCTATATTAATAAGGCTAAAACGGAATTTATCCTATTCAATAGCGGAATAATTATTCGTACTATTATAAATATAATTAGGTAATCCCGGGAAATACTTATCGAATATCGAATTAAAGACGAGATTTTATTCGATACCTTTATTAATAAAGAGGACTTAATTAATAAATAGTTATTTAAATTTGAGTTTATATTCTACCTTAATAATAAAAAGGATTAGAAGGAGTTCGTAGTTAGCGATAAGGCTATACGTACCTAAATAAAATTGTTAATTAGTTATAGATTATAAAATAGTACGATAAAAGAGGAATAGTAAATTAACGAATAGTATTGAAAGTTTAAGAGTATAATAAATTATTAGGCCGTTGATAAGTAAATTAAAATTAGGAAGTAGTATTATAAAATTATCGCCGTCCTAATAAAGGAATTTAAGAATTGGATTAATTGGTTTTAAGTTTGGTCTACTACTATAAATAATAATTAGATTATAAGCGTTAGAGAAATTAAGGTTATTAATTCTTAGTATATTGATTTTATTAACGTAATTAGAATTATACGCCTTAATTAGTATAAAGGTATTTAAAAGTTCGATAAGGAAATAGCCAACGGTATATTTAATTATATAGTAATTTATAAAGACTTTAAAAAATATAGTATTGATATTGCGAAATATAGGGTTGTTATAAGGAAGGGAGGATATTATAACGCTTTTAGTATTAGCGAGATTAGTATTAAATATAATAATTAGAGGTATAGTGGTAAGAGTTAAAATAAGAATACTAATAATAAGGACGTTTGTTAAAAAGGTAAAAATAAAAAGTTAAAAGGCTTTAGAAGAAAAAAGAAGTTCTAATCGGATAAGACTAAGATTTAATTGTATAAAAGATTTAACGTTCTTATATATAAAATATATAAGAAAAGACTATATTCCTTTAAAGATTACTAGTACGTTAATTTAAATACGAAATTAAAATATATTACGAAGTTATTCTTTTCTATTTAATGTGTTATTAAAGCTAATTTCGTAAAGGACCCCGAATTTACTAAAGAAGTTGCGAAAATCGCGGCTAAGAATAGTAATAAGGGGGAGAAAACTCCTAAGAAGGAGGAAAATACGTAATTATTTATTACGATTCGAAATTTTACTTATAGAGCGACCTTTTAAATTAGCGGGGTATATTAAATTGGAGAAGAAATTTACCCTTTTAAAAATTTAACGATTCTCGATTTTAGTAGCTCGCTTTACGTATTTAATAAAATTATTCGTTTCTTTTACTTTCGTTATATTAATCCGGATAATTTTTTATAGGCTAGTAATACTTAAATAGCGATTAAAGGTTTTAAGGAGGTTAATATTATTATTAAGGGTAAGAATAGTCCTTTAAAGCTACGGCTAAAAGAAGTCGCTTTTTACCTTAATTTTACTACTAATTTTATTTCTTATTTCCAATTACAAAAGTAGGGTTTTTATTAAGATTACTGACTATTAAATAATTATTTAAAGAAGTTTAATAATTTATTTTTTTATTATTTGAATATTATTTATAGTTAAATAATTATTAAAATTATTTTACTTTTATTTATTAGAATTTTATTCGTAATACGCCGCTACAAAATTAATTCTTATACGAAGCGCCCCTCTAAATAGATAATAAATATATAGTATTTACAATTCGACTACCCAAGACCCTAAGTAATCGACTACTTTTAAAACGTTAATAATATTAAATTATATAATATCCCTTTAATTAAATACGACGTATGTACTATAGCAAAAATCAAACGATAAATTAATTATATAGCTAAAAATTGTAGTTTTAAACTAGGAGAGAGATTCGCTATTAATTTCTTCGAATTCGACGAAGGAAGTAATAGCATTAAATATCTCTTCTTTATTATATATTAATAATTTGGTTATATTTAGAATTATTACTTATTAAATCGCTAAGCGGTTACTATAATTACTACGTTAATATCCTATATCGATATATTACGATACCGATATAATATTAGGGTTAAAATCTTCGAATTCAATAACGAGTTTATAAGTAACGAAGTCTAATAAAGGCTATTATAGCGAGGAGCGAGTTTTAAACCCTTTACTCCTAATATATAGGTATAGAACGGTAGGGTAGAGCGTTTAAGGGGTATTGTTAAAGAAAGATATAATACTATATTAATAAATTCGAAATTCCTAATAGATCTATAATTAGAAATTATTAGCGTAGCGGTTTACTTTATTAATTAATCCCCTTATTACTTTTATAATTAGAAATCCCCCTTCGAATGGTTTTATATTTATATTATATAATAGAATAATTAATAGGAAGTTTGTAAACCGGATTTAAATTACTTTAAAGTTTATAGCTATAAGGTATTTACTATAACGAATATTATATAGAAGAAAGAGAAGCGGTATTAGAAATATCTAGCTAAAATATAAATAGGGTTCCTTATTAATTACTTAGCGACTTCTATTTATTATATATAGAATTTACATATAAATTAGATTATTTAAATAAAGAATATAATTTTTAACGAGGAGATTACTTATAATTTAAACCTTAAGAAGTTAAAAGAGGACTTCTAAATAAATAGTAAGGAATTAATAGATTTACTTAATAAAATTAACGAACTGCGTAGTTAACCCTTGGGGGTATCCGAATTATTAAAGAGAAAAGGCTATAAGCTATAGAACGATATTAATAATATAGATATTGAACTACTTCCTTCGAATTTCTTCGATAGAAATTACGAATAATATTAAGAAGACTCCTAAGAGGAGAATAGTTAATTATAAAACGTCTTTAATTAATAGCCTAATATAAAAAAGATATTTATTAAGTATATTATAGGATTATACCTATCGCTTCTATTTACCCCGCCGGTTATACTCTATATTAGTTATTTAATTGATTAGGCTATTAATAAATACTTCCGTTAATAAAAACTATAGGAAGTTGCCTTTTATATTAGTAGATTATTATAATTAGTAGTTAAAATAATCGGTAAGATAATTATTAAGGCAGAAGTATAATAATTAATTATTAAATTTGGCCGTTTTAATAGAATTTACCGACGAGAATTACCTCTTATATTTAAGTATTATAGTAATTTTAATAATTATTTACTTGGTTAACTTTTTAAATAAGTAGAAGAGATTTATCTATAGAATTATAAGGATATAAAAACGTAAATTGAAGTTAACGTTAACGTACTACGGGTACGAAGTAAGTAGATCTTTGATTATATATAGGTATATATTTATAAATTTAATAAGAATAGTATATTTAATAAATATAAGGCGAAATTCGTTATAAAAAGTAATTAGTAGAGTAAAACGGGAGTAAATATATACGTTTCTATTTTAGTAAAGAGGTTATTTAAATCTATTATCGCTTTCGCTATTTGTTTCAACTTCGAATTTATTTAATATAATATAATTAACGCCTTCGTTAATACCTTTTTCGATAAGGAGATTTATATACGTATACCGTCTGGGTATTAAATTTCCGGTAAAGTCTTTAAATTAATTAAAGTATTATATTGTCTCCGATGAGTACTTTTACTATAGTAATAAGAATTTAGCGGAGTATTTAAATTAATAGGATTCGAGACGATTTTTAAAGACTTTTATATTATAAAGAAGGATAATATTTTTATATTCTATTACGTCGATAATATTGTTTTTACGTTTAATAAAGGCAAAATAAAAGAGGTTAAGAAATATATTGTAGAGCTATAATCGAAGTATTATTTAACGGAAGGAAATGAATTCTAATAGTTTCTAAGTATTGAAATTATACGCAATTGAGACTAAAAAAAGATTTAGTTATTATAAGAGGTATATATCGAAAAGATTTCGAAGTTATTCAAATTTAATTATCGATTTATTTTAGTATTTATAGGTTATAAGGAATTAGTTTTTTATAATAGTATCGCCAATTATATAGAGATACGTATTTATTAAATCAATATAGGATTATTATTATATATAGTAATTAATACCCGATTAAATATTATATTCCTATTAAGTAAATTAATTTAATATAATTATAATCTTAATCTTATTGTCACAAGGTTAGCCTACCTATAACCTGCCCAGCGCTGAGCACTGCTGTCACGATGTGCCAGAGTGCCTCGGCATAGCTTAGAGCTATGCCGTCCGGTTACGTGCGTAGATACGTAACCTCGGGCTGGCTCCAAAGCTCTCGCCCATATAGCCAGCCCTCTACGCACACCTCCTTTCCCCTCCTCCGTATAATAATATATATCTTACCCTACTTCTAACTATACCTCTGCCCCATAATAGTTTATTATACCTCTTTAGCGCTACGTACACAAATAGGACTTTAAAATTCAGCCTATTATCGAAGTACGAACGTAAGCTTTATCCTCCTTTTAATTGAACGAAAGTTTATATTTTTATAAATATTATAAAGAAACCTTAATCTGCCTATTTAAAGACGGGGTCCGTTCGCAATATTTATAATTCCTATCGATTAGTTCGATAAGCGATATCGAATTCCTAAAGGTATTAATATTTAGTACTACCCTTATAAATAACCTTATTACAGTTACTATTATCGGTTCCTTTTAAATTACTAACCCGTATAACGCTAATTTCTACGAAACCCTTTAAATAACTCTTATTACTTCTAACGGCCTTCCCACTTCTATAAGGGAAGAATAGTACGCTACTAATTTTTCTACTAATACCATTTTCCGCAATATTTCTCTTTCTTTCGGCCGTTTATTTAATATCGATTTTATCGCTACCTTCGCCCAATTCTAATTTACTTAAAAGGAGTTCTAATTTCTCTACGAGGCGTATACCTAATTTAAGGTTAAAAACGTTTACCTCTTAAATAACGGCATTCTCTTTAAAGAAAAATATTCCATCCTTAAGAAAACTTACGTTAATACCAACTAATACGCTAACGAATTCGGATTAAATAATAAAACCCTCTAATAAGCCTTCGATTCCGCTATTAAAATTATTAAATTCCTATAAAAGAAGTTTAAGCGTACTAATTCTATAGCTTCCGTTCCTAAGGACGTTATAATATCCGCTTTTATTATTAACAGTCTTACGGACCGCTTTTCCTATATTTATATTAAACCTTTCGACGGCGAGGGCGAGAACCTTTTAAAGAAGGTTAAAAAATACTATACCTAGCGTATAAAAATTACCTTAATTTAATTAGACAATTTTATATTTTTCTTTAATAAGCGTAAGAAATTCTTATTTATTATTAAATCCTTCGAGGGCGCCCCCTTCTCTATTTATAAAATAGCTTTATTCTATATCGTCGACTTTAATTTAAATAAAGAAAAATAGAAATAGAAGATTATTAACGTTTTTATTAAAGAGGAATTTAATATTAAATATAATAATAATAATTTAATTACTTTTGCCCGCTACGAGCTAAACGACTTTATTATAAGTAAAAATATATACTAATCCGATTTTAAAAATTAATAAATTTAAATTATCGACCGCTATAATTTCAACGACGTTATAAAGGTTTATTTCTTTAGAAATAAAGTTAACGATAAAATTCGCGCTATTTTTCCTATATAGATCCCTTAGCCCTCGGGCTCGGATTATTCTAAATAATTTACTTTAATCCGTACCTTCGTTTAATAATTCGAAAATAATACCTACCATTCTAAAATTAATAATCCCTTCTATAAATTTTATAGCCTTACCTCTAGCGCAGCCTCTTCCTCTACAACTATTTATATTATAATTAATTATAATAATAATACTATAAACTTTAATAAACTATCCGCTATTAATATTATAATCCGTATTATAATCCTTTAAAACGTCTTTAACTTCCGTATAAAATTTAACGCCTATACCCACTACGGACACCCCGGCTATTATTCCTCCGCTTATTATAGTAAAATAAATTTCTATAAGGAACTCTCTCTTTCTACCTATAGTAATAACCGCGGCCGCAATAGAAGAGGTAAGGGCGGTTCCCGTAACGGCTATAGCCAATAATCCGGCTAATCCGGGTATAGCCAATAGTCTAAATACGGCTAGCAATTTAAATATAATTAATAATCTTACTAAATTAATATTATAGTCCCTAGCAGTACTTAATTAATTCCCTAATATTAATAAGGTTTTATTAGCCCCCTTTTAAGTAATAAATAAAGAATTATCAATTAAGGAAATATATAGCCTCTTCGCTAAATCGTACTTAGAGGCCGGAACCTACGGGAGGAAAAGGAAACGTCCCTATACCGCTTAATATTATAAAAATAAATAAATCTTCTATAAATAACCGTTATAAATAATTAAATACTTTAAACCTTTTTATTTACTTTTCTAATGGGCTACGTAAATTATATTACTCTACTTTTATTAATAGCAGTTATACCGCTCTTAATTTTATTAACCGTTCCTTTATTTACCGCTACTATTTACTAATTTACTATTTTATTACCCTTAAAATCCTTTACTTCGCTAATAAAGGGGAAATAAAAGGTAGTAATATTACTTATTTTTCCCGGTTTACTATATAAGTAAGATTGTACTACGAAATTATCGATTTCCTTATTTATAACCTCGCCCCCAATAACCCGGTTATTTTCGGCCACCTTTAATTTGCCTATTATTCGCTAATAATTTTATAACCTTTTAATACCCTCTCTTTTACTTCTATTTATAAAGCCCGCAGCTACTTACCAACCGGTTTATATTAGGATTTACGCTACGCCCCGTTTTTATAGACGGTTTCCTAGCCCCTTAATTTAAAAGTAATAAAGGTTAATATAATAGCGTACTACGCTCTTACGGTCGAAAATATTAAAAACGAAGGCGATTTTTACCTTCCTTTATTAACTAAAGTTATTACCCGAACCCTCTTAGCCGAAGAGGTTATTCGAACCCTCTTAACCGTAGAGCCCGCTCTTCTAACCCTAAATACGGACCCTTCCCTAACTTTAACTACGGATTCCGACCCGGCCCTAATAATATTACGCCGCGCTTCCCTAATCTCTTTAATCTAATAGGCTTTTCGCCGCTATTTTAAATAAATTATTAACCGGTTTAGCCCTAAGCTTATCGGTTATACCCTTACAGGCCCAAATTAAGCGCTTATATTTTCGATAGCCTTTTTCGCTCCCTTCCGCCTTCCTTCTTTTTTTTATAGCCCTATCGACTTTAAAAATATTAAAGAATTCTTAGCGCTTAACTTTTTCGAATTCGCTAACCGCTTTAAATTTTAAATTATCCGAACGATTTAAACTAATATAAAGGAGGATATTAAATATATATATAATAAGGAATAAGCGGAGGATAATTTTAATAAATTAAGGCCCTCTATTCTTAATAACGAATTAATAATTTAAATTATTGAATAGGTCCTCTTCGGTTACGGCTAATAATATAAAAAACTCTTCGGCTCCAATTTCTATTTATAGATCAACGCCCTCGTAGGTTAAGGTATAGAAGTAGCCCTCTATATTGCCTGAATTTTAAATTCTATCCCCTTCGATAATACGAATAGAAATTTTATTAAATATAAGGGAATTATTAATAAATATTTTATAATTAATAGTATCGCTTTTAATAAAATTACTTCCGAGGATACTAATATTTTCTATAAAAAGGTGGATAAGCCCTATAAAACCGATAATTAAATCCGGATTAAGCTCCCTAATTAGTATTGGTACTATACGAATACTTTCCGCTAAGTTATAGTTAAAATACTCTCCCCCAACCGCGCTTATAATTTTAAAATTAAATTTAAACCCGAAGTAGAAGCGCCCGCAGTACGCGGCCGCGCTTTTAACCCGGATAAATTTAATATTATTAAATAATAGATCGATAATAACCTTTAAAAGAAATTCATTCGGCCTTCTCAATTTTAAGCCTCCTCCTTAATCCTCCTTATTAAAAAATTGGGAGGCGGAATCTATATTTACGTCGATTACTATAGTATTAATAATATTATATTTAAATTTCGCTACCCCCTTCCTTTAATTAAGGAGATATTTAATATTATTTATTACGCTAAAATCTTTATTAAATTCAATATTATTATTACTTTTAATTATATTCGTATAAAGGAGGGCTACGAGTAATTTATTACTTTTATTACCCGTTTTAGTCTCTTTGAGAGTTTTATTATCCCCTTCGGCCTTTAGGGCGCCCCCGGCGCTTTTTAGAATTATATTAATAATATCCTTTATAATGTATTTAATATTTATATTACCGTTTACTTCGACGACGTTTTTATTTATTCGGATAACGAATAGGACTACGAATGCTACGTTAACGACGTTTTTAAACGGTTAGTAAAAACGGGCTTTAGTATAGATATTAATAAATACGAGTTCTATATTAAGCGTATTAAGTATTTAGGGTTTATTATTATATTAGGCGGTATTAAAATAGACTTAGAGAAGGTTAAAGCCGTTATTAAATAGTAAGTTCTAAAATCTAAGAAATTCCTCTAATCTTTCCTTAACTTTATAAACTTTTACCGATAATTTATATATTCCTTCTCCTTAATCGTAGCCCCTCTCTACGAATTAACTACGAAAAACGCGCTATAGATTTAGACCGACCGTTACTAAATTATATTCAATTCCTTTAAATAAATTTTTACTAGTAGCCCTATCTTTAAGATTTATAATTAGATTAAAAAGACTATAGTAGAAACGGATACTTCAAATTAGGCTGTAGGTAATATACTTTCCTAGTACGATAATAAAGGTATTTTATACCTTATTATTTATTTTTCGGCTAAATATAGCGTATAGGAATATAATTATAATATTTACAATAAAGAATTCCTCGCTATTATTAAAGCCCTCGAGGAGTGGCGCCCCGAATTCGAAAGCGCTTAAATTCCCTTTAATATTTTTAACAACTATAAGAATCTCGTTACTTTTATAACGAATAAATAATTTACTTAGCGGTATATACGCTAATCCTAATTCCTCTTATAATTTAATTTCCTAATCCGCTATACCTTTAGCCCCTAGAACCTTCGCCTAAATATTTTTAATTATAAATTTAATAACCGCCCTATAAGCGCGGAAGACGACCGCTTCGCCGCCCGCTAGAAATAGTTCCTCGACCCTTCTTAGTTCGAAAAAGGCTATTTTAAAATTAATAATCCTATAGCTACCTTTAACCTTTATCTCCTCGGCCTTAAAGATTTTAATAATTAATTAACCGATAACTTTATCTACGTTAATTACAAAACTTCCTTATTTCTATAGGAGTTTATAGCTTACCTATCGGATAAATCCCTTCGCTATTAGCCGCCGTCGGTCTATAAAATCTTTAACCGCGCTTTTTCTAAATATTACATCCTCCCTAATAAAATAGCGAAATAGCGTAACTACATTATTATCGACCCCGAGGATAAGGAATTTTAATTTTAACTAATTAATTAGTAATATAATTCGCCTAGTATAAAGTACCTAAATAGAGATATTACGTATAACTTATTCGCTTGCAAATTCTTTTAGGAGGGTATATATTACGATATCCGCCTTTTTTATAAAAGCTACCTCCTATACGCAAAAATAAAATTCCTTAAATGCGGCTCTATAAGTTTCTTCAAGCCTACCGCCATTTCCCTAACCTTATAGAAGAATATTTTAGTCGATTATATTACCCTACTACTACTTAACGAATACTTTAGGCAAACCTTTTATTATATCGCCGTTATTATAAACCGGTTAATAAAAATGTAATACTATATCCCCTATATTACCTTCGAAGCGGAAGAATTCGCCGATCGCTTTATCGATTATATTTATTCTTTATACGGCCTACTTAATACTATTACGTCCAATAGAGACTCCTAATTTATTTCCCATTTCTAAACTACCCTTTATAACCGCCTCTCTATTATATACAAATTTAATTCCGCTTTCTACCCTTAAATTAATACTTAAACTAAGCGTATTAATATAAATATAGAACAATTCCTACGCTTCTATATTAATTAAGTATAAATAAATTAGGCGAAGTAATTATTATTCGTAAAATTTTCGGGTAATAACGTCATTTCTTCTTCTATTAATATTTCCCTATTCTTTACTAACTATAATTACTACCCTCGTATAAATACCGAACTTCGTTCCCCGCCGCCCCCCAACCTCTCCCTTACTTAATTAAAGGAATACTATAAGGCTACCGAATTCGCCGACTATTTCTAAAAAATCTAGGACTTCGTTTCTTAATAAACCCGCTATACTTAAGAACGATACGAGGCTAATACTAATAAATACCATATAAATTTAGGCAAATATTAAATAAACAATTTAATCCTCCTCGACGTTATTAATTTCGTAAACGGCCGCCCCTATTAAAAACTTTCCCCCTATTAGGAAGGCCCCTTCCGCGTTATTAAAATTAACTTTTACTAAATCTACTTCGACCTCCCGGCTAATATAAAGTATTCGCTAGTATTCTATATTTCTATAGTCCAATATTAAATTAGCCGAAGCCTCCTTAACTAAAATATCTCCTCAGATATTATTATAAACGATAGCCGTATTATAATACGTACGGACAACGGTATAAACGTCGTTAAATAAGAATTTAAACGCTTAATCGATTACGCCTAATTTAGTAAGAACCGCTATTAATATTACTAAATTAAATAGAAGGGGGACTACCCCTTTATATAGGAATTTAAGAATAATATTATTAATTATAAGGAGAGGGTTTTAGAATTCTATTATAATTACCCCTAAGCCCCCGTACTACTAAAAATCTACTCCTAATTTAATTACCGGCTATAAGCGGACCTTACCGAATTAAAAACGGATTTAGATTCGGATTCGGATTCGGATAATCCCGAGCCCTTACAACGCTATCCCGCCCCTAAATTACACCGCCGCCCCGTCCCTAGGCTTCCCTAATGCCGCTTATCCCATTTATAATAACCAACTAAAACCGCTACTACCGCTACCTTATCTTAATACAAAGAAGAAGGCCTTATAAATACAATAGTATAAATTTTGAAGAAATTGTTAGACGTTTGGAAAAAGGGGAATAATATATAATTAGATTTTTCTTCGCTAGATAAACGGAGGGGGGGGATAATATTATAGGGTTAGCTTACTTATAACTTGCCTAGCGCTAAGTACTACTATTACGATATACTAGAGTACTTCGGTATAGCTTAGAGCTATACCGTCCGGTTACGTACGTAGATACGTGACCTCGGGCTGGCTCTAAGGCTTTCGCCTATATAGCCAGCCCTCTACGCACACCTCCTTTCCCCTCCTCCGTATAATAATATATATCTTACCCTACCCCTAACTGTGCCTCTACCCCGTGATACTTATTTATATAGCCGTTAGCGAGAAGGTAATATAATACTTTCGAATAATAAAGATATAGGCCCTCTACTTTAGTAGTAGTAACCGATTAGAAATTACTTTTAATATTTCGTTTACTAATAATAAAAATAATTGTAAGAGTTCCTAAGGGTTTACTATTAAGTTTTGTAGAAGTTTAATTTATTAGGGAATAATTAAATAGATTGCGGTTACTACGTTAATAATAGAAGTAGAGTTGTATACGGTTGAAAAGGTAGCAAAGGAGACCCTATTTATAAGCCGGTTAATATTAATTCTAGGGGTAAAACTATTAGAAAATCCTATCCCTACTCTACGATATAATAATTAGTAAATTATTAAAATACTTATAGAAGAGATTCCTACTTTTAATACGAAGATAAAATATATAGATATCTATAGATATTAGTTAAGGGAGGAGATTATTAATAAAAAGACGTTTAATATCGAATATTTGGAAATAAAATCGATATTAATAGATAGACTAACGAAGGCATTAGGGATTTTAGAGTATAAAAAATTTAAAGAGTTATTAGATATAGCCGAAGTACTATTGCAAAAGGATAACGGAGGAGAGGATAATTCGGTACCGAAGGAGGTTGATTTCGACGATTTGGATAAAATATTGGGATTAAAGATATGAAAAGACAATAGAAATGTATAAATAGTTTCACTTTTGACCTCAAAGAGGTAATAAGAGGTTTGTAAGTGAGGGGGTGTATTAAATTCCAGGGTAGTATTCTACTTAGATAGAGGTTAGATGCCAGAGTCCTAGCCACCTGTATTATAGGTCTTGGCAAATATGGGTTACCCCTAGAACCCCCAGACCTTCTGGAGCAGACCGCTCGAGTTAGTTATACACACACAGAATTAATCAACCAGATCAAACCAGTAAATCTGACACATTCGGCTGTCGTGTGACCTAACCCCGGATCTACATCACCATTCACCACCGGGGCGGTGACCGAAAACCTACCGGTACCTGGATATCATGTTCTCGAACGTTCCCGCGCGCCCGGGTCACCGTTCAACGACGTTCCTGACATTGACCGTCGGGTCGTTTAAAATGGGTTTTGATACGATGTGGAGCTTCCAACACCGAACGAATTTTGGGTTCGCCTGAAACTCGGGCGAGTTTTGAAGCTCGAGATGGCTCACGCGGAGACCGCGAACAGAAACAACTTGACAACCTGAAAACCCGGCAGTGAACGGTGAGGAAGCCAGACGTTCCAGGATGCAATGTCTCGAAAGAGTCGACGGTGCCTCGGCGTCGCTTGGCTGAGCCAATGAATGGACAACATAATCGATAGACGCCGATCCTAGACCTCGCCAGCTTGGAATTCGGGGGAGGATATCCGGCCAAGAGTTGTCTAGGGGCTTATGATCAACTCTCCCCCATCAAGATCTCCGCACCGCCTCCTCATCTTCGGGCGACCGGTTGAGCCCTCAACCCCTCACGGACACATCGGTCACTCAGGCAGCTCAGATATAATATAAACAACTGGACCCCCCTTCTCGAACCAAAGCAACAGCCTCACCACCAACCATCACAAACAACCGCACGACAATCCCAAAGGGAACTCACCAACATGGCTCCCACTCCAGATCTCAACGTTCCCCCCTCCCCCTCCACCGTCTCGGTGTCCATCATCAACTCAACCGCCACCCTCCACGGCGTGCCCGCCAAATCCTTCGTCTCCCCTCCCCAGCATGGACACGACTGGCTCGCAGCCCCCATGTTCGCCTTCCTCATCCAGCACCCTGCCACCGGCCGCTCTCTCCTCTTCGACCTCGGCATGCGCAAAGATATCGAGAATATGCCTCCCAAGTTGCTTCACCACTTTGACGAAATCGGGTGGACTTTGTCAGCGGAGAAGAACGTTGCCGATATTCTAAAGGAAAACAACTTTGATGTTTCGAAAGTGGAAGCCGTGGTGTGGTCCCATTACCATTTCGATCACATCGGTGATATCACCACCATCGGACCGCAGGCGGCCTTGATTGTCGGGCCGGGGTTCAAGAAGGGGTTGATGCCGGGGTACCCAGCCAACCCGGACTCGCCGATCCTAGAAGCGGATTACAAGGACCGGGAGTTGATCGAAGTGGACTTTACCTCGGCCGCTTCAGACGGCAAAGACTGGAAGCGTGTGCAAATCGGCCGTTTCCCGGCAGTGGACTATTTCGGCGATGGCTCCTTCTACCTCCTCGATGCCCCCGGCCACGCCATCGGACACATGTGCGGTCTCGCACGGGTTACTTCCCAGCAAACAGACGGATACGACAGCTTCATCTGCCTAGGCGGCGATGCCGTCCACCACGTCGGCGAGATCCGCCCGTCGCAGTTCAAGCCTTTGCCCAATGAAATTTCCCCCAACCCGTTCCTCCCTGCCTCGGCCGGTTGTGACAGCAAATGCCCCGGCGCGGCGCTCCAGAGGCTGCTGCCCAACCCGGAACTACCGACCAAGAGCTTCTACGAAGCCGCGAGGGGAGAGGCATGGCATCATGATGTGGAGCAGACGATCGATACGGCGGGCAAGTTGCAGGAGCCTGACGCGCTGGATAATGTGTTTGTGGCGATTGCGCATGACGACACGTTGTTGGACGTGGTGGATTTCTATCCGCAGACGATGAATGAGTTTGTGAAGAAGGGGTGGGTACAGAAGTGCCATTGGAGGTTCCTTCGGGATTTTAGAGATGGTTTGAAGAGCAAGGAGGAGAGGGGGGGTGTTGAGACGGTGGAGTGGCCGCATAATAGGACTTGGGGACGCGTGGAGAAGAAGTCGGCTTAGATATTGTTTTAACGGTTTTGTGTGTAATATGGGAGGACAAATGTTAGTGGCCTAAACACACCCCTTCGTTCATGGATCCAGACGAAATGCTTTCCACACATCATCAGGCTCAACGATACGCCCAACTAACACAGCTCAATTTGGCATTAACTGTCAACAAGAAACAAAACAGACTCCGTCCCCCTCCCTCAGACAAGAAAGACGCATGGATGTAGGTACCTATCAAACCCTCAATTTTACCAACAGAACACCTCCAGTCATCATCTCCATACCAACAGAAGCATCTCCAGGCCATCTCCCCTCATAGCGAAAGCACAATCTTTCCACATTCCTGAACCACCCGTTACCGGACTATACGTTCGCACGCCTACGCTTGCCCTATAGACACTGCGAATAATAATCATTCTGATACCGACACGCACTCCCGCTTGCGCAAGTCTTGCACCCATTCCAGTTCTTTCCGTTGCACTGGCCGTACTTGGCGGTTGTGCAGCTGCTTGGAGGGTTGGCGGGCGGGTTGTTGGCTGGTGGGTTACCCCCTACATACTTGTTAACATCAAGACTAGAACAAACACCACTCCTGTATAGAAGGGGGAAACGGGGACAGGGTAACGGGTGGAAAGAGAAGATGAGGAATGGGTCGGAGAAGGGGAGGAGGTAGCGGATGAGGACGGGGCGGAGGCTGAGTAAGGTAAGCTGGGTGATGAGGTTGAGGATAGAGAGGAAAGTGGTGACGAGGACGGGGTGAAATGACCTGGGAGAAGGATACGGCTGTGTTGTGAGCTGAGCGGGACGGGAAAAACCTACCGTTTGGATTGCTAATAAGCACTGGAGTCCCCAGTCTCGTCGTTTCGTCGATACTGCAGATATTGGCACAGCCCTTTTTGTCTCCCGGTCCAGTCACAGGCCCAGCTGCCTCCGTACTATTATAGACCATCTCAATCCACTGCACCTGCATCTCCGCCTTCCCCCCCTGCCCCATAACGCCTGACCAGCTGCCCCCATCGCTCCAGACATTGAACATCACCTGGCTCGGATCCCTGGGTGCCTGGAAGCTAATCTTGCTAGCCTCCACGCCGTTCACGAACCACGTTGACTGCCCAGGCGTCCAATCCATCCTATAAACCGCCCAGTCGCTCCACTTCTTCCCACTTGGCATGGACGCGTTCCTCGTCGCCTCTTTGATGTCACTAGTGCTGTTCCAAGAAGGTTGATTGGTATACTGGATATAACTAGGCGGATCCTGCGTGCGAATCTCCAGATCGGCTTCCTGAACCAACGCAACTTGTTGAGGCTGAGGAGGAGGCCGGTAGGTGAACATGGCTGTTACTGCGCCCGGAGAGCCGCGGGTGCGGGCGAGCATGCGCAGGGAGAGAAACTGGTAGGAGGTGAGCTTGGATTCGAACTCCGCAGAACTTTGGAAGCCAGAGCCAGAGCCAGAGGGCGTGCAAGGGCCGCCGGAGGAGTGCCGAACTGTCCGCATCACCAAGTATGTTTGCCCATTAGCGTTGGAATCAGAAGAGCGCTCGATGTAGATGTTGTTAAACGAGTTGACCATTGGCACCGTGGCGTCGTTGACGTCGGTGATGTTTAAACGCATTAGTTCGGTGTTGTTCCAGGTCTGGATGCCCCAGTTGTCTTTCCATTGGTTCGAATCGAAGTAAGAAGAAGTCGGAGGGGCGGCGGCGTTTCCCTCAAATGTGGAGATTGGGTTTGGCGTTTTGGCGTATTGTTGGAGGTTGCGAAAGTCAAAGAACTTGTGTTGGCGAAAGTAGTTTGTGGACGTGGCGTTGGTTCTGTAGCAGTGGCAGTTGGCGTCGGTGGTTTCGGGGTAAGCTGCTGAGGTGAGGTTGATGAGATAGCCGGTCATGACCAAAAGGCCCCAAGGCCATGTAGTTGCGGTCACCATGGCTGGATCTGGTTGATGAAAGAAGGGAAAGGCTTGGCAGTGCAATGGTCTAGACTTCACAGGTTGGCGATAACGGGGGGTACGAGAGAAAGAAATATCTGGGGACGGACCGGGGCTCAACTTTGCAAACGGGATCATCAGTAATGATCAGTTACCACACTGGCGGCCATGCATCATTACGGTTCCGAACATTCCTGGCCCAAACGGCTTCTGAAACGGGGATCAGGCCGTCGAAATTGCCAGGTTTGGACACATAATTTGGGCCAACATCTTGAACAGTGACAAAAGAAGTCAAAGGAAGCACTCGCCCCCAAAGTTGGTTGCGTCAGGAAAGGGAGGCAACAAATAATGGGAAGGGAAATCAACGGAAAATTACAAGGCACGCAAGGGCAACGGTCCAACAGATCCAACCTTCGGCAGTCGTTTGGTGACACGGGCTACTGGGACGGCAGAGATGCTCATTTGCTCGGGACTCGGAGAGCAATTCGACAGTTGTGCCTGTTTGCGTGTACATCCAGATTAAATATTTAACCGTACAGGTTATATCCTCAGGCATATGAACTGGGGTGCATAAGCGGGAGAATGAGAACCAGCCAACGGGAATGAGGTTCGGGAGCAAGGAGCTTGCGCAATCGAAGGTCGATATATTGGGGTATCAAGTTTGTATGGAACACAACAAAGCCAATCTGAAATGGATCGTTACCTTGGCGTGGTCGGCCCAGGCAGTCCTTGCCGTCCTCTTCGTCTCCACCACTCATCAGAAGGCATGAGATGAAGGGGGTAACAGCCGAAAAGTGAAGAACGGCTGCGAGGTAATGCCATGTCTGCCGAACGGGTTGATGCGGTGATGAGATATTGTCTCAGGCCCTGATGTTGCTCTGTACAGACAATCGCCTGTCTTCGTCTGGTGAGAAGTTGGATGATAATCAATGTCCTTGCCGTATCATACGGTTCTTCCCTTCGGTATCCTGATTCCTGACGGGGTTATCTGACAATCTCGAAGCGCGACGGCTATACTCAAAACAGATACTCATCCCATCGATCTTCATGGTACGCATAGAAAAGCTCATCGAAGCTGTGCCCATGGTCCTCTCCCAACTGCTGCATGAATGCCGCAAATGTAGGAGGCCTCCGTGCTTCGCGTTCCGGATCCTCTTCCTCGTCGCCGGAAAAGTAGTATTCGGACGCTTCATCCTCTTCTTCAAGCTCAAGTTCGGTCTCTTCTTCAAACCCTCCATCGCCCGTTTCGGGTAATATGTCCCCTCCATCCTCGTCTTCAAAGTCATCCTCGTCCAGGGGTTCGACATCATCCTCATCCTGATACGAAGGGAACAAGTCGAACGTCCGAAAGGTGATGCCTGCTCTCAAACAGCGCAGCCTTGTTTCCTCCACTTCTCTGTTGAAGCGTCTGTGGAACCTGCTTTTTGCAGGCCACGAGTGAATGGCCAGCGATATGCTCGAGAGCTTCGGTGACTGGGTAGCGCAGAGGCAGGCTACGCCGTGCAGTATCATGTCGAGGTTGGCGAGATAGCTTTGCTTCCAGTCTTTAGCAGTTCCCCACTCGCACACCAAGGTGAAGTCACGCAGTGATGGCGGAAGCAGCTGACATAGCCTCTCACCGTCATCTTCCTCGAGAATCCCCAGGGTGCCGAAAACGCCTCGGTAGTCGAGGGTAAGGCTCTCAAGCCGTCCAAGATGTGGGATGCACTTGAGTCGGTGATTCTCCGGTTTCCTCGGACGTTCTCTCCCGCGCGTAAGATAATGGCCCTCCGACAAAGCAACCAACTCGAGGCTGCGCAGCGAATCTGATAGACCGGTCAGGGCAACATCAAGGGTTTTCCCCTCGGGCAACAGGTCCCTGTCATCGTCCGTGGTGCTCTCTTCGAAATGGACAAGTAGATCCTGTAGGTTGGTACATGCCAGACATAGCGCAACCAGCCTCGGCTCATGGATGCGGCTGCCGTACAGACGAAGCTGTTGGATCTGGGGAAGCGGAGGTATCGTTATGTCTTCGTAGAAGAGGTTCGACGCCGAGGAACAACAAAGCTCGAGGGTTTTGAGATTCTTGAGATCAGGTAAGCAAGCAATGGTATAGTGTGAGAGCAGCTGAGGGAAAGTTGCATCTCGACTCGGCTGTTCGTCTCTATGGCAGTAGATGCGCAGAGAAGATAGGTTGCGCATCTGATGAAAGGGGAAGTACCGCGCGACGAAGGTCTGTCGATGGTTGACGGGTTCAGGCGAGTTCATATAGCTCAAGATAGTGGCGCGGAAGGCCGGGAGTAACACGTCGTTGGCGGTGGGGTCTTGGAGTTCCTGGTTGGCTAAGGGGTGGTCGGGAAAAGCAAAGAGAAGGTCTCTTAGGTTGGGGGCGTGCCAAGTGATGATCATGAGGAGCTCCAAGCCGATGGAAGCGGGACTGACGCCGGGTTGACCCTGCCATCTCACTGGCGGCGGTTAGAAGGTGAACAAAGACCCAAGCACCGGGATCCAGATATGTATCCTACCTCCAGTTTGTCTTTCCCATTCTCGATGTATGCCCATGATCATCCTAGTGCCAGTGATATTGGCCATGCATGTGATATGGCGGATCCAAGGCTTGATTTCCGGATGCTTGATCATACGCAGATACAGTGTGACGAGCGCCGTTTCGTTGTAGATGAGGATATTCCGCCAGAGAAGCGGTCTGGCGACGGCGAGCATGCGATGGGAGGTCTGGGCGAAGGTAAGCAGCTCACGGTGGGCGAGATGCCATGCCGCACGCTGGTCCTTTGCTTCTTGACTGGCCCATGTTCCGACGGGACGAAGGGCGAAGCGGGTGGTCAATGGAGGTTGCGGGACGAGCGCTTCGGCTATGGGCTGTAGGAGTTCGTTCGGTAGGCGCTCGAGGGAGGCCGTGAAGCTTTGCGCGGGCGCGGCCATGGTCTTTCGGGTCTCGTGTATCGAAGCCGGAAGCTGTCGAGGACGGAGATACTAGAGTATCGCTCAATGGAGGATGGGATGAACGAGTGGTTCGGACCACGATCGGATCGGATGTTGCGAAGGGGTAGCTAGCGTTAAGCTTAACGAGAGACGGAGACCGAGCTCGTGTGGTCGAAGAGAGTCATCGATTAGGGATAGGAGCTGATGGCGGCGGCGGTGCTAACAATTGGGGGGAATGATATGTGGAAGTCGGGTTCGGAGCCGCATCCTGTCAGTTCTTTCTGAGGTGCAATTGCGAGGTTGAACTCGAGAAAGAAGGAGAAACGAAAACCGGACTCGAGGTCGACAAAAGGCAGGAGGTACTTGAAGTAAGTACACTTGTACCTTCCAAGTCGTACGCGGTCGTACGGACGGACCAGGACCAGCTGTCGTCAAGACCCGGAAGGAGTCATCGGCAATCGATCCATCAACATCCATGCGACGCCGGGATTTGTCTGCAACCCGGGCGGGCAGCCGACGGGCGGAAAGAGCGATGCAATGTGGAGGGTTGGAGCTTTGGAGGGGTTTCGACACGGGGCCGATGACCGATGTGGATACTAGTACGCGGGAATGGATTGAGACGGTGTGGATCGATGATGGAGGGGTCGACTCCAGCCTCGGACTTTCCAACTTGCATTTTTTTATTTTTTGGGGAAAGATATGATGAGTCTCACTCGCTCTTCCTGTTCTTTACTGCCTGGCCGCGTTTCCTTTTCGTCAACCACCTCATCCACAAGACCGCAACTTTTGCGATTGGATTGCTTCGCTCGGAGAAGTCGTCGTCAACTGTTTACGTAGGGCACACTGCAGTCATCGTCTCCGGTAAGACAGGCAGGCAGCATCGACGGCGAACAACCAATCGGCAAGACGATTGACACGAATCTGACCCCCGACCCAGGGAAAGAAAAAGGAAGCCCAATGCAGAAGGACGACAAGTGCAGCCGGTCGGTATGTTCCGATCTCGGCGCTACCTCTAGCATTGTTTAGGACCTCGTTTCGACGCTGCTCTCTTTCCCTTCTCGTTCTGGAAAGAGTGACGGGACGAAATGGGAAGCTGCCCAACACCCGGTATCAGACGGACAAACGAGCAAGAACTGGGCGGACCGGGTCACAGCCAGGCACACCGCATGTCACATTGATGTTTGCTGGGCATTGATTGATACTGTAAAAGGGAGGAAGCTGGCAATGGACAGATGAACGGATAACAAATCCAGGAAAAGAAGCTCACAACGTCGCCGAACAAAAGTTGATGAACAGACGAAACCCACATCCGTTGCCAAGGGGATCACGGCAGGCCATGCAACCTAGGTTCTTTTTTAAATTGCGGGGCTAATCCACTTTTGTGACTTTCTGAATGTCCAACGGTCCCAGGGAAAATCCCCTGTTTACGAAACCGAATAAACGATAGACGCGAGCATGTTTCAACATCTTTGTCTTTCATGAATCAAGCCGGCTTGGTTGGGAGATCCATTACGCCCTACGAATTACAAGCCAAGGGAAAGGAGTCACTCAACGGCTGCCACAAAAGACGGCTGCAGTTCATTACGTCCAGTCTGACAAGGGCAAGGCAAACAGGGCTGTCGGGATGTTGCCGACATCGCTGGCTCGTGCTCAGGTTGGATATGGTCCGTGCACTCTTCCTCCTACTTGTATGATTTGGTCAAATTGACGCGGCCAGACGGCCTGCGACGACCTGTCAAATGAGTGGACGGGAATCATGCCGGCTGGTGGCCAAGCACTTGCACCTTCCAATTCCTGTTCACCGCACTCTGGGTCGCCAACGAGATTGAAACGAATCGAAATTGCAATTCGCAGAAGAAAGAGCAGCCGCCAGATCCAAGCGACCATTCAAACCTGGAAGCCACCAGATCCGATCCGTGGCCATCAAGGTGTCCCTTTTCGTGTTTTGGTCCTTCCTCATGCGACCAACCTGTTGCATCCGCACCTGCCATCCTCCCAGTGAGGCCACACTGAACTGAAGTTGCCCTGGCGACTCCATCAGACCACTTTAAACCATCATGCGCTCTTGTTGCCAACTTCCACTTGAACCATTCGCTGACCGTCCGTCTCCATGCGGCTGACCAGGTGCCCTTCCGGTTCGAGTAGTATGTGATGAGTGGACTTGGCGATCTCCATTGCAATCAATAATCTCAGCTTCTCAGCTTCTCACCTGCCATCTTGGGATGAACCACTGTTTTGCTGTGGAACGCATCGCGCTCTGGCAACGGTGTCAAATTCCACTCGAGGACTGACGACGCCTCGTGCGGTGATGGTTGGCTACGGAACCTGGACGTCAACCTCCGATCACCCGGTCTAATCCCGATCCTAGTCTTGGACATGCGGCTCCTCCGCCGACAATGACACCGGTCAAGTGGGGCATTTTCTCTCCGACACCGATGTCACCGACCCACGAAGCCCCGATCCGCTGCCCGGGCCGAGTTGAGTCCACTCAGCCCGCCATTCAGGGGTAAACATCCAAGTATCACAGGGCTTCATCCACTCTGCCGCACTGCTAGCAGCGTCGTTGCTAACAATGATCCTCCCAGCACGTCCTTCTACAACCAGCAACCTAAGTCACCCTGGACTGTCCTCGATAAACAAACCGATACTAGCAATATGCGCGTCTTGCCAACCAATACAAAATCCATCATCGCATGTCGTTGATGGTCGACGGCACCGGAAGTTTGTCCCCTTCAATGCGATCAGAAGAATAAGACATTACTCTGTTGCTATCATGACTTCAAGCGCGAAAAGATAAAACACGCCGGCCTACAAGCCCCCGTCGTTACCGCATCACTGGCATTACATAGTACTGCTCCCGTCATGTTCCCTCCCCTCAACCTGCACCCCAGCACTGCTGTGAACACCAACACCAATACCAAGACCTAAAAGAAGTGCCACCCAACTTCTACCTCACTCCTGCTGACTCGCATACTTCGATGGAACGATTGCCGGCGGCCCAAATATTTGAAGAGGCTCCTTTTCTTTCTTGGTCGCCACCCGTTTTCCGCACCCGCTGCAGAAATAGTTCAACTCTTCGAACCATCCGGCCAGGCAGGGGACGCAGGCAAGACAGACGCATACGAGGCAGCAGAGGAAACCGACGAGTCTTGAGAATCTTTATCAGCATATCATTCGATAACCGGATGAGGGTAACCGGGGGGATTTACATCTGCGTGCCTTCTCCATCTTTTTCCACTCGTGTCCGGGTCCGTTTTTGGCAAAAAGGGCAGTCGATCCATTGGGGTTCGTTGCCGAGCATGTTGAGAGGGACCACGCCGGGGACGGGTTGCGGTTGTGGCTGTTCCATCTTGGTCGGAGGTTGGTAGGCTGGAGGTGGTTGTGAGACATCTTCATGTTCTTGTTTCTGCTGGACTGGTGATTGTTCAGGGATGTGTCCCTGCTGTTGCTGGAGCGGTGCTTGTTGAGGTTGCTGCTGGTCCATGACTTGGTTCTGGACTGGCTGTTGTTGTTGTTCTTGTTGTTGCTCTTGCTTCTCCATGATGTCTTGGTGTGTACCTGCGTGGGTCTGTTATTGCCGTGATGTCGATTCTTCGATTGATGACTAGCTGGTGAACTAACAACCCTTTCAAACTACCACCTCGGACGGACCCAACCCAGACTTTATACTCTTCCCATCACGGGTTCCCAACACCGCGTTCGCCCCATTACCCAGCATAAGCACCCCATGCTGACATCTGATCTGGTGTGCAGGTTCCAAGGACACCATGAAATTTGCGGCCAGAAATGCAACCCAAGAAATTACACTACCACTTCGAGCCCTACCAACTTCACATAACACTCCCTCTAAGCCGTATCACGACTAGCATCTCCGAGCATTCACCACAGTGCTTGATCAAGAACTTTTGCCCCTTTGTGTCCTTTGCCAGGCAGTTATATTGGGCCAAGACAGTGGGAAATGACTGGACGAACACAAGGCGAAACCCATACGACTCTGCTAACCATCCAACAGACACTCGCGGTCTGGGGTAGGATCGTTGCAACTGTACAGCCCGCTACGCCACAACCAAACGGATACGCTAGACCAGTGAAAGCCAAGTGACGATTTAGCGCTTACTGGGCTGGGGTCAATGGCTGTGAGGCTCTCTGCAAGGTTTTTATCTGTTTTTCGTACAACTTCGCCAGCTTCGCGATCACGCTCTGGGGATGGATGTGGCACAATATGCTATCGTGGTTGACATTTACCGGTGCCGATTATCCGATGCTATGCACCAAGCCTTCATGAAAACGGCTCAAAGAATTCATCGTCCGATGATGGAGACGAGGGCTTGGATTGATCGTGTTGACACTGCTTCACCTGCCCTCGGCGAGTACGAGAAGGAGGTGAGAATGGCGCGTCGCAGGAGGATTGAGGAACACTATACTGGAACATCAAAATGAGCAAGGTCAACGCATCAGCAACGATGTTCAATCAAGTCGATCATCAGGGCTATGGTTGCGGGAAAGCGCATACAATTAAGATTATCGAGAACAGTGTTGACTGGGGAACAGTGCAACGTACCCTCCTCCGACCATGATATACAAGCAATCGAGAGAAAAGAAACAGCCCTTTCGCACTCGCCACTACCCCAACGGTATTAAGCCCTCCGCGCTGTTCAACGTATACCTTCGCATCGCACACACTCGAAATACAAGGTCGACTGGACACGATCAATGAAACACTTCTCAACAACGAATCCTCCTTCGAATCCTTCTCCGGAAATTTCACTCTCTTTACCACCGGCTCGGTGTCGTAACCACTGTTTCAACAATCCACCTCGCATCGACCAATATCCCATCGCTACAGCCTCGAGCCTCACCCCTCTCAAGGAAAAGTAGCCAGGCGTCATTCGGTAGCACACCAAGTTTCGGCAGCAGCACGAAAGCTCATCGGCCACGCCCGGGACGATCCGAATCTAGACACGAGGCCCGTTCGTCGCGTCAGTTGCAGTCGGAGCTCCTGTTGTAGCCCCAGGAGTAGATGTCAACGGCGCTGAACCCTTTTCTACATTGCCAAGACGGCTACCGGTGGGGCCGGGAGAAGACCCACGGTCGCGGAACCACCACATAGTCTCGGCCACGACGGATGAAAGGAGGGAGACGCTGTTGCCCGGACATATCAGCCTCACATCTCTCCCATTATTGACTGGGGAAAGGAATAACTCACAATCCCAAAATGTTAAAAGCCTGCACAGCATGCTTCAAGCTACAGTGCCCTCTGAAAGCGGGGCTATGGTAGTGGCACCTGTGGCCGCTGTAGTCTTGGGAAGAAAAGATGAGGTTGGTCAACCACAAATAGGAGAGGGCGAGGTTGAGTGGCAGGAGGTAGCCGCGATAGCCCTTGAGGGCTGGAGCGAACATGGCGAAGAGGTAGATGAAAAGAGTTACCACGGCCTGTTCACTTATCAGCATTCTTTTCCGTTACTCATATGGGCCATGAACCAGGCAAGGCGACAGTTGTAGCAGAGGAGGCGAGGAAGGGACTCGAGAGGATGGAATACTCACGATAACCTCCTGAAAGATGACGTGCGTGCCGCGCTCATGGTATTTGCGGATGAAGTGAGCCAAAATGCCCGTAATAATGGCCGAGGAGGACAAAATCAGGGCGTTATTGAGCGAAAGCCATGTTTTGAGGATACGCTGGACTTTGTCGGTGGCGCGCCTTCCTGCGGTCTCCATTTTGACCAATTTTGCCGATTTTACTTTGCTGACGGCGGATAAAGTGCTAACTGATCACAGTTTGTTCGGGGGATGGAAAGCTGCTGGGTGAGGCAAGGGTGTGAGAGAGAGTTGGCGACAAAAGAATCTCGGTGTTGCAGGAACACTAATCAACTACTGAAAAACTGGACGACGAAACGACCAAAATAACGACGACCTGAGAGTTGCAGGAGAAGAAAAAAACTAGCTAACGCAAGAACCTCATAGGATACATTATATACGGACATCGATGGGGTTCATGATGCTGTCATAGGGATGACGTGGGAGGGGTGGATTGCTGTCCGGCTCCAACACCAGATCAGGACCATATCATCCACCATCAACCTTGAAAAGTCGGGGGATAAGTCCGACCGTGGGAACAACATGAGAAGCTCAAGCACCGGTCACGCTGTCAAGTACGGTCAAAGATGGACGTGGAGGATGTACAATAAGCCTGCAGTCTCCCGATGGACTTGATGCACAGACGGCTTGGACATCTTGGGTCCAGCATCCACGCAAGACAAACGTCATCATAGCGTCCTGAAGTCGGGCAGCTCAATTATCCATCGCTACGGTAACGATGCCATCATTGTTCCCATCGTATCGGAGGGAATGAGACTCGGTCCGCTTTGGTCCCTGATATCAATTTCCGTTCCCGGTCAACCGACTTCACAAGAGAGGTCAACCGACTTCACAGAGAAGTCAACGACCGACCAGCTTGATTTCTCATCTGTACTGTACTTGGAGAGAAGTACAAAGCAAACGGGGTAGGCTTAAGGATTTATCGCAGCAATATGATGCTCATTCCAGGTGCGATCGTTCATCTTGAACATTCAACGGATCTAAAAGGGAACGGCCTAGCCAAAGGGGAAACACTCGGACTGGTAAGGGACATGAGATGCTTCGTGGCTCAGGTCAACTTGAAGCAGACCAAGCCACAGCTGGAAGCCTTCATTTTATTGATCTTACAAGCTTGACAAACCCCACGATATCAAGCGATATCAAGATCAAGAACAATGACCTTCGCATTTCCCCAGTGATCACCTTCCCCACGACGCCAAGATCAACAACAAGTCCAGTCCCCGACCTCGACCCGACTCTCACAGGCTGAGACAGGGCCCTCATTCTCCGCCGATCAGCGCTCCTTTAGGGCTGGAGCGGAGGAACTCTGCCCCCTGTCAGGTACATGCTAGCGCTGTATCATCGCCGCAGGGCAGCTCTCCACTCCTGTCTTCTATTCTTCTTCACGTCACCTCCCTCGCGTTGCGTTGCATGGTGAGAAAGTTTGGTGTGGTCGCGTCCAACGGCGGATCAACGTGTCCTGAGACACGATCGTATGGTTTGGCGGCCTTTTCAAGTCTTGAACTGCAACCAAGAACCATGATGGACGAACCGGAGTCTCTCCGCAAGAGCGGTCTGGATTACGGACGCAAGACAAGGGCTGGGCATCCTCCACTCGTCAATGAACTGGCGGTCGAAGATCGACGGTGAGACGCTAAACAGAGCGGTGATGGAGAGCTTGCGGAGCTTGGTCTTACATTCTGAAGACATTCCGATGTTTGAGATGCGCTTAAAAGATTGAGTGGCCGCTGTTTGTGTGTTGAAGCCTAGCATATCCACGACGATCTAAGCTGTACGACTTTTCACTTCAACGACTTTTGGCAGGCCAAACGTTGAAGTTTTTCCAGTAGCCTCATCACCAACGACGATACATCATCTTATTAGACAACCAGTCATCCTACATCTAGACCATTATCAAATCTTGGCCAACGGCGTCCATTCAAGGCCTCTTAAGTCCAACAACATGGACTCCAGATCAACAACACCAACGCCATTTCCGACCCTCCAGGTCCAACACGAACAAACATCAACCACAGACCTCAAGACAACATCATCACCGCCTAAGCCACCATCCCCGTACGGCAGCCTTCAATGGACTCAATACCTTCTCCGCCTTTTCACCCTCCTCACATCCGCCGCCCTTCTAGCCCTCACGGTGTTCATCGCGGTAAAATGGGGACAAGAATACATGGACAAGATATACGCGGTTATTATGGCCGGGGTAAGTTCCCTTCTCTTCCTCCCCTTACCTTATCAGCTCCTATCCGACTATGTCTGTTGCAGAGTGACAACTAACAGTGAGAAACAGGCGGCGATAGCAATCATCACAGACCTCGGCACTATTTACTTCCTCTTTGTCGGGATGTCACAAACCTCGACGCCAGTAGCCATCGCCGTCCTAGATGCTATTGCGCTAGTTATGTGCGCAGTGGGCATCCCCAGTGTGATGGGAAGTGAGTTCAAGACGGAGTATGACACAGCTGTGTGGGCGTTGGCGGTGGTTGTGATGTACGTTTTCATCCGTCCCCCTTACCCTTCTGACGGTTGGAAGCATCAGGTTGCTAACGATGGCCCGGAATTATAGCGTCGAGAGGGCCGCATCGATGGCTACTTGCCTTTGGGTTTGGATTTTTATCAGGAAAAGAAGGAACGAGGGGACGAAACCTGTTATCTTCAAGCGGGAGATGGGCTCGACTTCCGAGTCTGCTTTGGCGGCGAGGAGACGGGGGAAAGAGCCTGCTGGCCAGGGGGCCGCGATGGCCGGGGCAGGTGCTGGGGCTTCGACTGGGGAGTATTTGCAGCCTGAGAGTGCGAGGGCATCATCGGTTGGTGGTGGGAGACCCAGCTTGGTGCTTGCGGGAGATATGTCGGGGAGAGCAAGCTTTCCTAGTATTGTTGTGGGTGGAGAGGGTGCTGATGATCGAGTATAAAACCTGGTCTCTTAACACCCTCTGGCTTGTCTCCAGATTCAGTCATCTGAAAGTCCAATGATACAAGTCCATCAACATTGCAGCGAGTACTATCACCGGCTGGAGGCTGTCATAACGAGCAATGGTCTGGGATCCTCTTTTGCCTAGGCAATCGGGAAGCCAACTCACTGTGTACCTCTATCAGTCCAACTGGTATGCATTGTTCCCCGACCCAGCGGTCTTCATGTCTGCTGGAATGAAGTTCTATCGTCCCCCGGCTATTGAGATCCTATTAAGATCCAAGACCCTTTTATGTTTCCGAGTGAGTTTCAGGTTTCTTTAACACCCTAGTGACCAGGCCCCGGTCTACATCCTAGTACAACGCCACAGCGGGATTGTCCTTGAGACCTTCAACGGCTGGAAACCCCTGACGACCAGGCTGCAAATCAACCAATACCTACAACAGCATCGGGATGTTACTAGGGGCTGGCTTTGTTTTTCAAATTTAGAATTTCAAGACAATGTTCCTTCGATGTTTAGACCCAGGAAATTCAGTCACGACCTGCAACCACAAAGATGAATAAGAATTTCCTATTGAGATATTCGTAACAGCGGCATCCATGACATGTAAACTGTATAAGTAGTGCATGTTTGCTGACGTCCACGCAGTCTTCTTGTCAATCGACACCTTAACGACCATCGCAATCTCTCCGCCTTCAAGTCTGCAACACTCGAATAACAACAGTTCAACAGTCAACAATACCCTGAAATAGATAAAATGCGAACACCTTATCAATTTGTCTCCTGCGTAGCCGCCATTCTGGCCGCCAGCACCGTCACTTCTCTCGTTCTCCCCACAGACGACTCCTCCTTGGATCAAGCCCCCGATGCAAGGCCAACCACCCTCCCCAGAAACATCGCCACCCGCGACGACGTGGTCTCGGACAACACCACCCTGCACAACGACCCTTTCTTCTACATGGCCCCCGTCGATGACGGCGACGTAATCCCAGACCAACCCGACCTCGTCCCCCGCTGGGGCCCCGGCTCTTCTCCCAGCCCAGACGACCCCGCCAAGGTATTCTGCAAAGACTTCGAAGCGATCACGGACGAAACCAGCGAGGCCTCGCCGTTGATCGACGACTGCCTGTCAATCATCCCCAACATCCAGCCTCCGGAACACGCCGCCGATTGGAGGTTCATGGTCGGACAGACCCGGGTCCTCGTCAGTTACAAAACCTGTTTGTTGGCGGTGTCGGCCAATGATGGTGTTTTAAAAGGACAGTGGATTCAAGTGGGTAATGTGGATGTCATCGCTGTGATCCAAGAGTTGGCGTCGATAAGGGGAAAGAAGACTAATAATCCTAGTTTGGTGCCGGGGAGGGGTGAAAAGATGGGAGGCAAGACGAGTGGAAAGTGTATGATGAGAGTATTGAAGAAGCCATCTAAGACGGAGTTTTCCATCTACCATACATAATAAGCGTGCATGGACTGGAGGGTGGAGGGCGATGGAAGGGGAGGAGTTCTCTTCTATCTCTGGTTGTCTGGTGGATGCGATCACAATTGGACCGATGTCGAGGGGATTAAGTGGGGACTACGATAGTTGTGCTCCGTCTGAAGAGATAGTAAATTCAGTTTCGTCCATCTGCACGAGTGTGATTTGGTGTGCTGTGGTAGAAGTGATCAAGGGTAGCTGACGGGAAGTCTGATGCAGAAGATCAAAAACTCGGTGCAAGCGAGACAAATCAGCAGAAAATAGATAAACCTAAATCCAAGTAAACTCCATGACTCCTTTCCAGCCCATCCATCCATGTCCATTCCAATTCCTTTTGGTATCATCAAAAAGTTAAGGGGGTATAAGTGCAGGTGAACGTGTGACAGCTAGTACAAAGAAAAACATGAAGCCATATCAAAACCACATCCCTCATTCATACCCACCACCTCTCCTCTGCCTCGCATACCCATATCCCTGTCCCCCCTGCTCCTCCAACTCAATCCCACCGTGTCCACCCCCATGTATCGCCCGATTCCTCTCCAATGGATGACCCAAAACGCCCTCGTGATAGATCTCCTTCTCCACTTGTCTCATATCAACATGTCCCACGGCATTAACACCATCAAAGATGCGTGCAACTTCTTCCAGAGTCGGCCCTTTTGTCTCGACGTAGAAAAAGTAGACAAAAGTCAGCTCCAAGCAGTTCCATATAGTGTAGAAGAGAGTAAAGTTCCAGTGCTGGGGGAGGTTATCCCAGGCTAGTTTGTTGGTTTGGCTTGGAGGGGTTAGCATTCAACCCGTTGAAGGCATAGCGGCACAAGAGGGAAGAGAGCGGGAACAGAAGGAACAGAAGCAAAGTGGGTAGCGGGAGGTGGTGATGTTGAGGTGGCAGAGGAAAGAATGAGTAAATAGGCGAAGGCAAGAAGAAGGGGAAGGAAGGGGCCGCCGGAGTGATCATAAATAGAATGTGTTGATGACATAAAAGGGAAAGGGTGAGAAGGGGAAAAAGGAAGAAAAGAACTCACTTGGAGATGGCAAGCACAGCCTGCACCGTGATATTCATCAACATCATGCCCTTCGCCCTCAAATGGAACGGCAGGACCTCCAACGCATACGCCACCAACAGTCCTGAAAACCCAATATCGTAAAAGATACCGAAGATCCAGATGAACACCAACTGCGTATAGCCACTGGTCATGTTTGTCTCCCCGCTATACTCATACACCGCCCCTGTTGCCGTCCAGCACGCAAAACTCACGACCATACCGCACGTCGATATTAAAAACAGCGGCCTGCGTCCAAAGCGGTCGACATTGAGCGCGGCGAAGATGGTGACGATCAGATCCAGGATGATCTTCCCCGTCGAGATGGCCAGCTTTTGGCTCTGCTCCGTTATCCCTGCCCCGCCGTAGATAGCATTCATGTAATTGCTGAACAGGGCATTGCCGGAGTACTGGCTAATGACACCCAGCGAAATAATAATAGCCAACCGCCACCTATTTCCTTTGGTCCTGATGAAATCGACATAGCTCGACGCCTCATCCAGCTGCTTCTGGATGCGAATCGTCTCTTTGATCTCGCGAAATTCGAACTGCACTGTTCTGTTGAGCCTATTACCGCCGGCATGCCACTTGGCGAGTATGTCGAGGGCTTCATCGTGGCGTTCCTTGTTGATGAGGTAGCGTGGGGATTCGGGAAACCACCAAATGCCTGCGAGCTGGACGGCCGAGGGCAGAATTTGCAGGAGCGTGATGGAGCGCCAGGACCAGTTGGAGGCAATGTTGGACGTGCCCCAGGCTATGCACGACACCAAAAGCGCGCCGGCATTCCAAAGACAATTGTAGATGGCGGTGACGGGGCCGCGATGTTGCGGGTGGACGATCTCGGTGAGGAGGAGGGGGGAGGCCATTTGTGCGAGTGAGTTGCCGAAACCGAGGAGGAAGCGGCCACCCATGTACACTGTCATTGTTAGTAAACTCCGTGAAGGAGGTGAGAAAAGAGGGCACATACTTCCGTAACCGTTGCAGAAACCTGTTAGGAGTCCGCCAAAGATCATGAGGATACACCCAGCTACGATGGAGGGTCTTCGTCCATAATTATCGACCACGTATGGGGTTATGAAGAAGGAAAAGATCGAGCCGATGTTGAACATGTTGATCAAGATTGCCAGCTTGCTATCCTCAACGGGGTCTGCAAGGTCCGGGTTGAGCTTCGTCTCCGGGAAGAAGAAGTGATTCCACGCATGGATCTGTTGTGATGTGTTCAAAAGCATGCTGTCGTAGCCCGTCGTTGCCGATGCCACCATCAGGAAGAAGGTCATGCCGTAGAGCTTCCTCAGATGCGGTTCCCTCATCCAGTAAACCCTCTCAAACCGTGGAGGTTCTACCTCCGGTATCTCCTCGTAGACCTCCGAGACATTGTCTGGGTTTGGGTTGGGCTTGGTGTGGACGTTCATTGTTTCGTTGGGGTGCCCCCCAATTTCGACCCGGATCGTTCGTGTCGTCGGCGTCGTCGTTGGGATGATCTTTGTTGTTGGCATTGACGTTGAAGATCAAGGCTGCTGAGCAGGAACAACGAGCTGGGTTTAGACTAGGACATGTACGTGTAAAGGTAACCTTCGATCAGACTGGAGTCGATAGTAAGTTGGATACTACGACAGGAGATCATGAGAAGAAAGGAGTAGCAGTGAGGGTTCCACCTTCGCGTAGTATATGAGGATCTCCGGACCATCTAGTATGTGAGTCCCAGCGGGAACCAGGCGGGAAGGGGTCGGGGAAGCATTGACATGCTGAAGGAGGCAACAAGAATAGGTGATCATTCTGGGGTAAGACATCGTCGTGACATCCCGGTAACCATGGGTTGACGATGCGAGGCCACTAGTAGACCCCTGGGAAGGATTCCCAATTCCATCTCTGTTCGGTATAGTCCAAGTCTCGAACCTCATCTTCTTAGTCAAGTGTGGAGTCATTTTTGTTCCAATTCAGGGGGAGGAAATGCAATAGTGGAGGGCCGGTACGAGGTCTGACTGGACAAGAATCGAGAACTTTGAACAAAAGTGGTGAGAAGACGGGGTCGCCAGCCGTCGTTGCATCGCAAGTGGACGGCATCTCTCTTTAACGACACAGCGCCAACAAGACTTCTTGCTGGATGGAGGAGGTTGTTTCTGTGCTTGGAGGTGGTGTTGTGCGGATGGCGGGAGAGGTCTGGGGTTGGCGAGAGAAGCCACAGGAGGCCCAAACTCCGGATAGCAACGGGGGCGAGGCCCCGAAAGGAAGTCATGACCGAGGGGATGGACAAGGCGTCCCAACGTTCTGTGTTGCGCATGGCGGGGAGGACGGGTCTAGCTTTGCCATCGTCCACCATGAGTTCTGCAGTTGAAGGCATTCTCTCACCTAATCGTGATGACCTCTTGTCCAGTGTATAGTGGATATTAATGACCTGCACTTGCAGTCTTTAGAAAATAGCGAAATATGGAGTACATGCCATGAGAATCCTCCTCGTCTGTGCGTCTTCTCCAAACGTCCACCATCATGAACAAAGCTTGTCGAGTCCGAGTGCAGCACATACGAACTCGAGTCTCTCGACATCTTTGCAGGTTTTAGGGCCCCTCGCTACCTCATGGTCGGTATCGCTCATTTATGTGGCGACCCGCCGAGAAGGGTTGTGAGACTGGCTAGACCGTGGGTTGTTATTAAAAAGTCTCACTCCCAAGTCCCAACAGTCAGGAATTATCGAACGTTCGACGCGCCGGATATACCATGGACGGGTAAAGAGCATGGCTCGCTTGTCCCTGGGATAGAGCCAGGGGAGCTCTCGTGGTCCCCAAGTTATGGGCGAAGGTGACGCCAATCCCTGTCGGCAGCTAGGGACGTTCATCCGACTTGGGTGGATGGGACTCGGTGAACCGGACGAGGCCGGACCAACGCACCGCACAGACATTGACTCGAAAGCGTCATGTTTAATCTCGCTGAAGCGCTTGTCGTGTTGTGCTGCGGACCAACAACTCTTGTGAACGAGCATGTCAGAGAGGCACAGTCTTGAAGTGATGATGAGAAACTGGAAGGTCTGTGAGGTCTATGTCAGCACGGCGGCAATCAATGATGATGGGGAGGATGTCCGATGGTTGGAGGAGGCTTCCGCTCATCCATCCCTTCCACGTGGAAGAGAAGCAGCGAGAGAGTGACCCAGGTGCTCAACTCCCCCAGCTTTCACTGTGAAGATCTTCTCTGTCCATCGGGTTCAAGATGATCCAGTCCAACGTCCGGGTGAATAGGGCAGGGCTGTGAGTGGAAGAAGGAAGAGAAGACAAGCGAAACAGGGCGACATTATCCGCCAAAACCCCACTTCCCGTCGTTCCATTAGTGTCGCATCCCTGTGTTTAATTGCAAAGGAGGACATCCCGGACCTGGTCAAGTCTCCAGCGGACCGCTGTTCCCATCATTTTCTCCATTTTCCCCGGATTTTCGTAACCTCCAGACTGTCACCAAGACCAACGTCGAGTTGTGATCCACGGGGAGTTCGGAGTAACTTGGCTTGGTCGGCAACTATCGGTTTTGTGGGAGGTGCAAGACGCGGAAGGAGATTGCAGAATCCGTGATGAATGTCATTCCCTTGTGAGTTTCGATGATTGTGAGAACGACAATTAAAAGGGAAGATGGAATGGACGGGATGGTCACCAATGTGGAAAAATGGAATACTTAAGCAGCCCCGCACTGACCATACACTGGGCTGCTATTGGTGCAGTCCACCCACCAACCTCACTACCACTGCCTGCCGCTGATTTTCTTCTGCAGCACAGCAGCCACAGCAGCCCGCCAGCAGTCTTACGCAGTACACTACAGTGCCCGGGCGGCCCGTGCCAGTGCCCTCACTCACTTTTTCCGGCGGGGCCCGAAAAGTGACATCGCCAAGAGACCTGGAGAGGAAGAAAGAAGGAGCGACGACATGATGGGGTCCCGGATGTGATGACAGCTTCCTCGCCTATTTCCGTGCCGCTGCAATCGCAAAGTTTGCGTCGCAACACGGAATGGAAACGACAACTCGCGGAGTCGGAACGAAATGAACGGACGGCAAGACGCGCCAGTGCGGGCGAGGCAGGCGAGACAGGCGAGACAGGCAAGAGACGGCTCGAGTCGCTCGACCATCAAGCTGGGAGGTCTGGAATTGTTGGAAACAGCGACCCTGACTTTATCCATCGCGCTTCCCGGTTGGGTCCCGTCGTTGCTAACACCTCCGTCGGTGGAATTGGCAGGCCAGTAGCGCACCCAAAGATGGCAAAGGGAAAATGGAAAGAGCAAAGGGAAAAGATGCCTCTAATGCACGGCAGGCGTCAAAAAACAGAAAGAATCGGCGCAGAGGATCCGATTAGCACTGCACTGGACTGACTGCTCCGGGATTCAATCCGCACGTCGGCGCCGATAATAGGATCCCCTCCGGCCTCCACTCACCTCCGATCTGCGGCCCCGGAGCAGCTCCCGCCAGCCCTCGGCGCTCCATGTTGGTGCTTTTGATGAACTGAATGACAAAGAAGGGACATTGGCTGACATGAGTTTTCGTTGCATTTGCTTTTAGGAGCTCAAGGGAAGTTCAATTTCACATCGTCTTTTTGACCTCATGTTTCTTTGCTTACAACTTCAACACCAGCGAACGAACAAAGCAGTTCTCCATCATCAGAGCAGCAGTCTTCCATTCTACAGCCTCCCTCCACCATCAGTCATTCCTTTCGACCCCTTCGTTGCTTTACCCTCTCCATTTTCGACACCTCATCACCTCAATTGCCCTCCAGTCCTCGACATCTCATTCCAAGCTCAGTTCCCATCCTCCCCGTCTCCCTTCCCACTACCACTCAACTCCAACACCCCAAAAGCCCACTCGTCCACCGCCTCATGCCCCTTGGTCGTCAGATTCGTCTTCATCCAACAGGTATGATGCGTTGCCTCGTCGCCCGCGATCGCACCCCACCCCGCTCCTGTGCACCCTTGCTTCTGCGCGCACTCATCCAAGCACGAGTTGAAGCTGGTCGTGTTTACGGAGCCAATGTCGTCGGCTTCACCTTTGCCAAAGTCAACGCCGCAGAGGCGTTGGAATTCCTTGCTGCTGCTGCCACCGGGGCTGCTAGAATTACCGGCCACCGTTGCGGTGTACAAAGTTCCGTTGATGGACGGACACTCAATTTTTGCGATGGCGGTTGCAGTCGAAGACGCACTGGAGGCGCTGGTGGAGGTGGCAGTTGCGACTGTCGGGGAGGGGTGCTGGGTGGATGAGGTGATTGCCCTAGATGGGGTTAGTTCTGGTCATCGGGTTGGAAAGATGGAAGGAAGACCTACCCAAGTCCTGCCGTGATGCTCGCTTGCGCCAACTTCAAGTCATTCTTGGCATCGTGGAGGTTCTTCTGGCTCACTCCTAGACCTGCCGCAAGACCAATGACTGTCGCGAGAAGCAGGGCCAAGGTACCGACGACGGCAAGTGCGATGCCCCGTTTCACCGTGAGGACGGTCGGCCCCGACCCGGCACCTGTGTTCTTTTCTGGCAACATTGGGGTACCTTGGTCCGGATATGGATGTTGAACCTCGTGGGGCACAAAACCTGTCTTCTCCGCTTGCTGAGAACCGGGGAATGGCTGATAAGGGTGTCCAGCTCCGACCTGTGCTGGCGGGTTTTGTTGCTGGTAGCTGTAGCTTGCCATTTTGACCTCGTCTCAAACGCCGACAACGGTCAAGACCTCGATGTTATATATCCAATCGACCAAGTCGCAATCCACACAAGCGGCGCAGCAGGAGCAAAAGCTGAAGATGATCTTTGTGAGAATCTAGACCAGCCTCGGACTTACATTAAATGGGGCGTCGGGTGGAACGAATGAAACGCCAGCTTTTTGATGCTGTGCGAGCGCGCTGAGTAACACTACCCTTCTTAGTGAAAACCGTTGCTACTCCGCGGACCAGTCACGATCGAGTTTATCTCGGTGCCTGAGTAAGCGCTAAGGATAAGCATATCATCACGCTTGATAACTGCCGTTGTAAAATCAGCCTCACCGTCTTGAGAAAGGCGTAGTGGATCTATATGGAACGCAAAACCGAAGAGAAAACACAAGCGATCATAAGGCTAGATAATCGGTTTAATTTAAAGAACAGTGCTTACGTTGCACGAACAACTACTGGCTGCGATATCTCGGAGTGTCTCACCTTCAATTGTTTACCTCCCGTCCTCCCCTTTTCAACAGCATCACAACCCCTAACCCTTATCTGTTGATCTGGCCCTCGATAGACCACCTTGACGTCATCGTACGATAACGCTTCTACCCCGACATTGCAAAACAAATTCGACGTTATTCATCTACCCTTCCCTTTCCATTGGACGGGCGCCGAAAATAGCCTCGTTGTTGACAAGCCTACGTGAATGAGGTTGCGATACATTACCCACCACTGTTCTACCCGCATCCTGCATCGGTCGTTACCCAAGATGTCCACCTCCACCCCCTCTTCCACTGCTCCAAATCCTAGCCAGAAACCACTAAAACACCGATCCGTAGTCTCCTCCTTCATCTTCAAACTTCCCTCTTCTTACTTTCCCCCTTCATCCCCCTCCTTCTCCTTAGAGGTATCGACCTCCTCCAACTCAGATCCATCTATCCAAAAACCACTCGTGGCCCTGTTCAAACGCTCCGACAAAGTCAGCACTTACACTCATCACTACGCCCCCATCTCAGGTTCTATCGAATCAACCGACCCATCCCCGCTTAGCGCAGCCTGGCGCGAAATCCATGAAGAGACCACTTTAACTGCTTCCGACCTGAAACTCTTTCGGCAAGGGAAGCCGTACACTTTCTCTGATGAATCAGTAGGGCGAGAATGGACAGTTTGGCCGTTTGCGTTTTTGTTGAAGGACCCGGCTGGGGAGGGCGAGGGGAGCGAGAAAAGGATAAAGATCGATTGGGAGCACGAGGGGTGGGGATGGTTCGATCCGTTGGACGTGCAAGATACAGAAGAATTCGGAGGAGTGCCGAAGCTGAAGGAGAGTTTGAGAAGGGTCTGGTTTGAGATTGATCTCGGGCATGAAGCCGGCAAAGTGCTGAGGCGGGGGTGTAAGCGCTTGGAAGAGGATTTTGTGAGCGGGGCGAGGCAGATGGCAGGTGATGCCTTGCGTATCTTGCGGGATGTGGTCGACAAGATGGACGACGGCGTCTTGGATGGAAAGAATGGAGATGGGAAAGAAGCCAAATGGTGGAAGGACATCAGAATGGCTGCATGGCATCTTTGGAAGAATGGACGGGAGAGTATGGGCGCGGCCATCATGTCCGCTTTGTTGTCTGCTTTGGCTTCCGTTGAGGCTGAAGTTTTCCAGGACCATTCCACCAGCCCCAAGGACAGCGGAAAGCAACTCAAACTAACCATCGTCTCCGTTTTGGACCGGGAGATCTCCGCCCGCCCCTCAACCAACGACCAGATTTCTCAATCCTTCGCCTCCTACATCTCCCATCACCCCTCCTCCCTCATCAAATATCAGAAACCTCTTTCTATTCTGACCTTGTCAGAGTCCTCCACAATCACCCACGCCCTCTCCCACCTCCCCATCCTTCTCCCCAACTCAATCCTCGATATCCGCATCCTTGAATCCCGCCCCCTGCTCGAAGGCGTCTCTCTCGCCGCCAGCCTCGCCAAAGCTCTCTCCACAGACTTGGCATCCAGTAACAACCGCCAACACAGCATCACCATTTACACCGACGCCTCGGCCTGTCTTGCCACGCAGGGGGTGCAGCTGGTGGTGATAGGCGCCGACCGCATCGCCTCAGACGGCTCTGTGAGCAACAAGACTGGCTCGCTGTCTACTCTCCTCGCCACTCGACACAACGCAAAAGGAGCCAAGGTGGTAGTCCTTTGCGACTCGGAGAAGGTGGCACTCCCTGGACCGCCACAACAACACGTAGTGGAGGATCAGGGGTTGGAGCAAGTGACGAGGGCGTGGATGGGCGAGGGGAGTAGTAAGCGGATTAGAGGGGCTGCTAGGACGGTACTGAACTTTGCTGATGCAAGGAAGAAGCATGAAGAAAGGGAGATGACGCGGGTGAAAGTGGAAGTGAGGAATGTGTCTTTTGAGTGGTGTGCTGGAGGGCTCATTGATGCTTACGTTACTGAGGAGGGCGAGTGGAATGATGAGAACGTGAAGAGAAAATCAGAAGCGCTTCAGGAGTTGGAGAAACGGTTGTTTGGACCGCTGTGAGCTGTATTGATGGATGTGGAAGGGTGACGACGCAAAGGGCTGATCCTGCAGTGGTAGCGGAAGAGGGAAACCGAAAACAATGGCAGCCAAAATACCAAGTGTGCCGGTCAAGGGAAGCCCAGTGGATGGGCCAGGGTACGGACTTCTACCAGTGTGTCACCGAAGAAGGCAAGGGACGCTTGAGGTTGGAACAAAGATCTAACAAATTCAACGCTAATTCTATGAAGTGGAAGGGGGTATAATCGCTAGTGCCTATGCTGCCGTGCATTTTGTATCATGAGACTCCTAACAAGCAAGTGCATCCGTGGTATCCAACACATGGGAACTTCTAAACGCCAAAGACAAGAAGGATGACACGAAAAAACCAACAACATGACATGGTCTTAGGCAAGCGAATTGCCCGGTCTATATACCTGCATACCGTCATCATCCTGCCATGTCTTGAGCTCCTGAACAACCGTGGTACCGTCTTCAGGTCTCACATTCTGTAGCCAGCCTTGCACATGACTGGGGTACGGCTTCGTCGGAGAGCCCGTTATCGGACCAGAGAGGGCCCCCGGTGTGGTCTCTCTGTTCACAGGGCTATGCACCGATCCGCACTGCTGCTTCTCCGTGGGCACAGACAGCTGCTCATGCTCCTTGCGGTGAATCACTTCGTGCAGCTTATCAACCAAGGGCTTCAGATCGTCGAGGACGTTGTGACAGTCCTTCCCATAGTCACTGCCTGTCATCGCCTCATTCTTGAACACCTCCTTTGCCTTGTCGATCAGGAACATGTCGTACACTCTTTGGTTGACAAAGAGGATTTGATGCATCAGAAGGATGATGGCAGCATTGAAGATGTGATGGAGGTCCTGCACGAGCAGCTTCTGGCCGGGGCTGATGATTTGTAGCCGTCTACCGATGCGGAGGTTGCGCCGTGCGGCATCACTGCACTTGCGGATGGCTCTGGTCAAAGGTTCCTCCGGTTCCGCTCCGGGGCCCTCAAGCCCAGGTGTCAACCAAGTATTGGCCACCTTCTTCTTGACGGCGGTGAGGAACGCGGGACGGATTGCCAGGATGATGAGCTAGAACCGTTAGCTGTCCGTCATGAACATCATGTGAGGGGTGAAAACAGGGTGCATACCTGATTGTAAGCCATGTGCAGTGACAGCAGAGCCCGGTCGGTACCGAGTGCCGGGTCCTCGGCTTCGGGCTGGAGAGCATAGTAGTAATAGTTACTAGGACTCTCCTCCAAATTCTCGAGCTTCAAGCTCGGGGGTAGGTTCTCGTGCCATTGGTCCAGCTTCCCAATTGCGACCGAGAAGGGCAGCTCATCCAACCCATCGGCCGGCTTGTTCGCATGGTGACGATAGCTGTTGTTGACGATGTATGCGGAAATCTTGGACAGCTCCACATGTGCACACAGCCCAAGAGGCGAAGGAAGGCCCCTATGAGACACACCATTAGGCCAAGTACGGTGAAGGTACGGTGAAGGGGTACAACTCACGGTGCTTCCTGTGGCAGGGACAGGGTAATGGCCTGATGAGGGACCGCGGGTGGGCGACCCATCAAGCAGCTCAGCCAGCTAGAAGGAACATGTATGTGTCAGCGATTGGTTGGCTGGTTGACGCCCGGAGGCAGCACCGGTAGGGTAAGGTAGGTAAGGGGAATGGCAATGGCATGGACTTACCGATCGATAATGTAAACCGTCCAGAAAGTCCTACGTTCGATCTCGGTCACTGAACTTTCCCTGTGCACGCCGTGCATCACGCTAAGATGCATCGCATTACTGATGGCCATGTAGGCGGCATCTCTGCGATTGTTCTCCACCAGGTACAGGGCCATCAGGGCCAAAACGGCCACGTTGTAGATTGTGTAGGACGTCATGTCCAGGGGGTTTCCGATCAGCATCCTAGCCGCCGCATAGTGGGCTTCGCCCAATTGGCCATCCACCCGGGAATTCTCCTCGGTCAGGGTCAGCAGATGGGTGAAGGCAAAGGCCGTGTAGACCAATGCCAGCTGCCCGTGCTCCCGAGCGGTGTGGTTCCGGGGTTTGGTGGCGTCCAGCTTGAAGCCAGTGCCAAAACCGGACTGGTCCGGTAGCGCCATCTTGGCGGGGTCCTGGAATGGCCAGAAAAAAATGCCGCCGCACCCTGCCTTGCCGTTGTCGTCCTGGAGGAAGGTCTTGAACTGCGTGATCATGGCCTGGATTTCCAACTGCGTGGGGATGCGCGGCTCCACGTCCATGGCCGGGAGCAGGAGAGGACGGGAATCGAACGTCTGGTAGCGACCAACCGAATTGAGGAAGGTGGCATTCCTGCTGCCGTCGGGCGTGTCGGGATTGGGAGAGAGACCTTTGGAGGCCAGCGGCTGCGTCGTTTTGATGAAGGCCTTGAGCGAGTCAAGGAAGGTGGCGCCAGAGGTTTCTCCTAGGTAGCGAGCGGTACCCTCGGCGTCGGCCAGCATTCTGCCGTCGTCCGCGGGGTAGTCCATCTGCATCTCCGTGTCCTCATCGATGGGGAAGGCGGGCTCGAGTTTGTGGTTGTGCGCATGGACAGGGTAGTCGTAGTGCGAGGTCGTGGACGTGACCGAGCCTTCGGTATAATAGACATGGCCGGCGGCCCCTACGCCATCTGGCGATTCGATGCTCATGCCGCCCTGCTCCCCTTCCTGCAACGGCTGAAGCAAGCCGCTGACGTCGATCTTGCTATCGCCATTGCCAGCCGCTTTGCTGGTGATCTGGAGCTGACCCTCATACTTGGCTATCTTGCCGAGCAGCCCGTCAATGAAAGTCTGCGGGACGGTGACCTTTTTAACGCCCTGGGGGTAGATGCACTGGCGCTGGGCCTGGGTACACTGGCGACACGGCTTTTCGCCGGAGCACTTGATGCGCTTGACATTGCAGTTGTTGCAGGCGAGGGCGACGCGCTTGCGCTGCTCGGGCGCGACCTTTTTCCTCCGCGGATTGACGGGTAAGCGAAAGTTGGGATCGTCGGCGCCCGAACTCTTGGACGACCTCGGCATATCTGAAGCCAGCTTGTCGGTGTGGTGTTGCTGTCACACCCCTGTATCCCAAGTGGTGCTCGCCTTGGGTTCTGGAAGGAGGAGGGGAAATGCCGAAAAGGTTGGCGAGAAGAGACGGTAGGTGAGGGACGGTAGGATGATGAGGCGATTGGGATCACACTGGCACCCGACCACACTTTCCATCTGGCAGTGTGCGTCAAATAGCCTTGGTTCTTGCCAGTGCCGCGTAGTCCTGTTCACCTCCTGTCGACGGCGAGGATGGTGATGATGCCTTGTCTTTTCAGTCTGTCAGAGTCACAGCGAGAGTGAGTGAGGTGAGAGCCCGAGTGTCGGCGTCGGCCGGCGTCAATGAGCGATATGAGGTGAGGTGAGGCCGGGTTATGTCGATGAGGTGCGCAGGCGTGACCACTGCACACAATGGAAGGACTCGCTGACAACGGCTCCCCCTCTTGACCGACCGGTGTGGTCCGTGGTCGCGATGGTGGTGGCACGTCCAGACGGGCGTCAGGTCGTGTCGTGGGGGGAGAAGGAGGGTGGTGAGTTGGGTGAAGCTGAGAAGAAGTACCGAGGGAAGAGAGAAGGAAGAGGAGGAGAGGAGGGAGTGGAAAGAAGTGAAGAGAAGAGAAGACTGGAAAGAGGGGGGCGAGTCAGGTGAAGAAAAGAGGACGGATGAGAAGACAAGACCGAAAGACGGCAAGTGAGAATGCAAGTCCAAGTCACTCACTCCAGAAGAAAACGGGAAGGAGAAAACGGGGACAACGGGGGTCAGTGGTTAGGTCGTCATCCACAACGGGCAGCAACGACGGAGACGGGACAACGGGACAAGGAAGGAAGCAGCAGGGTGAGGTAGCCGCCGGAGGAGAAGTGGAATCGAGACGTCGACTTCAAGAACCGAACCTCCAGTCGTGCTCAAGGTCCCATCAACGTCGGCCACACAACTGAACACATGGAAGTCGAAGAAAAGGAAGGAGTCGGCGACAAGCGGCGGCTGATGATTAAGCTAGTAACTGTGACAAGAGGTCGACTTTGAGGTTCCGCACTGGCATCGGTGTCAGTACCCGTCCGTGGATTTGTACCCGCGCCGGCCACTCCATGCGCTTTTGGCGGATTCGGATTGCGTGGTGCGAGGATTGGGGGGATTGGTGGTGCGGAGGGGAGTGGATGGGAAGAACGACAGACTGTGCCCGGACAAGGGTAATGTTTGCAAGGTACTCGGTGATAGCAGGATTTGTGGCAGGCAAGTCCGTTGCCGGGGCCTGAGAGGGCTTACCACCCCAGGGGCAGCCAGGGCTCGCTGGGGCACCGGTGGGCACGCGCCCAGGGCATGCACGCGGGTGGGGGGAAGACATCGCGCTAACCCAAGTTACATCTGGAGGTAGGTACCTGCCCTAGAGGATGTCTTTGGTACTGTATCCGGAAAAGAGCCCGTGCGCATGGATTTCTAAGGAGCCCACTGTTTCCTCCCACTGGACCCGACTGGGTACAAGGGCACGGGGCACAGAAAGTGTGGGCGCGGAGGGGTAGCGTGTTCACAGATCGTGAGGAGGAAGGTGAGGCAGGCTAGCAAGGGCGGTAAGGTACTGCAACTTCCTTTTTCCTCTTTACCTGGCTCCAACCCGCGACTTCCCTTCTTCTTTCGCTTCTTTTTGTTCTGCAACCAACAAGACAACAACAGAATTGTGTTATCTTCAAAGCCTGAAGGGGAAACAAGGGAAAGAACAGGCCCGGGCTTGATATTGGCTCCTTGTGCAACCACAGCTCGGTCCTCACAGCCTGTTCTTGCCTGCTCTTGCCGGTTCAATCTCATGCATCAGCCTTCACCGAAATGCACCATTTGCCCCGACGGCACCGGGAAAGGGGGAAAGCACCCAATGGGCTGATACCCGATTGCTTCCCGACTCCTCTCCGTGTCTCCGAAAAGCAACCCCGTTGACCCAATGTTTGGTCATTTCATGGTCAGAATAAATGGTCATCATGGCAGCTTGCCAGGCTTGCTCATTGCTTACCTTGCTTCGAGGTTGCTTGCCTGCTTGCTTGCCGTCAAGTCAATAATAGGTAGGTTGGGACGAAACTGTGTCTTCTCTCCCGTCCATCAATGACATGATGCAAACGAGAGACTGTCAATCATCAACCCACATCTCCCATGACAAGTCACTTGTCACTTGACAATCGCTCTTTCATCAAACGTGGTGAGGTGAGCTAAAAAGATGGAAGGAGGGGAAACATTCAAAATTTTGTTCAATTGGGGGGTGGATGGGACCGGGAGCCACTCACTGCTTCTGGCCGCCGACCGTGACCTACCGTGACAAGCGCAGCCGCGAGACCGGCGAAGGAAGCTTGCCCCAGAAGGGTTAGATCAGCTTGTGCTCACAAATTCAAGGTGAAGCTTCCAACCGACAAACCGAACGGCGGCGTCCATGCTGACAACCAGTCCTGCCACTGAGTAAGTATCCAGTGACAAGACAGTGACAAGGTCGACATGGAAGGCACAGCGCAGTGCGAGTGCACCCGTGGGATGATTGGACTTCCGGCTCATGGCTCATCATCAGCACAGCAAGCATCAGCATAGCTCTCTAGCAAGCGTTGAGGGGTATCCGGAGCTGCTGTGGTCCAGCAATATGTAGTCCCCAGGCTCAGCAACAACGAACAGCGGCAGGGACAACGAAGAAACAGTAGGGCCATGGAATGCAACATGGGTGCCCCGTGGTCAAAGAGGATACCTTCCACTCACCTCTACCTAGGTACAACCAAGACATTGACCCGTCAAGACCCGTGTCAATGGTATGGTAGCCATGGGGTGGCATGGCAATCCTCCGCCTTTTCACCACCGATTAAGAGAAAGATGGGCCCTGGGACGGGCGGTGTGTCTACAGTCTCTACCAAGTCTCAGATGTGTACTCGATGCGAGCCAGAACAGAGGACGCTGGGACGCAACATGAATGTGCCAAAGTGGGGGGCTGGCCGCGTAGCATTGGGACCAATTCACACGACATTGATTCACATCCGACTAGTCTAGAATTCCAGGATTCGAGAATTTGGTCAGGAAGATCCACGAGAAACCCACAGTACTTCCTGGTCCTTGCATTAAGACTGCGATCGTTGATACCCAATCTTTTGCTCAATCTTGAGGACGAGGTACCCGACATAGGGAGCTATAGATCCACCACTCACCACCGTTTTTACTACCCTTGGCCTACAAGTTATGATCCTTAGAACTTGGCTTCCTCTTCCCATCCATTATCCTACACCCATTTTCGCTATCCCTTTTCCTGTTGCTCTCCTCCACCATCTTCCCAGCCTCAGCCTCATCCGTCCTCCTGCTCTCCCACCTCAACACCTCCGTATACGTCCAATACCCCATAATTGCCATTCCAACAAACCCAAACGTAATCAACAACGGCTCCCTATATCCATCTCCCCTTTTCTCTTGATCATGGCCACCATCATGCTCACTGCCAATCCTAAACACCCAGCTCCCAATAACCCCCGCCAGATTACCCCATCCGTTGACACCCAGCACCAGCGCTCTCTTGTTCGGGGAACGAGTGTTATTGGATAGCCAAGCAGCGGTTAGAGGCGGGGGTACGTAGGAGCCGAAGAGAAGAATGCACAGGGCCATGTATTTGCCGGACGGGGAAGTGGTCAGAACAATACCTGCTAGCCCGACTGCTGAAATCGCAAGTCCGGCCATGATGTGATACCCCCGCTCTTGACGGCGGTCGGAGGAAAGGGCAAAGAGGTAGACGCCCAATGCGCCGAAGACGAAGGGGGGTACTGACATCTGTTTGCCGGTGAGTGTTAGCGGACATATGCTATGAGTAGGTACGGGAACCTGATGCAGAGGTGAGAAACATGGAACGAACCAGGTTGGCTTGCAGGGCCGAGTATCCCATCCCCTCTACTACCAAAGGTAAGAACACCGAGAATGCGGTGCTGGGGATGCTGGCGCAGATGTTGCAGAGAAGGAGGAACCAGAGCTTCCAGTCACGGACAGTTTCGACGATTTCTTGCCAGGTTACAAGACGTCCGGATGCTTCTTCTTCAACATCTCCGGCGGATGGTACTGCTACCATCCGCTGACTCTCGGTATCATCTTCATCATGGCATCTCCCGTTCACTCTATATCCCGTTCTTTCACCATCGCCCTCTGCTGTCCATCCCTCAACTCCAACTCCATCTACGACCCGACATCTCCTGAAAAACGCTCTCTCTTCCGCTGTCAAAAACCAAGCACTCTCCGGCCCGTTGGGCAACCATGCCCAGGCAAACAGTGCGACAAGACATGTCGCACCACCTTCGATGAGGAACAGGAGCTGCCAGCTCTTCAGCGTCGGGTGCTCTATCCGGAATATAGCATAGGCTAGTCCATTGACGGTTAGCGAGCTAGTCCCAAGGATCAGAGTAGTTCATACTGTGACTGTGGTGCGTGCATGAATGGTTGTTTGGTTGATGGACATGGGCCGTGGCCGGGGATATGAATGGAGCTATGGATGCACATCCACGCCAGTCCACGTCAACGTCAGGGTCTGCTGGCCGGGACTCAGTGGGCTGAGACATCGCTTCACCACCATTACTGCATCCCCGGCGGCACTGTTGACATATCGAAGGTTCACGGAGACACGGAAGGGACGATGTACATACCTATGGCCCCGGAAAACGCCCCTGCCACGGCGTATTGTCCGTAGAACAGCGCAATGCGCACAGCAAGGTCAAATGGGGGATAGAAAGCTGTCAAGTAGGCGAGGGCCGTGGGATAGAATCCGGCTTCGAAGGCGCCGATGAGGAGGCGGGTGGTTATGAGAGAGCCTATTATGGTTCGCGAGTACGTTAGCCTTGGGAACTGTGTGCGTGGGTAGAGGTATGTGTAGAGCAGTGACTGGTCTGGAGGTTGGGAAGGAGAGCAAAAGATTTCTAACGTGATGCAGTTCGATGAAACTGCCATGCAGGGCTACAGTATGAACAGCTATGTAGCTCAACTCACCTCTTCCTTTGATAAAGGCCTGAGACAGTGTCAATGCTCCCCAGCCGAGCTACGGTTGTACAAAACAGACAAATTACGTATTAGTCAAGTGTTCCTTCATCCAGTTTTAGGGTCCGGTTAACTGAGACTGGAGCCATCCGTAACTTTGGCTTCTACCCAAACCTCACTTCATCCGGTCGTTCATCGTCGCGATTTTGAACATCACTCAGATTGTATCACAGATCAAAACCTACCATGATTCCAACAATCCACACTCTCCCTCCCCACCTCCTCCCAAAAGCAGCCGATACCGGCTGACAAGCAACAAACATGACCCAAAACGCCGAGATAGCCAGGTTCAAATCGCCCGGTTCGCAACCGATATCCGCTGTGAACCCCTGCGTCTGAGCGTTTCCGACGTTGCCGCGGTCGAGGCCATTGAAGAGGTAGAGGGTGGAGAGGAGCGGGAGAAGGAGGAGGTCTGTTTTGCGGTTAATTCCCTGTCTCAGCCGGAGGAGGGAGGGCTGGGATTGGGACTGCTGGCTGATGGAGACAAGGGAGGACGAGCGGGAGTTGGCGGTAGCGATGGAGTGGTACGGTCCATGTGGAGGATAATCATGGTCGTGGTCAAATGGTTTGGTTAATCGTAATAGGGGATCGGACTCGGTGTCCAGGCCCGGAGAGAAGTCAACAACGGTGGAATCGAGGCTTGAGCGACGGCTCCGTTCAGACGTGGCTGCGGTCGACGACGAGTACATGATTGCCGTTGTTGAGCTATGATGATGATGGCAATGCCAGAGTTGAAGACAGCAACAATAGCGGTGACACGGAAGAGGAAGGTGTAGTACAGACTGTAGCCATGGGTTCCTCCATAGCTTCTGAATCTGATGGCATCGGCATGGATCGACGAAACCGACTCCGTCGGCCCTGAGCTAATTTCTTGCTGACCTCCTACCTTCCGTGTAGTAACATCATATTCTTGATTCGCGCGCTCCCTCGGCTCCCGTCCCTCTCATAACTGCCGTCATTTCTGATGACATGAGCGAGAGGTCGCACAGATGGCGACACCTCCGACACCATACTTGCCCAATCCGAGCCATCGTCACACACCAGTTGACCATGGGAATGGGCGAGGCGACCGGACGGGCAATACGGGATGTGAGCGAAAAAGAAGCAAGGCAGAAAATGTCATATTGACAGGGGGGATCGGTATCTGACAGGTGTGACAGGAGTGACAAGGGCGGTGGCATCCATGTCTCGACTGTGGGCTGGGACTCTGGACTCGGGCCCAGAAGGCAACTTGAAGCACTGGAAGGCCTTGGCAAGGACAATCAACCAGGGGGTTGAAAAGGTTCTTTTCTGCTTCGCTTTTCCTGCGCTTTGGCTGCCCCTGTTTTTGTAGTGTGCGAGTCGTCGGTACCTTAGGACGGCATGCACTATGTACACTAGCAGTGGTCAATCCGTCGAGTCACAAACGGTCTAGGGAGCAGACTGGCACCCCGGCTCACTGGTAGGTAACGTGCTGGTAGGCGGTAAGTCACCGTTTCCCAGTCTCCTGGACGTAGGCATTGCTCCGTCCATCATGATCCTCCAATGTGGAAACGTACCCGACATCAAGACGCACCTAACCACGTGTAAAACTCGTCCATTGTCCAATCTGTCTGTCCTTGGGGGTCCTTGGGGACCCGGGGGTTCTATCTCCGCGGCGTGATCTCCCTCACGGACCCCCGTTCGACGGTTGATGGAAGGTTAAAGATGACTGGAAGTCAATACCAGCCAATGGTTTTAGACCGTTGTTGTATCATTTCCTGTCCAGTTGTGCAACGGAAGGTGATTTGACAGGTCGACAAGCTCACAGGACACTGCAGCACGGAAAAGACGATTGGGACGATAGGCTGTAAAATGAACGGCACCAAAGCGCACTGGACCGAACTGGCACAGACACCCCGCGCCCTGTGACCGGTGCGTGCCTCTTGGTTGGCTAGCGCACTGTGTAGGCGTTGGCGGCGGCGACAAGTTGCGCCCCCTGGGAACGGTGGGATCGGGAGACATCACGCCGGCAAATGGGGCTCGTTAATGAGGTATCTGGGGGATCGAGGGTTGTCAGATGGTTTGGATCTCGTACAGTGTATTGCGTGGCGGAAGAATGGAAGAAGCAAAGTGGTGATGTTTGCCCTTTGGGACCATGTCTGGGGAATGGAAAACGCAAAAACGACGACACAGGAAGAACAGTGCAATGAATCAGTCATGGAAGCTGTCTTGGCTCTCAATGTCCAACGGTCGGCACCTGGCACATACCTCGGCGACAGAGAGCCCTAGGGCTCGTCAGTCCGCATCAAATGTTGTCGCTGTCTCGCTGACTGGCAAAGTCATGTCAATACCCCAGGAGCTGGGAAGATGGCGATTACTGAAGAGGCGTGGGGGCAGGGCAATTGATGATGATTGCAAAAGCTGGGTCGGGTCTCCTTGTCCTTCAATTGCTTCCCGGTCGATCTAATGCGCGGAAATTGAGACGAAGAAGACTGGACGGACTGAGCTCGTTCCTTCCCTTCGGGAGGATCCGAGGAGGGACAGCTGATAAGGATTGATAAGAAAATACCCCTGTCGCCCTGTTTGGTCGGTGGAATCCAGGGCATTTGACAAGCGATTAAACCGATTGACGCAGGGATCGGTGGAAATTGTTAGTGTAGGGCTCAGTTTTGCATGACTTTCATAACAATTCGCTCGGTTCATTCTCAATGCCCGTGCGTCCATCGAATGCATCGAGACGTGTTGCTACAACAGCAAGACAAAAATTTCTTCGCATCGTGCGTTTGTTCATCTCCTCCTCCGCGCGAGACGTGACATTCCACATTGGGAACGAAAGAAAAGGGGCGCTGCCTGATGCGGAGCCAAGAGGCCGAGATGCCAAGACGCTCCATCAGTGAGATTTTGGGCTCTTTTCAACACGCAGAGCACTTTCAAGAACCCGAGCCGTGAAGCCATCGTGGAGCATGCTGTCGCAGAACAATCATCAAACATGACCGCGTGCCTTGGAGCTCCTCGGATCATGGATGGATCCTTGCGTGATTGCCGGAAATAATGTGTTTGATGCCCGCGATGGGGCAAACCCAAAATCCAAAGGGTCCATCCGCTATTCCCCACCGTTCTTATGCTTTAACGGGCTAGACCGATTCCCTTGGTTGTCTCCATTGCGATTAAAAATCCAGAGCGTCCCCTTTTCTCGTAAAGAAGAAAGGCAGCATCATCATCATCAACTCTCGGAACCTGTTGGCTGCAAGGTACTGCGCTGTCGGTTTGCCAGGCCAGGGCCCTCTTGGCGGTACAGAGTCTGAGATTGAGACTGTGACGGGATTCAGAAGTTTGACAAGTGGCCTGAAAGGCAAATTGGATGTTTGAAAGGGTCAGAGACACAGAGTGACCATCCAAGGCAGCGGACCAATGCAAACACCCGCATCGTGAAGCATCCTCCTCTCTGAGTTTCGGTCGGGCGAGACAGTCTCATCATCCAGTCAACATCGCAATCTGAAGGGACCGGGCCAGTGGATTGGCATCTGTTTAGCCTTTGCCTCCCGCTCTTCCATTCCAAACTAATTTCAACGACTGGAACAGAAAACGCGGGTAGCACGGCGCGGCCAAGCTGAAAGCAGCATAGTCCCAACCGTTGTTGGTTCCCATCCAGGGTTTCCCACTCCCCTCGGCGGCCACTTCACGATACTTTCTCCCTTCCCATTCCCCTTTCCCTTCTCACAACGCGACCGAGTCCACGCAACTGCTGGTCCGACTCTTGTCCCGCTGGACTTCTTTGCTCCTTGCGACAGCCCGCTCATTCGCTCTCCATGCCAGTCCTTCCACAGTAATCGGCTCCCACATTCCCTTTGGCGCAGGCGATTGTCCAGTCGAGTGGCGCCACCCCCACGATCTTCAGCTCGCTCTGACGTCCTCGATAACCGATTTGCGACTCGTTCCTCGTGCGGCGCATTCGATTTTCTGACAGCTCGGGTCACGAAAGACCTTTGGGAACACTTCTCGCCGATCGTGTCGTTGTCGCTAGCATCTTTGGTCCCGTCGGGATTGCGGTTCCTGATCAGGCGTGCCTTCACCTTCTCTTCTTTTTGGACTCAGCTGTAAAGGACCACCCACCGCCTCAGCGGACCATCGCTCGCATGTCGGTCCTACCTACCTTCGCTCAGCCAGCCCGGCGCCTCCTCATCCTTCTCCCTGTCGTTTTGGTTACTCTCGCCCTTCTCACCGGCCTCTTCAATGAGTCCGTTCGCTCGACCCTGTGAGTATCCCGTCCTCCATCATAGCCCCGCCACTTGACCGGCGCTAATCCATTGTTCCTCTGGCAGGCCAAAGGTAGTCATCACCACCAACCCCTCCTCCACGAACGACTCCCCATTCCACGGCGACTGCGCTGCCAACCAAACCAGTGGCCCGCTCGACAACCTCTCGCCGATTATCCAGGCACTCTACGCGCCCCTCGTCGTCCCCATCACTGCCCCCACATTCACCGCCCGCGATGGCACCGTCAAACGCCTACCTCCAGCTTCGGAGCTGATCCACCACGAATCTCTCGGCAAGCGTATCTGCATTCTCGACGTCGACACGCGCCCGCACACCGACGCCGGCGGCATCTTTTCCTCCTCTTTCCCGACCTGGGACGCCCTCCGCCCCGGTTCTGCCGGGTTTCTCTCTCACTACCTCTACGCCTTGATTCATGGCTATACCTACAAGTTCGTGCAGGCGCCTACATACAAGGACAGAGCGCCGCACTGGACCAAGGTGATTTTCACGCAGGAGCTGCTGAAGGAATATGACATCGTGGTGATGCTGGATTACGACGCCGTCTTTCCCAGCCCGGAGCTGCCGCTGGAGTGGATGCTTAACTACTGGAAGATCGACGACAAGGTGATGGTGGCCATGGCGGAGGACCCGGATGCCGAGGTCAATCGCGACTTGAAGGGAAACCTAAACGTCAACACGGGCTTCATCATTGCGCAAGCATCGGAAAACACGCAGAGGATGTTTAAGGATTGGGCCGAATGTCCCAACGAGACGAGATACAAGGGCTGTGCGAAGTGGAAGGACGTCATTTTCCACGAGCAGGCGGGTTTCAGCTCCCACGTGAGGTACAACTTCTTGGACGGATTGACCATCGAGGAGGAACCGGGGAAGAGCATGTTGAGGGTGCTGCCATGTAATGAGGCGAACGGCATCCCCGAGAAGAAGCATCTGGGTTGCTCGGGACAGCTGGTCAGGCATTATTGGGGCGATAAGAGCCTGACCAAGAGGGAGTTTAATGAGAACGTCATGAATGCCATCCTGCCGCTCTTGCTGCAATCGGCCTTTAAGGCAGGCGATGCGGCGAGTGCCGTGGTAGATTATAGGAACAAGACGTTGGTGGGAGATCAGATTCTCGATAAGCCTCTTTGAGGCACCATAAGGGAAGAAAAACAGGGAAAGAAAACCGTACCTTGGGTGTGGAAAACGGCGTTTGGGAGTAGATTGGATCTGGTGGATTAATGAGCCATGAGCCTTGGACGGCTTGGTGCCTGGAAGGACGGATTTTTTGTCTAGCATGATCTTCAACGAACGGTTCTGCCATGTCGGCATAATATACAAGTAATGTCTGATAACGAAGAGACGAAGATGTGGAAGTAGCAGATAGTATCGCAAGTGGAGGTTTAGGGGGAATATGTCGTGATGGAGCCTCCTCGACCCAGACGTGCAGGTTGCATCACCTGTAAAGATGCCAGGCGATGCATGCTGCATACTGCCTGCGAGGTCTACGGCTGTCAGATGACTTTATGAAGAAGAACATCGGTTGGATTGAAGATCAACATTAACTTATAGCCTGTTCATTTCATGGTATCATGACAATATCTGTGCCAATGACCCGCCTCGCTGGTTCTCAGCAAATCTCTTTGGAGTCCAGAATCACTGACCTCCCGTTACAATCCCCATCTCTTCCGGGTCGCAGACATCTTTCCCCCTCTTTCTCTCCACCGCCAGCGCTATCAGCATCGACTCGTCTCGAACTCTTCGTTGCTCCAGCCGTGACCCAACCCCGGTGTTCTTCCATTGTTGTCCCTTCTCGCATCGCTTCGGGACTTGGTCAACGATCGTTTTTTACTGGTCTCGCAGCAACAGGCCCAATATCACTCAGACCGTGCTTCGGTCGTCCGTCCCGGTCTGAGTCCACCCGAGGATCCAAGAAGTTAGCAATGCGCGAACCATGAGGACCATAAGTTCCCTTGGGAGCATTGAAACCCACCCCGGATGCGATCTTTTGCGACTCCTGCGTTGATGTCGCCGCCTTTGCGTCGGGGACATCGCCTTTTGGAGGAGAGACTTGTGACTGCTTGTTCTCGGTCGCTGGGTTGACGACGGTGGAGGCTTGGTTATCGGGATAGGGACCGCGCGTGTGAGGGTCGTAGTCTGGTACAGTGGCCTGTTCGCGCTCTTTGGGGTTGAGAGCTTCCTTGATGTTTTCAATGATGTCGGACATGGTGGGCGCGTGAATGCCGTTGACTGCCGTTGGATGCGCTTGGTAGATGGAGAATGTAGTCGCTTAAGAGCTTGGTTTGTTACTCGTTTCTGGAAAGAAGGTCTGGAATTGAACGGATTGATTGGAAATATTGGTTGAAGAGGAAACAGAAGAGAGATGGTCTGCAGAATTGTTGGCAAGCTGAAAGGTCACGATGGCTGGGCAGCACAAGAATGGAAAGACAAGACGAGAGGACGCAGATGGTACCTGAAGCCATGACGTCATGACCGTTGTGGCACGCGACGATAAGATAAGATCAACGGGCAGCGACGGGACCGGGCTGCATGGGATGGCAGGAGGGCGGGGTAAATCTCTCCTGGAAAATCCCCTGCAGCGACATGATCAACTTTACAAACTGAAACATTTCGCGACGAAACAACTTCGAAATGACCAGTCCCATCTGTCAAGCGATCTAATCTGGCGTCCGGCACAATGGACCTTGATTTCATCCCCCCTCAGCTCTACCTTGACGGTCCTTAGTTCCCATGGCGACATGGGCGTGTCTCAACCTCGTCGCATCCAACCGAACACAAGCAGTTAGTTGCTGTCGCATCCGATCCTCGCTCGACTCTTGCAACATCTCGGTCCATTACACACGACGACGAGTCGACGACAGCCCATCGCAATCGTTCCACAATGGCATTGGCCAGTCTCGAGTAAAGTACGTCCCTTCTACGGCGCTTCAGATCTCCCTCGTGCCTTTCTCCCGGATATTGACAACTTGAAGTTCTCGACAGGATCGCATTTTGTGGGGTAAACTCCCGCCTGTGCTGCCGACATCCCGAATCGGTGCGGTTTCCTCCATTTGGACGTCGTTGTCTACCTCCGGCTATAACACACCATGTTACCCTGTCTCGCCTGCGTTTGGCCATCGACTTTACCCCGTGCTCCCTGGCCATCGTTAACGAAGAAGCGTTCCAATCGCCAGCCGCAATTCTCTCCGATCCCAGCCTGGCATTGTATACAACTCGGGGATGATCTACAGCATCAAGATCGTGTATTCCGGCTAAAATCAGCCTGTCAAACCGCCATGGACGACCCTTCCCGCCGGGTTCGGGACCCATAACGAACAAATACAAAAGGGCGTCTTCAAAGTCGTCACCATCATATCCAAGTCAGCACTCCTCAGCTCTCTCTCTCGTCGCTATCAACATGGTTCATCTGTTGTCCAACTTGCTGGTCGGCCTCGCCCTGGCCCCGTCCGCCTTGGGCGCCACTTTGCTGGTTTCCCATTTCAGCGGACCGGTCTACACCCTCTCCTTGACCACCAGTGGCACCACCGGCAAACTTTCCATTGCCTCGCAGGCTAGTGGCTGTGGCACAACTCCTGCTTGGCTGGAATATTACAACGACACCAAGACTGCCTACTGCTTCGACGAGTCTTGGACTGGAAGTGGTGTCATTACGCAGTACAATGTTGGAAGCGATGGACGCCTTACTCAGTCTGGCCAGACCCGAACCAGTGGGAACACGGTCCACGGCAAGTTGTACGGAGGATCTGATGGAAAGGGCTTCATTGCCACGGCGCAGTAGTAAGTGCCCCGTAATCCTGGACAAGACCCCGCGTCTAACCACTGCAGCTCTCCATCAACCATCACCACGTACAAACTTCCCCTCGGGCAAGGCCAGGTTCAGCTTGAGAAGTTCACCATGTCGCAACGTGGGCCGAATTCACGTCAGGATGTTCCCCATCCTCATGAGACTCAGCTTGACCCCACAGGAAAGTTCATGCTCGTTCCCGACCTCGGTGCCGACCTTATCCGCATTTTCAAGATCGACGCCAGCACCGGCCGCTTGACCTCATGCCCAGCTGGTCAGGCCTCGCCTGGCGACGGCCCGCGTCACGCCACGTGGTGGAAATCCGCTGACGGTGTCCTCCGCCTGTACACCCTCAATGAGCTCGGCAATTCGGTTTCCTCCTGGAACGTGGTGTACCCCACCGACTCCAACGGTTGCCTCGCCCTCAGCAGAGCGCAGACTCTTTCCACCTATGCTCCTGGCAAGAAGGGTGGCCCGACCACCAAGGCTGCCGAGATTCGCGTAGCTGGCAACTTCCTGTACGCTTCCAACCGCGCGGATCAGACCTTTGGTTCCAACCAGGACTCAATCGCCATCTACACCATTGATCCTCAGACTGGTGCTATCGCCTGGAAGGAAGCCGCCAACTCGTACTCGTACTATCCTCGTACCTTTGAGATCAACAAGGACGGCACCTTGGTTGCATTTGGTGGGCAGACGTCCTCCAATGTGGCTATTGTGTCGAGGGACCCTGCGACTGGCAAGCTTGGGAACTTGGTTGCTAACTTGCAGGTTGGTAACAAGGGCAGGGCTGGCGAGGAGGATGGCCTCAGTGCTGTTGTCTGGGTTGAGTAATCGGAAGGACTGGAAAACAACACTCCATTGTCAGCTTTGTGTATTTCACCTCCATCTGCTTGGGCAGGGCTTAGGAACCAAAAGTGACTCGTGGGACAGATCTAACCCCGAGCTATAACTGATTGTCATTAAGATCATCCGTCCATTCTCACAGGTGCCGCGACGTGTTCAATTAGGCCTTGAATTGCGACATACGGACGGACAAGTGCCGTCTTCCGTTTCAGCCGCGACTGTTGATGCATCAGGTTTATATTGGGCCAAGTACTTTGGCTCTGCCATCCCCACTGCCTACCACAGCTACATATTTCCACGTCTCGTCCGGTTCTTTTTCCGAGTACTCTCATTGTTTCCATTGTTTTGATGCAATCACCTCCAGTCTGCCACCTCTGCCGCCCCATTCATCACCAGCGCCCGACCCGTTCTTTAGTCGTTTCCCATCATGCGCCCCTTCACCATCGTCTCCGCCTTCCTCGCCCTGGCCGTCCAGCCAATCCTCGCCGGCCCCATCACAGATACCATCCCTTCCCTCATCCTCGAGCGCGCAACAGCTCCTCCTCCTTGCAAGCGAGTTCTCAATCCAGCACCCACTGCCAATGAAACAGCAGCCCGCTTCAACACCTTCGTCCAAGCCTTTGTCGGCGCTCAAGGTGGCAAGAAGAATATTACAAAGGCTTTTGAGTTCATTGCTGAAGATTACATTGTTCGTTCCTTTCCTTCAATCTTCCTTCGCTTCTATCGCATCCCCTTCCCTTTGCTCTTGTTCTCCCCTTGCCATATGCCCATCATTCCTGTCCTCACCTCCGTCGCTTCTACCATGCCTAGCCACCCAAAGCGGAGAGAAACTAACATAAACAAAAGAACCACAACCCTATGGCCAAGAATGGCGCCGCCTCTGCTTGGTCCATTCTGTCCCCCATCTGGCAACAAACTTCGCACACTTATCTTCGGTCGACCATTAAGACGGAGCAGAGTCCGGTCATGAGCTGGGTGAATTATCGCGCAGGGGGAATTGGGGAAGTTGTGGACAGGTTCAGATGGGAGGGGGGATGCATTGTCGAGCATGTGAGTTCTTGTTTCCCTTGTGATCTGGGCTGAGGTATGGGGGTAGGGGTTGGAAGGAGACAACGCTGCAGCTGGATTGAATGACCTTGTATTGAAAGTGATGCTGACATTAAGATGCGTGGCAATAGTGGGACTAGGGAGAAAAGTACCCGTCTTCGTAATACAGCAGACGATGGAGTTGAATAGTGAAATAGTCTCGGACACTAGTACGATGCTAGATCCTTCGGAGTTAGCAAACGACCGCTGTATATATTAAAGCGTGTGTATCCGAATCTTTTGCTCGACTTGTTGTCTCGTTCGGACGGCTGGAGCCGATCTTACTTCCGATTGTAAACTACTATCCCTTCTAGGCTCTTTGATTTCTTCCTTCCTTTTTAATTCTCCTCTTTTATTTTCCTTTTTTATTATCTTCCCTTTAACTAGTAAAGTATATAGGAGAGTAAATAAGAGAAACGAAGATAATAAAAAAAGACGGCGATAAAAAAAAGACGGCGATAAAAAAAGTTTGGAAAGAAGACGGTAATAAGGAGATAATAAAGACGGTAATAAAAATATATATTATAGTACTATTATTAAAGTAAACGGAGTATTATAGGCAACGAGTAGGTATAGATGTAAATATACGTAATTATACGAAGGAGAAAGGAAGAGAGTACAAACGAGTATTTAAAAGACTAGTTTTATAAAAGCGGTTAGTAGTAGGCTTAATATAAGTTTATAATAGGAGGCTATTATAATTAATTAATTAATAGCGATAGTAGTTTTAGAAATGACTATACGTTAGTATAAAGTATATAAGTAATTACGTACGATATAGGCTAACTTTATAATACTTCTCCGGATTAAAAAAAGCTATATAATTAATTAAAATTATATAAAATAATAGAAATTCCTATTAATTATTTAATCTATTTATAAAGAGAAACGCTATTTATACCGCTATTAATCTCTTTAGACACCGCCGCCCTACCTATTAGGAAATATTCTAGGTAGTGCCTAAATGTCTCTACTTTGTTGTAACACATATTGAGTTAGGTATAAATATGCCGAATTAAGTATAAATATGCTCATTTGAGTATATTACGGCATATAAGAGTGCTTACCCCGTTAGTCTCTATTAAAATTGATGGATTAATTAATTATTATTTTATAATTTATTATCTATTTTATTTACGCTTTATAAAGTCGTATATAAAGTTCTAAGTTAAGGCTTTCGATAATTTTTATTTTCGTTTCCTTTAATAAAATTATCGCTAATTATTACGTACTATTACTCTGTCTAATAACTAGTCGCTTACTTTATTATTCTCTATTAATATTACTTATAAAGTACTTCTTCGTATAATAAGTAATATTTATAGTTTAATTTTAAACCGATTTTATTATTCTTTATTCTTTACTCTTTTTCTCTCTTCCTTTCGTAAAAGGGGGAAATTTACTCTTCGTTTCGATAGTTTTAATATAATTATTAAACTTACTATTTTAAGACCAAGTATTTTACTTATTCTAATTCTTTAAAGTCCCCTTTCTTTATAATTCTTTTATTATCCCTACTAATCTCGAAGTATACTTTTACTATATTAAATAATAATAATTCTATTCTAATTATAGTTTTTAAATTTTAGGATAACCAATAATTAAATAAAGTATAATAAATCGTTAACTACGCCGTATTTTAAAAGCAATTTTATTATAAAGAACGTCTTTACACTATCGCCTAAGACTTTATTGTTAAAATAGTTAAATTTTACTTTAATAACGAAATAAGTCAAATCTTTACTGAAGAAGATTAGGCTACGAAGAACGAGAATTTAAATTTCGATATAAATTAGATTATTAATATAAATACAACCGATAAAGAAGTCCAATTCGTCTTATAAAAGTATCGCCGCCTAATTGAAAATTACCTAGTTCTAAGTTATAAAATTTAATTATTCCTTAAGGATAAAGATAGTTAAACTTATTAGTTTAGGAAGAAGTATTATTACGATTATATAAGCTAATTTAAGGTTAATAATTGTAAAGTCGTTGATAATACGGCTAGAAAAGTAGCCGAAGTACTAATTCCTCTTAATACCGAAATATTTAAAATTGGCTCTTAATTTTAATTTCCTAATTATTTTTCTAATACTATTAGAATAGCCGACGCTCCTTCTACTAATTTTTTGGATACTATTATAATAGAGCGGGGATGTATATGTCTACTTAGCCAAACCTATAAAAGATAAAACGATGTTCACTTACTAATAAATATCGGGATGTATTACTATATACTAGGGGATCTAACCCTGTGATACTACTTTCCCCTAAAAGAGGTTCTATAAGAGACGATATTTGAGCACCGTTCCGAGAGGCGATTCGTAGCCGTAGAAGGCAGTGTATATAGTACTACCTAAAAGGGCGGCCTTCGTAAGAGGGTACGCCTTTCTAATAGGTTAAACAGTCGTTATTAGTTGCTGCAGTCGTATTATTCTTCTACTAATTCTAAGGTTGCTCGTTGGAACCCCAAAGTATCTCCCTAATTAGAGGGGACGGAATGCGTTGCCCGAAAAACCCGCCCTCAATAACACGACTGGGAATTGAACCTACTGTGTAAGTGAACATACTATAATAGGGCGGGGATATATATACCCACTTAGCTAAACTTATAAAAGATAGGACGATGTTCACTTGCTAATGAACATCGGGATGTATTACTATATACTAGGGGATCTAACCTTGTAATAACTATTAAAATACTTAACGCTCTTCCTATCGATCCGATTTAAATCCTAATACTACCTTTCTTATTATTAATTCCGGCCAACTAAAATATTTATCCTATATTTCTAATAGAATCTATTATTTTACATATTAGTTTAATTGTATAAGCCGTTACCAATCTTGCCGAATAATTCGCTACTAACCCAAAAACTACGCATTTCGCCAATATAAATTAAATAGAAGTATTAATTCGACTCGTAGTAAAATAATAACGGCAATACTAATTCGAATAACCCGTACCGACTATAGCCGATACTTTTTTAATTTATTTAATTAGGCCTACTTAATATATCGTTTAAACTACCTAAAACAATCTAACTCTAAATACTATACTTATTTAATATATTATTCGTATTATTTAAAATAATTTAATTCCAAATACCGTCCGTACTATTAATTAGAATTAATATATATCGCTACTATATTATAATATTATAATTAGGGCTTAAAACTTATAAATTATTAATATTACTAATTAATTAAAATAATTTCATATTAATTAGGATAACCGGCGGCCCTTAACGGAAAATTTATAAAACTTATTACTTTTTAATCGTCTATTCGTTAAGAAGGACGGAAATTATTCTCCGAATATAAATTACTTAATAATTCTTATATTTATAACCGGAATCCGTCCCGTTCTAATTATATATAGTACTATAATACCCGGATATCCTTAGTAAACTATATAAATTCCGCCGCCCGGATATTATTCCTATTAATAAATTAAGAATATCGTTCGTTAAACTCCTCTACTTTAAAACCAAACTATTTAATATTAAATTCTAAGAATTTCTCCCTAAGTATAAAATCCCCCTCTAATTCTACCCTTCGTTTATTAATAATAATAAATTTCTATTTAATTCGTTAATTAGTAGTAGCCGATAATATACTTTATTAAATCCCTATCTACTAATTCTTCTTACTATTCGGCTAATATTAGTAATAAAAGTATAATATCGGACTCCGGAACGCTTAATAAAATTATCCTTAACTTATTAAAAAAGATTAATTAATTAGAAGCCTAATTTAATAAACGTTTTTATACGTCCAACGGGGCTTTTAATAATAAAGTTATTTAATAGAAACTCTTTAATATCGGGGTATTCTATCTTAATACGGATAAAAATAAGAAGAAGAAAAATATTTATACTAATAGTAAGATTAATATTTATATTAATTATAAACTTTTCTTTAACGCTATTTACAAAGCTTTATTTATCTATATAAAACGTTATAAGGTTATTATTAATAATATTTAGTAATTATTACGTAGAGCCGCCCTTTTTTAATAGATTAATACGCTTTCCAATTTCGAATATAATAACTTCTATAATAATTTTAATAAAATTATTAACGCTCTTAACCGAATTTTTAAAATTAAGCCCGACGAAGCCCAAAAATAGTTAAATATATACAAATTTACTATAAAGATAAATAAGAAGAGTAATTAAACTCTACACAATTATTCTATAGAAATATTTATATACGCTTACTTATAGAGTAATTATAGCGATTTCTAATTCTATATTCGCTTATAGAATAATTTATATCCAAAATTAAAATCCTATTACGTTAAACTGCAATAGAGTATACAATTTAATAATTACGTCGACGCTATTATTAAAAAGGCCGAAGTAATACGTAGCGAATTAATCGATTTCTCGAAAATTTTGCAATCTACTTTCTTATCACGGTATAAAGGTACAAGGTAGGTAAGAACAAATGTAATTGTACAAAAAGAGGAAAGGGGAAGGTCTAAGGGTGTGTTCTAGGACTAGCCTTTATAGGCTAGTCCTAATTAATAGCTCTATAATAGTCTTATAAGTATTATAAAGTTAATACGACTATTATATAGTAATAACGATTGAAGTTATTACGAACGCTATAATAGTTTTATATAATAGTCTAAATTATAAATTGATTTCTAATTTAGATTTAATATTATCGCTACTATAAACCGTTATAAAATTAACCCTATAATACTACCCCGGGCTAAAAGAAGCTATATAATTAATTAATAATATATAAAATACTAAAAATATTTAGTAATTATTTAATTTATATTATAAAAACTTTTATAGCCGCTACTATTCTACGCGGCGACCTCCTCCGCCCCTCGTACTATCCGTTCTCCTTAACCCCTAATAATTAATTTACTCCTCCGCCCTATTAATCTATTCCAACTTCCGCTTCGCGGTCCCTCCGTTTTTCGGCGGCGGTCTAAATTAATAATATTAAAGCGTTTAGGTTATTATTATAAAACCTCTTAATTTCTTCCGGATATATTTCTACGTTTTTATATAATTATTAATTAAATACGTATAGTAGCGCTTATATAATATAGTATTCCTATTGTCTATTATTTAAGTTCTTCCGGTAATTATCGATAGTTTTAAACTTTTATTCTTTAAAGTCTTTCCTATTATTTATCCGCTTTATAATCCGCTTATAATTCGCTTTAATATTCCTTTCTATTCTTCTTATTTAAAATTTAACTTTATTAATATAAAAAGTAGGACTATATTTTATATTAATTAATAAATAGAATATAATAATATAATTATAGATTTTAATAATTTCGAAAGGCCCTTTACAGAGTAGTATTAATTTTATATATAGCCTCCCTATTTCAAAGTTCTCTATATTTAATAGAATTTTATCCCTAACTTTATATTATAGAATATTTAATTTATTTATATTAATATTATCCTTATACCGTTATTAAACCTCCTTTACTTTAATTATAACGAAATCTAAGATTATTTTAAAACGATTAGCGATTTCTAAAGTTTTAAAATGTTTATCCTACTAAATTTATAATATATTTAAAGGGTATAATTTAATTAGCTCTATGCCTATTTGTAAATAAAAATTGTAATTAGTAAAAAAGGGTAATATTCCTATTATTTCTAATATAAGATTATTAGCGGTAAATTCTACTATAGGGAGCTAATCTATTTAATCGTTTTATACCCAATTGATAAAGGTTCGTAAATATTTTTCTATTTCGGCGTTAATCCGCTCCGTTTATCCGTTAATAATTAAATAGAAAGTAAAGGAGGGAATTAGTTTAATTTCTAATTTCGTTAATAATACCTTCTAAAATTATAAAATAAATTAAAAACCCCTATTTAATATAATAGTATTAGGTAAACTGTAAATACTATAGACCTATTCGATAAACCAATCGGTTAATTCTTCTACTATTAAACCGATTATAGGAATAAAATACTATATTTTTATTAACCGGTCTATAATTATAACGATATATTTAAACGTTTACCTTCGCCGTTTATATAGTATTAACGGCGTAATATAGTCAATTAAAATATTTTTCTATAGCGTAAACGGTATTACTAACGGTTTAAATAGCCTATATAGCGTATATTACACTAGTTTTATTTTTATATATATTAAGTAATTCTTATAATAAACCCTAATAGCGTTATATATCCTTAGTTAAAAAAAAGATTATAAGAAGAAGCTATATATCTTCTCCCTCCTTAAATACCCTATACCTAGTATATTATAAGCGCGGTAAATTAGTTAATAGTAAATATTTATATCGCTAGGGTTAAAGAGGATAGAACTATAATAATAGATCTGCCCTTAAATAATACAATATTCCGCGAATAAAAGCTTTTTAAAATTATCTTTTACCTCCTTCGATTACGCCTTCCTAACTAAATCTAATATATAAGCCCGCGTATTTTACAAAAGGGTTAATTTCTTATAGTAATTTATAATAAAATTGTTTATTAACGTTTTATTTATAGTTTTGAAATTGTAAATATATTTAGTACTAACGAAGATTGTAGAGATCTCTTTTCCCAATATAGAAATCTCTTCTTTTAATACGAATACCCTATTAATAAAGACGTCCTTATCTAATAATACTTTATTATATACTAATAGCCTTTTATTTTCCGTATCTTTTAAAACGTCTTTTAATTTACAATTTAGTATATCCGGGCGGACTTATAAGGAGCCCGGCCGGTATTAAATAGTAAAATTGAAATATAATAGGAATTGAAATTATTATATATACTTTAAGGTTAATTATTTACTAACCGTAAAAAACTTTAGGCTTTTATAGTCGGTAATAATCTCTACCGGCTTTTACGCTCCTTCTAATTCTAATTTCTATTCCTCTAGAGCTTTAACAATAACGAAGAATTCCTTATTATAAATATCGTAATTATATTCCGCTAATAAATGTTGCTAATTGAAATAGGCGATTAGTTTTAGCTCCCTATCTTTATCGTATTGTGAAAATGTCCTTCTATAAGCCTAATTTAATATATCCGTCTTTATAACCGTTTATTTTAATTAATCGAAAATACGTAAAACGAGTCCGCTCGTAAAAGCCTTCTTTAATACTTCGAAAGACCGCTAATAGTAATCCTTTTATTCTTAATCTTTAATATCCTTCTTTATTAATTCGTATAGCGGATTAATTAATATAGAAAAATATTTAATAAACCGACGATAGAAGTTAGCGAACCCTAAGAAGCGCTATAGCGCTCTCTTAGTATTTAGAACCTCCTAAGAAATTATAGCTACTACTTTTTCTAAATTTATTTTAATACCTCCCGGGGTAATAATTAACCTTAGGTATTTAATATATTTGGTATAAAACTCGCACTTATCGATATCGATTTGCAAACCCGCGTCGATTATTCGTCTTAATACCTTATTAATATACTTAACGTATTCCTCTTCGTTTTTTAAATAAATAAAGATATTATTTAAATAAGCGGTAGCGTAAACGTTAAAGATATTGTATAGGATGTTATTAATATAATTCTAGAAAGTCCTTAGCGCCCCCTATAATCCAAACGGATAAACTAAAGATTTAAAGAGTTTAAAGCGAGTAATAAAAGCTATAAGCTATTCGTAGCCTTCCTTTACCCGTATATAATTAAATATAAAGATTATATCGAATTTAATAAAGATCTTCGCCTTATAAATTATATTTAACGTTTTTTTAATTAATAGTAATAAGTATTGCGTTTTAAACGTTATATTATTAACGCCCTAATAGTTTACGTAAATACGGACCCCGCCCCCTAATTTCTTTATTAATAAAATAAGCGCTACGGAAGCGGATTGAGAAAGCCGGATAAACTTTTTCTTAAAATTCTTATTAATCTATTTTTTAATAATAATAGCTTCGATAGGCGATATAGGCCTAAGTTTAACGTATAGTACTTATTCTCCTAATTGAAATTCGATTTTATAATTATAAAATTAGTAAGGGGGGAGTTAATCTATTAATACTAATAAAAAGGTATTAACGTAGGACTAATAGTAAGGTAATAATATTTTATTAATCTCCTCCTTAATCCTCTACAACCTATCTATTTTATTTATAAATTTCTATATATTTTCCTCTAAGACTTTAACGAAATATACGTATCGAATCGTCGCTTCGGAAAGTGGGGCGTCCTTCGCGAAATCTCCTATTAATACGACCGCTCGTATAATAATTATTATTTCCCACTCAATATTAAATTTATACTTCCCTACTATATTATCGATAAAATTATAAAAGGATAGTAAAAAATCCTTTTTATACTACTCTCCTCTCCCTTTAATAATATTTTACGCTATTTCGTATATAAAATCTATTTCGTAGAGTTCCGAAAGTACTACCAACTATTCGAATTGTATATAATTAATTATATATAACTAAAACTAATCTCTTTTATAAATAAAATTAAAGGTAGTGGCGTTTAATTCGTAAATATCCGTAGGGTTAACCTTATCGTCGACCGGTTTATTAAGCCGGATTAATATTCGATAATCCCCTACTAATACGCACCTCCTACCCGGTCTAACGTAAAATTAATATAATATATCCCTTTTAATTTTAATTAATATTATAATAATATTAATAATAAATTTGACCTTCGCCCCCGCCCAATCTAGTAACTATTTGGCGGTTGGGGTTAAGCTTTTGCTATCGCCTTCGTTATCCTAATTAAGTTAGCGTAGGGAGATATTAATTCTTATTAGAGGAGCGTAGGGAGATACTAATTCCTATTGGAGGAGGGTAGCTACGTACCCCACTTTATTATTCTAATACTAGCATTCTAATTGTAAAGTACTTTGAAATTAAAATAAAATAATTAGAATTGCGTATATTGGAATACAAATAATACTATAAAATAGATTAGATCTACGCGATTTTCCTATATTATTTTTTTATCGATATAACGCGAAATAAAGTTATAAATAATATTATAAATTCGCGACCGATATTAATTAGTACGACCGGGCGGATTGGTTAGCCAAGCTAGTCGTAGGTACGTAACTTAAATAGTATCTATCTATCTTTTCCTAGAGTATTAAAATTAATAATATGCACTTATCGACGCTGTTACCGCCGAAGTTTAAGTTTATTTATCTTTTAAATAGTATTACAAATTCGCGACCGAAATAAATCGATACGATCGGACGGATTTAGCTAGTTAGGTTAAGTATAAGTACGTAATTTAGATAGTATTTATTTATCTTTTCTTAGAGTATTAAAGTTAACAATATAATATATTATCGACGTTATTACTACTAAAGTCTAAGTTTGTTTATTTTTATCCCGTTATATTATAATCTTATTCTATACCTATTAATTGTTGTAATTAACCCTTTTAATACTATAGTTTATTAGATTAAATTATAGTTAAATATCTTTACCGCCCCGACGCTATCTTTATTAAATTCGCAAATTTTAATCTATTCTGCGAAGGAGACGTTTTTAAGACTATTTATAGTACCTACCTCTATTTAGTACTTAAAGTTTATAAAGTAAATACTATTTTACGAGAGGAAAGGGATTATACGGCCCTTATCGACGTATAATCGCTAAAATCCAAAGTATACCGATTAAAAATTTTAAACTAAATTAAACTTTACTATAGCTATAGATAAATAAGTAAATAAAAAGAATTAAAAGAGATTCGAACTTTTAACGGTATATAGGGTTATTTTAAGTTTCGATCCGAAATTTAATAAATTAATAAATTTATACGTAGTTCCTCCTCCGATTTAAAAATCCTTTTACTATTTATAATACCCTAAAGAATTTCGTTATTGTTAATACAGCGGCGTTTAACGGCTTTAGTTACGGAACCGGACTCGCTATTATCTTCGATTTTAAATAGTAGTCCCTAAACGATTATTAATAAGTAATTAATAAAGTATAGAAATTAAGTATTAGGGTCGGGGTAGTTAGCGTATGTTATTACGATTTTTGATTATAATTAATTATATATTATTAAAGGTTGAGATTTAGAGTTGCGAAAAAGAGATTAGAATAAAAGTAATGTCGATATACTTTTTCTATTATTTTAAAATAAAATACAATTACTACGTAGGCGTAAACGGGCAGTTTCCAATTTATTACTAATTCGGTTACTTCCTATCTCCCTATTAGTAAGCCATTTGGCCATTACGACTTGGAATTTTAAGTTACTCTAATATTCGGAACGGGCTTAGTGTTTCGTAACCTTTAATCCTATTAGTTCCTACCTAGTAAATTATAATCCTATTAAAGGACCCGAATCCCTACCCTACTTTTATATTCGCTAATTACGATATTCTATTATAAAGTATTAAAACGACGCTAAAACCGGAAACGCCGATTTCTGGTCAGGAAGTGCTCCAAAACGAAAATAGACAACGGCAATCGATTCAGGAGGGTCGTTTACCCCCCTCGCAATATCCTACGACAAACGTAGTGATAGCGTTGAGCCGTCGCTGCCGATAACGATTAATAGAGGCGTATATAGATTCGAAAATAGCGTCTATAACCCCTTCGGAAGTATTTCTAGTTATAACGACCCCGACGCCGCATTCGCTATAAAGACTTCGGAGAAAACGGAGAACGACGATAAAATTATAAAGAGATTTATTATTTAAGCGAATAAGTTTATAGATTATAATACTGTCTCGCTTGAGGACCGTCGTTAGGTTCGAAAATTACTTTTCGAATTCGTAAAAATTTAGGCGAAGAAAAATAAGTCCTGGATACTTAAAGTAAATAAAATTGGCGAGAATTAATTTATTATTAAAAAGGATTTCGATAATTTGAAGAAGGATATTTTTAAAAAATTTAAAAAGGGTATTTAAGAGGCGTCGAAGAAATAGGCCGATATTATTACGAAATTATTAAGTAAGATCGGCGTTACCCTTTAATAATTAATTATTATTATTACCCTGAAATTTATCCTTTTTAATTACGAACGTTAATTTATAATTAAGGGAATTTTAATTTCTATTTAATACGTTAAATAATTGAACGAAGATACGAAATAGGTGATTGAAAATGCTTTGAAGGAGAAATAATATAAGGGAGTCCGAATAGTTATTCGAATAATAACGAGCGGCGATTATATTATAATTTTCGATAAATTTATATATAATTAGTATTAGAAGTATTATATTTAGGCGAAGGATATTTTCGGAATAGAAATTATTATAATTTTTAATACTATAGGAATTTTAATTAAAGGAGTCCCTTAAATTAGCTTCGATGGAAGATCGGATAATACGATGCTAAAAGAAATAAGGGAAAAGAATAAGGAAGCGGATATTATCTGTATAAAAATTTAGAAGAAATGCGACGGAGAGGATAAAGGGATAATTTTAGTAAAAATTGTAATTACGAAAGCGGTAATCTTCTTTTAAGAGAATTTTTTCCTTTAGGACGGCGGGGTTTATTTATACGAACTATTCTAAACTGTAATTATTATTTAATAATATTTTAAATATTAGGGATTCGGATATATAGTAAAATTCTATCGTTTAGAAGACGCTTATAGCCGTTATAATTAATTTAAATATAGTAAGGCTCGCTTTAGCGAGGAGAATTACTTTTCGAATAAGGATAATTTTCTAATTTATTATAAATTATATAGGAAATTAGAGTATTTCGCTTTTAATAAGAAGTAATACCCGTTCGTTAGAACGGTTTACGCGAAAGCCTTAATTATATACGCCGAAAGGCTTTACGGTTTTATTATTTATAAAAAATTAATTAAATTAGTATTAGAGCCGACGATTAAATTAGAAGAGGACGTTATTATCCTTAACGCCCCTTTTAATTCCTATTCTATTATAATTTTAGAAAGATTATTTACTAAAAGCGTAAAGAAAGGCCGATTTAAGAATAAAGTAGTTAGAAATAACTTTCGGCCGAAACCTATAGGTTAAATTAACCCGATAGATATTTTTATACGCTTTTAAAACGTCGGCAATTGTATTTATACCGGCTCTATAGCCGTTACGTATATTATTACTATTAAAGATATAATCCCTATTTTATCCGCCGTTAAATTAGAAGGAATTTTCTTATAAGGTAATTAATAATTTAATTGAAAATATTCTATTAGAATATAAGGAAGTTATATGAGAGAAGGAAATTTCTATTCGAATAAGAAGAGATTTATAATATTGTAGCGATTTAAGAGCCGGGTAAAAATTTAAATAGGGATATTTACCGGCCGAGGGGTAGTAAATATTATAGTATTAATTATTTAAAGAAGGGTAGGGCGGCGATTTATATAAATAAAAAGTAGAATTTTAAGGACTTAGATTTCCGATTGGAAAAGGATTAGATTGTAGCGATATTTAAAAATTTGTAGGAATTAACGACTATTTATTCTATTTACTCTCCTATTTTTATAAATAGTACGCTAGAATATTAATAGGGGTTTCCCCTCTTCGAACTCTTCGAAGAGAGATTTTTAAGGGGTTATTAAATAGCTATCGGGGATTTTAATTTCTATTATCCCAATTGGGATTTAAAGAATAGGATTAATTTAAGAGTTATAAAGTTTTTTATTTAAATATAACGGTAGAAATTGAATTTATTAACCCCTCGTAGGGAATTAATATAATTCGGTAATATAATACGAAGCGAGAAAGATAGGACGATCGATTATATATAGATATTATGTAATATTGAAGTTAAGTATTAGGGAGTTTAACGATACGAATAAACCGGTTCGGATTATTATTCTTAAAAAATTTAGGTCCGAATTGGAAAACGGAATAGGAAGGCCGAAGAGGAAAGAGGTTATAGTTAGAGTTTTATAAACGTAAAGAAAGTATAGGATATAGCGGAGAAGCGGATATTAGTCCCGGAAAAGATCGTTATAATAGAAGACTTTAAATTAATTTTTAATAAATTCGATAGAGAATTTATTAATATTGTAGAGGAATTCGTCCTATATTGGAAGAAAAGTCGGGGAAAATAGGCGGATTAGTAGAATTTAAAATATAAGACGGCGACGAAAAATACGTAATAGAAGTAGTAAGTATAATTTAGGAGTAAAACGCTTTTAAATTAGAAGGAATTTATAAAGGTAATAATAAAGAAGAGACGATTTATTTTAAAGATTTAAATAGCGAAGTAGTAAAATTATATTACTTTTATATTAAAGGATTTAAGTAAATTCTAATTATTAGAGAAGTAGGTTTGAATCCGGAGTTATTATTTAATAGATCCGCTTAAATTACTAGCCCTTAAATTTAGCGAAGGGGTAGACGAAATCGAAAACTATAACGGCAAAACGAATATCCTCGCCGACCGATTCTTCTTTAAGGTAAACATTCCTACGGATTATTTACTAAATTAAATTTAATTACTAAACGGCAATACCCCGGTAATTATTAATAACTAAATTATTAAGGAGGATATTAAAGAAATCCTTTTAAGGATAGCGCTAAATAAAGCGCCGGGTATCGATTAATTCTCAAATAGGTTTTTAAAGATTTGTAAGGTACTATTTAAATAAATTATAGCGGTTTTCGCTATAGCGAGCCTTCGGTTCGGATATTTCCCCTAATGGTTTAAAAATACGAAAGTAATTATTCTAAAAAAGCTAAGAAAAAATACCGAGTAATAAAAGTTGGCCGGCGTATAGAGGCTGATTTTACTATTGAATAACGTTAGAAAGATTTTTAAAACTTTAATTATTATAAAGTTAATATAAGCGGTAGAAGAATTTAACCTCCTCCCGGAAAGTTAAATAAGTAATTAGGTAAGCCGTTTAATAGAGTTCGTAATTAAAGTAGTAATTAATACGGTCTATTCGGCCTAGAAATTTAAAGTTGTAATATCTCTTATACTTTTTAATTTAAAGGGCGTATTCAATAGAATTAATTATAGGTAATTATTATATACTTTATAGGAAATACAATTCCTATAATAGTTTTTTAAATAGGTCGATAATTTCGTTATTAGAAGAAAAGGTTCCCTTTTCTTTAATAACGAAATTTTAAACCCTTATAATATTGTGGTAAGAATATTTTAAAGTTCCCCCTTTTTATTAATCCTTTTTATTCTCTTTATTACCCTATTATACTATAAATTAATTATAATTAGGAATATAATTATAATTAGCTTTGCCGACGATATTAATATTATTACGGTAGTTAAGACGATAGAAGAAAATTGTAGGACTCTCTAAGCAATATAGGAAATCTATTCCAAATAAATAGTCGAAAGAAGGATAGAGTTTAAAACGAGTAAAATAGAATTTATATATTTTACGTAGACGAAGGAATTACGGACGGAAATTTTCTAAATCGGTAGAGTAATACTTTAACCGATAGAGTCGATAAAATTCTTAGGGGTTTGGCTAAATTAGAAATTTAATTATCGGGTATACGTAGAAATAGTAAAAAAAAAGATAATTACGTAGACGAATGCTTTAATACGGTTAATAGCGAAAATTTAAAGTTATTCTTTTACGTAAACGAGGGAAATTTATACTAAGTATATTCGAAGCGCTATTATATATAGAGTATTAATTTTTTACTAACCGACCGAAATTTATAAGAAATTATAAGGGATAGTAATTGGGTTAGCTAAATATTAGATTAAATATTTGAAAATTATTACCGGGGCGTATAAAATTACGCTAATAAGGAATTTAGAAACGGAAATATTTTATTTACTATTCGACCTCTATTTTAATAAAAGGGTAAAAGCCTTCGAAGAGAAGTTTACCTGAATAGATTAAATTGAATTCGTCTAAAGGATTACGGCTTAGGTAATTAGCTATATTTAGGTAAGAATAAGAAGTCGATTACTTATTAACCGACCCGAAAGTAGTATTGCTAAAGTTAAGTAGGCTAAGGATTAGGTACTAATAGAGAAATTTATTATATTAGTAATAAGATTACCCTCGGAAACGGGAACGCCCTTACCCCTATTGTAAATATTAGAACTAATTGCTATCGACCGAGAGGAGTAATTAGAGGATGCTATAAGAAGAGAGTAGGTATTGTACTATAATTATTAAGTAGTAGTGGCGGTAGCTAAATTAGGTCGGCGGTATAAATTTATTATCGTTAATTTTAATACGAAGTTTTATAATAATATTATTAAATAGTATATAATTAGGGTAAAAAAGAAGAAGAAGAAGAAAAGCCAATTATCGGAGGACGATAATAAATTATATTTATTAATAAAAGTATAAAGTTCTTTCCTTACTTAAGCCCGAATAGGAATTATTAGACTCCGGTCCTTCTTCTTTCGGAAGAAAGTGCCGGACGTTATAATGCTATTCTATTTATATAGGGCCGGGGAGGAAACGTTTAAATACTTCGTTTTTAAATATCTATAGATAGAAGAATATTAAACAATAGCGACTAATTGGCTATAAATACGGGAAGAATTCTAAGTTTACCTAAATAATAGAATTAAAGCGGAGAAAATCCTTTTATAAGTATTCCAATTAGGCAAATTAAATAAGTACCGCCTAATAATCGAATTAAAAGGGGAATAGCGTAGGGAAATTACGTAGTATATATAAAACTATTTATTTATTTATAATATTAAAATATTAAAATATAGGAACGGAGGGAGTAGTAAAGAAATTAATTAAATTAGTTCCGGTTTATATTTAGTAAAAAAGGCGAAACTATAGAAGAATTATTTAATTAATATTTAAATACAATTAATAAGGGTACGAAGTATTTCTTTTATTTCCGCTAAGTCGCGAATAATTTAGTAACGCTATTCGTTTTAATTAGAATTTATTTTAATAGTACGGAAGCTATCGACTACTATAGGCGAACTTAGGGGATTATTAATATTAGGGTTAATATTACTATTAATTAATCCGGAGGAAATAATATAAAAAAGAATAATAATAAGGCGATAATCGATTATAAACTTCTTATAATAATTTTTCGCTTTATAATTTGAAATTTTTAAATTATTAAAGTAATAGAAAGAAGAGAGGGTATTAGGCTAGTTTAGGAAATCGTCAGTAATTAGGCGGGTATATATAGGGCCGAAGAAGGATATATAAATCTACTAGAGGGTTTTAATAAATTTACTAGGGTCGGTCGGAGTATTTATAATAATAATTACTATTGCCTAAATAAAGTTATACCTATTATAATAGCCGAAGGGGACGTCGAATATATATTTTAAAGCGGCGAGAGAATATTAAATCTTTTAAGCCGTAGCGCTTAAATAATATTAGAAAAAAGTAATATTATAATATTAGGAAAGATATTTATTCCGCTTATTAATTATATAAATATACTCTACGAATAGAATCCGGAAATTATCCTAGCTTAAAGTAATAATATTCGGAATATTTATAATATAGTCGGCGAAATTTAAAATATAACCGAAGTAAGGAAGAATATAAATAACGTTAAACAATAGAATTAATTAAGGAGGACGTAAAAAATATAAGGGCGGGAATTTTATTAATTATTAAGGAAATAAAATTTAGGATTATAGAATAGAATATTAATAATAATAATAGGATTTTAGGAAGGAATTATAGGAATAATAGGAATTTAGAGAGTATAAGGAATAGAGGGCGCGGCTTCGGGTTCGGGCGAAAACTCTATAAAGAAGGATAAATTAGGGCCTAAACCGGTTTAAATACTAAAGTTATAGATATTACAACTAGAAGGGGTACGGCCGAGGGCGCTATTAAACGAGGAGGAAACTATTTTAAGGACGTAGTAATTTAAGGAAGAAGAAGAAAGTTTAAAACTAGCGCCCGGAGAAAATTTATATAAATAGTAGAAGAAGCCCTTATACGGGTATAAATTATAGTAGGGACGAGAAAATAGGATAAAAGGGGAGAAAGTAAAAAAAAGAGGGCGGGGTAGGAGAATAAATATAAATAAATAAAGTAAATAAGGACGGGGAAGCAATTAAAAGACGGGAAAAAAGAGCGGGAAAAAGGAGTAATATTATAATAATTCTAATATTAAATAGAATAAAATAGAAAGTGCGTTTGTTCGCTATAGCGGTAGGTAAGAACCGTTATAATTAAAAGTTAGGAAGGAGCGGTACGGCCTATCCGTAACTGGAACGGAGTTAGGGGTTTTCATTTGGCGGCGTTTATCGCCGAACGGTTTTTCCTTTAGAGAATTAGGAGAAGTACCTTATGCCAATTGTAGCGCTATAGATATATAGCTAAGGAATAAGATTATTATTATTATTATAAAGTACTTTGAAATTGAAATAAAATTATTAGAATTGCGTATACCGGAATAAAAAAAGATTTATAGGATAGAAAAGATTCGCGCAATTCCCCTATATTATTTATTAATTAATATAGCGTAAATTGAAATTATAAATAGTATTATAAATAGGCGACCGATATAAATCAATACGACTAGGCGGATTGGCCAATTAGGTTAATTATAAGGGTTAGGACTACTTTAAAGTACTTTAAAACTAAAATAAAATTATAATTATTAAAATTGCATATACTGGAATAAAGAAAGATTAATAGGATAAAGAAGATTCGTACAATTCCTCTATATTATTTATTAATTAATATAGCGCGAATTGAATTTATAAATAATATTATAAATAGGCGATTGATATAAATCGATACGACCGGGTAGATTAGCCAATTAAGCTAATTATAAAGGTTAGGATTACCCTATATATATTATTACTTTTAATTATAAGGGTTAGGATTGCCTTATATATATTATTACTTCTATAATTATAAAGGTTAGGATTACCTTGTATATTACTTCTATTATAAGGGTTAAAACTACTTTATATATATTATTACTTCTCTTAGTTATAAGGGTTAGGATTGCCTTATATATTACTTCTATTATAAGGGTTAGGACTACTTTATATATATTACTACTTCTTTTAATTATAAAGGTTAAGATTACTTTATATATATTATTACTTTTCTAATTATAAGGGTTAGGATTACTTTATATATTACTTCTATTATAAAAGTTAAGACTACTTTATATATATTACTACTTCTCTTAATTATAAAGGTTAGGATTATTTTATATATATTATTACTTTTCTAATTATAAGGGTTCGGATTCGTATTTACTTAAAAATATATAATATTAAAAATTATTAAAAATCTATTACCTTACTATTACCCTATTAATATTCTATTATAAACAATATTCAAATAATATTTATATTAATATAATTTAATTAAAATTACGTATATTAAAATATAAAAAAACGCCGTAGCGTAGAGTAAATTATTAGGAGTCTCCTATAATATTTTTTTAGTAATATAATATAAAATAAAGTTATAAGTAGTATTATAAATAGGCGACTAATATAAATTAATGCGATTAGGCGGATTCGTTTACTAAATTAATTGTTAAATACGTAATATAAATAGCTTTTATCTATTTATTTTTAGAAGTTTAATAATATTCCTTTTTAATAATATAATAACGATATTAATTACTTTAACGATAATATATTAGCCGAATTAACTTCGAATTATAAAGGAAATTAAACTATATTTAACTATTTAATACCCCGACCTATAAAGAAAGTACGAAATTCGCTCGAATATATTTATTCTTTTAAAAGATAAAAAATACCCAACTTTCCTCTTCCTCCGACCGAACCTACAGCTGAACTACAATTTTTAATTATTAGTATAAAGTATAGTAAAAGAAAATTTAAAAAATATCCGCTACTAGAAAATATATAAAATTAATTAACTTTCGCAATATAATTATTATAATAAATTTTAAACGAAATAAGGGATTTAACTAAAGAAATATTAAGTTCGGCGGAAGTATAAATTCCCTTTAAAAGATAAAATATATTTAATTCTCTTCTTCCTCCGACCGAATTTATAATTGAACCGTAATTTTTAATAATTAATATAAAGTGTAGTAAAAGAAGATTTAAAAAATATCCGCTATTAAAAAATATATAAAATTAATTAATTTTTGTAATATAATTATTATAATAAACTTTAAACGAAGTAAGGGGTTTAATTAAAGAGATATTAGGTTCGGTAAAAATATAAATTTAAAAACGAAATAAAATATTCAATTATATAAAAATTAAATATTATATAGTATACGAAATATTCGAATTTACTAAATATTTAGAATTTTAATTTTTAAAAGGCGTTGATAATAATATTAACGATAAGGAATAATAAGAGGAGGAAGTCGGATAAGAATAAGAGGTCGAATAATAAAAGGAAGTCGAATAAGAGAAGGAAATTAAATAAGAGAAAGGGGTCGAATAATAAGAAGAAGTCGAATAATAGAAGGAAGTCGAATAATAGGAGGAAGTTAAATAATAAAAAGAAGTTAAATAATAGGAAGCGGCCGAATAATAAGAGGAAATTAAATAATAGGGGGAGGTCGAATAAGAGAAGAAGGTCGAATAATAAGAAGCGGCCGAATAATAGGAGGCGGCCGAATAATAAGAGACAATTAAATAATAGGAGGCGGCCGAATAATAGGAAACGGCTAAATAATAAGAGGAGGTCGAATAATAGGAGGAAATCGAATAATAGGAAACGGCCGAATAATAGAGGGAAATTAAATAATAAAAAGAAGTCGAATAATAAGAAGCGGCCGAATAATAAAGGGCGGCCGAATAATAAGAGGCGGCCGAATAATAAAAGGAAATTAAATAATAAGAAGAGGTCGAATAATAGAAAGCAGCCGAATAATAAAGGGAAATCAAATAATAAGAAGAAGTCGAATAATAAGAAGCGGCCGAATAATAGGGGGAGGTCGAATAATAAAAAATAGCCGAATAATAAAAAGCAGCCGAATAATAAAAAGCGGCCGAATAATAGGGGAAAGAAAATTTATAAAAAAATAAAGATATTTTTAAAATACCCTTACCCTTTATCGACTTTTATAACGATTCTAATTCTAATAAATCTAGCGAAAACGAATTTACTCCTACGTCCCTTTCTCCTACGCCCGATTCTAATTTTAACGAATTTAATAAAAACGAATTTATTCTTACGTCCCTTCCTCCCGTACTCAATACTTTTTTATTTTATAAGGGTAATTTATCCGACTTTATTTTCGATTTTAATATTTTACTCTTTAATACCTAATATAATAATAATACTTAAACCCTCTTTAAAACGCTAAAAGAAGATTATCGAAGTAATATTCTCGTATTTTAAAGCTATTTCCTAAAAGGAAATAATAATAATATATTACGTTACGTATTCTAAATTAGTAGCCTCTAGCGCGATATATAGAGTAAATTCCTATATATTCTATTAATCGGCGTAATATATAAAACTAATTATTAGAACTTCCCCTTCGTATAAAGTATAATCGTTATATTAAAAAAAAACTTATTATTAATCTTTTAGGCGATCCTTAATAATAAGAAGGAAAATAGGTTTACTTTTTTCGTCGAATATATTAAAAGCGCGGCTAACGATTTAAAATCCCCTACCCTTAATTTATTATAATTAACGGCGACCCCTAATTTATTAATATTTTTAATATAATTTTTCCTAATATTTAACGATAATATTATTTATAATACTTTAATAGTAACGTCCTTAATTATATTAAAAAAGATTAGATATACGATTTCTTATCTTCGTTTAATTACGAAGTATAAAAATAATACAATAATAAAGATTTCGAAGATTTTAAATCGTTAAAGTAAGAAAACTCCTTAATTACTAGAATTAAATTTATTCTCGGTCCCTTATTAAATTAAATTACTATTACGAGGGTAATATTATTCTTTATATAATAGTATATAATCGATTCTTCGGACGTAGCGGAATTTGAGCGCACTTAATCTATTCTATAATATTAATTTAGTAAGTAGGAAAATATTATTTTGTAAATAAGGGAAATGTAATTGCCTTGTAAAGAGGAATAGGTAAACTACTATATTAAAAAATATTTAAATTAGGAATAGAGAACGACGTTACGAATTAGGGCTATTAATAGTTTTGGATTATTAAGTCGTTATAGCGGTTTAATTTCGGTATATAAAATTTATTTTCGATATATTAAGTCCGTTTAGTAATTTTATTAATAATTATACGAAACGAGGAAATAGTTATTATACGCGTTATAGAAAATAGGTGGCCCTATACCGGTAATCTCGGATATATAATATAATAATTTAATTAAGGTTTTAAGGAAGCCGAATATAGAAGTAAAGTATTAAATAAAATTATTAATAGTAATTGCGAGGTTATTTATATAGTAATAGGGTATAGACTTTATATTATAATTAGAAATAGAGAGAGCGGTTACGAAATTATTTATAGAGGAGTAGGGTATAGACTTTAGGTTATAATTATTCGAAAATTAATGAGTAAAATAGTTATTTAAAGTATAAAACAATTATTTAAAGAATAGTGTTTTTAGAAAAATATAGATAGAAATTATATATAAGGTATAAGTCTAAGTTACGTATTTAGTAGCCCGTTTCATTTTCGATACAGATTTATTAATTAATTAGTAATTAAAACCTTCTTTATTAATAATTGTTAAAATATACGAGATTTTACCGTATTCGAGCTAATAAAAGGTATATTTAGCGAAATATACCCGGCGCCTATCGGGTATAATATTATTAAAAGATTTGATTAGTAGCCTAGCGAATTTAATATAGATAGTAATTTACTATTTTATATCGTTAATTAGAATAGTATATAGAATAACCTATAGATTTGTAACGCCGTTAAATATATTCTTTAATAATTAATTATAAATATTTAGAATTATTTAAATACTATTCTAAATTATTATCCTATTATAGAACTGGCGTAAATCTTAATATATAGTTTTCCTATAAATATACGCGATATAGTCCTTATAGAATTTACGGAGGTCGATAGAAGAAGGAGGCGGCGTAGGCTTAAAATTAGGAACCGGTTCGATTTTAGGCGATTAGTAACGCTTTTCATTCCTATATCCCTTTATAATATTATATATTTTATTAATTTTCTTATAAATAAAATAAACGAATATATAGTATATATATTCGGTTTACTTTATTAGCGAAGAGGCTATATAAACTTTTTATCCGATAATATTTTTAATTTTAAATTTCGTTATTATAGGTTCGTCGTCTTTAAGCATATTAGTAATAAAAATAACGACTTTTATTTAAGTGTATAATATATATACAAATTCCCCTTTTAAAGTCTTTACGAACGTATATAATAAAATATTTTCCTTATTATAAATAATAATCCCTTAGACTTCTTTACTTAAGAGGCTCTATTAATATCGGTTAATATAATTAATAAAGGTTCTAAAGCGGCGTTCGTTATTAATTTCGATTAGCGGATTAAACGTAACGATACGTTCCGAATCGAAGGATTAATTCAATTATCCAATAAAATCGGAGACCGAAGGGGGTAATTCGGACGTTAAACTAATTATTATAATATTTTCGTAGTTTTAGCGATAGCGTTTACGAATTAAAATATTTATTAAAGTAATTAAATATTAGGATCTTCTTTATTAGTCGAAATAGAATAGCGCGAATCGAAATTAGAGAGAATTATATTTCCCTTCTACGTCGGTTTATCCGGCGAGGAATTTGAAAGCGGTTATACCCGTATTTAATTATATAGCCCGCGGGAGGGGTAAGTACGGGGGAAATTAAAGTAATCGAATTTAGTACGATTTAATATATTAAATATCTTTTAAAGATATAGTGCGTTATAGGGTATTATTTAATGTATTTCCGCGTTTGCGACTATTTTTATTTATATATAATTTATATTACGTTTAAATTAAATTATATTTAACGGTTTAATATTCTAATTTTGAAAGAGGGATTGAAATTCGTTCGAATATATTTAATCTTCTAAGAGATAAAAGATGTCCGATTTTCCTCTTCTTCCGACCGAGCTTACGGCCGAATTATAACCTTTAATTATTAGTGTAAAACGTAGTAGAGGAAGATTTAGAAAATATCCGTTGCCGGAGAATACGTAAAATTAATTAGCTTTTATAATATAATTGTATACGTATTACTATTGGGAGTAAGGACCGTCGTTAAAGGATTTTAATAGTATTTAGGTAAATAGAATAATAGTAATTATATAGTAATAACGGTAGGCGGCTCTAATTATAGCGGTGGCTACGATTTTATTTATATTGGCCGGTGAGGTCTAATTGGTAGATATATATAATCTGGAAGAGTAGGAGATAGCGTTTAATTAGTTTAAATTAAATATTAATAAACCCTTTGGTAAATAATCTTCTATAATATAAATTATTATTATATTAATTATTAACCCCTTCTTCTATAATTTAGTCCGGAGCTTTCCTTTCGTAAGGGTTCGTAATCCTAATTGCCGAAAGCGTTTAATATTAAAATATAACTATTTATATTAATTAGATTATTATTATAAATACCGACGAAAGTTAGACGCGATTTGTTTTTATTCTTAAAGGTAAGTTCCGGGTGAAAATCGGTAATAAACCGGAATTTATAATAAATTAATATAAAGCGTTTAGGATTAATTTAGGTATAGTATATACAATCGAGAACCTCGTTAATATAGATACTACTATATATATTATATATCTTTCGGCAATTAAATTCCTCCGAATATATAATCGGAATGCCCGTTCTATTTAAGAAATTAGTAATATTTATTATAGTATATAATACCCTTACGTTAAGTTTAGGTTAGGAATTATTATTAAATTTCTATTTTTCTATTAATTCTAAGTACGTCTACTTTTTAATCCTACGGCTAAATTTGGCTACTTTAATACATTTTATTAATTATTTACTATTCTTCGGCTCTTCTATTTTATTACCGCTATACGTACTTAAGTATCGGAGGCTATAATAATTATAATTTATTTATCTTTCGTAAAAGTTTTTTCTTTTAATTTATAATATTATTAATTATAGAATATAGAAGTAGGCTAGTTAATAATATAATATAAGAATCTTCTAAATTTAATATTATAATCGGTAATTAATTATATTTAGTAGACTATAGTAAGACCTATAAATATAACCCTATATATATAAATCCTAAATCCCTTTTTCCTAATACTTAAGAGCCTTATTATTCTTTACTATAATATAATATTACTCCTTACCTATTTAGAATAATAAATATATTTTTAATTATTTTTTAATAGTTTTCTATTGCCTTTACCTAAACGTTTATAATAGAGTAGGTTAAAAAAGGGCGTAATTATAATAGACCTCCCGGTCCTCCCTTCTTAACGTTAGAAAGGATAAAAAAAGCTAGAGAAAAAAATCGCCGGTCGTTATAAAAATATAAGGATAAGAAAAAGGCCGAAAAGTAATAATTACTATAATAAATATTAATACGTCCGATATTTAAATAATATTAATTCCCCACTCTATTAAACTCCTTTAATAATTAGGTTAATATTATCGACCTTTCGTTACGCCCTATCCCGTATATAGCCGAAAAGTAATAATTATTATAATAAATATTAATACGTCCGATATTTGAATAATATTAGCCCTCCGTTCTATTAAATTCCTTTAACGTTTAGGTTAATATTAATATCGACCCTTTATTATACCTTATCCTATATATAAACATTATATTCGAAGTACTGGCTATAAATATATTGCACCCTTAAATTATCCTCCTTAAATAATTATATTTTCCGTTATTTAACTTTTAATTAATATATATAATATTATTAATAATAGTAGTAAGAATAATAGCCTAACTGCTAAATATCCCGGAAGAGCTACTCCTACGACTCCTTAATTTATTTTATATAAATAAAGTAAATATATTTATAAATAGTAATAACGGTAGAAAACCCCTAACGATTAATATTATTAATATAAATTTAAATACGGAGGGGCCCCTTATTAATGCCGAAGACTATATTTTATATAATAGTAATAATTATTCTGAGAACGAGGATAATAATTCCGATTATAATAATTATCTCTTCGATATCGGCGACGGTAATAATTTTAATAACGACGTTTATAGCCTAAATACTTTAATTATTATACGTTTATTAAGGAGTAGCCTAGGGGAAAATATTTTAATAAAAATAAAAGAAGTAGAAGAAAATAAATAATTCTAAATAAAAAAAGAAAAAAACCCGGTATATAGTAAAAATATACGCTTTTTATAATAGGAATAAAATAAGAAATTTCTTTTATTAATAAGATTATATCGATAATTAAATATATAAAAGTACGAATTAACCTAATAATATCTATAAATAACCGAATTTTTCTATACTATTAAAAGAACTTTAATAAAAATTACGAAAACTATAGTACTCTAATAATAGAGATCCTATCGACGAATAATAGTAAAATATTATTATTAATACTCCGGGTTATATTAATAATAATAATAATAAGAAGGGTAATACGTATTGAAGCCGATATAGAATAAGTAATAATAATATTTGTAATAACGGCGCCCTTCTATATTAAATGCCGCGTATACCGCTTAAAGTATAAAATCTACTACTACGCCCGCGTATAATAATATAACCGCTACTATTAACCGATATTATAATAAAATGTATTATAAAATTATAAATGTTATTAAATTATATACTCGAATTTTACGAATAAGAATACAGCGTTAAATATATATATTTTAAATATAAAGACCCCGGCATTAATATCGGCTATTATAATTTATAAAATATTATTAGAATATTACGAAGTAGGCCGCTATAGAAGGATAAAGATATTTACCCTTATTACTACGTTAATAATAATTTATAACGTTCGAAGGCCGAATAATAGAAAAGTTATAGTTAGCCCAAAGAGGAATTATAAATTATAATTCCTTCGGGCCCCGAATTATTAGGAATTCTAAAGAGTAAATATATTGGACTCCTATAATACCCTAATAAATTCAATTATTAATAAGCGTTTAAAAGGTCGAAAGAGGGCAACGTCCCTCCCCGGCTCTATTTCGAATACTTTTATAATATAATTATTATTATTTAAAAACTATCTATAATTTCCTTTAATGTCGATTTAGTTCTAGGGTTTATTAAATTTTTTATAGTAGTTAAAAGCGGTTTTAAATAAATTCCCAATTATAAAATATATTTCAATTTTAAAAGCGACGTTTATATAAATATAAATATACTATTACCCCTTATAATAAATACTATCGAAGACTGGGGCCGTTAACAACCTCGCTCGTTATATATAATTCTCTACTACGCTTTAACCTAAATTAATAGATAATTATACGCTCTTTTCTATATATTTTTCCCCCGGATATATTACTATACCCTATTACTATAGGGTAATAATAAGGGCGGTAACGTACGGGACAAGGATAGCGATATTTAAATAAATAATAGTAATAACCCTATTACCTTCGAATTTAATACTAGCCTCCGTAGGCGGTTATAAAGGGGGTAAGCGTTAAAGTATAAGTTTAATAATAATAGCCCGTTATTAAAAAGTATTATTCTATTAAAGTACTTAATTATTTAATTAGACTATATTTTTATATTAATTATTTATAATTCTATTAAGGATAATAATATTTTAAAATACTTTATTCTTTCGAGACGGATAGTAATAGTTATTATATATACGCTTAAGGAAAATAACCGCCGAAAAGCCATTAGTAGTAATAATATTAATAAAAAAAATAGCGCCGATTTCTCCGCCCCGTATAATAATTATTAAATATAAATAAATACTTACTATATTTAATTAGAATTCTTCGGCCTATTATAAAAAGCAATTTAGAAACGTATTAATCTAAACGTAATTAAAAACTTAATTAAATATAACGTTTTTCGAAATTAGTAATTAATTTTTAATATTAAAAACAAAAAGACCGTCTTTATATTTAATAATTATAGGGTCGATTACAATTATCCCTTAATAATCGTAAAAGAAATATTAAGTACTTTCTATAATTACGTCGTAAAAATTTAGAAAAGGTTTGAAGACGTATTCGATCCCGCCTATTACGAAATAAATACGTTTTACTTAAACCTTAATAAATAAATAATTAATTATAGTAAAAACGAAAATATTATATATATTTACTTCTAGCGTACGTACTACTTTATATTTTATATTACAACCTAGCGCCGGTAAGCCGCAAATACCGCTACGATCTATATAATATACGAAATAGCGGAGGGCGGACGCCTTTAATTCGAAAAGGTATTAAATTTAAACGAAATTCGTTATATAAATAAAATCTTTAATAAAGCCGAAAAATTCTATTTATTACCCGTAATAAAATATTACCTTTAGATAATAATCTCCGGCTATAAGAGTATTACTATAATTATTACCCTTAATAATTACGAATAAAAGGCCGGCTTTATTTATATCCAATTATATAATACTGTTAAAGCGCCGTTCGACGCTATTAACTATTATATATTTACTTCGCCTACGTACGAAAATTTTACTTTCGACGAACTCAATTTTAATTAATTCTAATATAATAGTAAAGTAATTATTATTAATATTGAAACGTTTAAGAAAAGGTATATATAAATAAAAATAAGGGCGGTTGATAATTTGTATAATATATAATATATATTATATAATATTCGGGAGGAATATTAAGTTTTTTTAAAATTATTCTACTACGTTGTAAATATATAAACAACGGCGGAATAGTTGGCTAATAGCGGCGGTAATATTTGTAATAATTGTACTAATATTAATTATAATAGTAGTAATAATACCCGGTAAAATAAAATATTATTATAATTTATTATCCGAATGCCGGATATTGCTAAATTCCTCGCCGCCTAAATTAACCGCTATTATTCTTTATTCGAATATATTTATTAAAATAAGGCAATATATATTTCGCTTGTAAAGATAATAGTTATAATTATAGCCTTGCGAAGGTTCCGATATTACTATAATAGCAGAGCTATTTATAAATAATTATTATTCTTTAATAAAGTATAGAAATAGTTAGAAGAGGTAAAGGCGGCCGTAAATAATAGTAGGAAAAGTAGTCGCTACTATACCGGTTTAAATATATTTAAAATAATAATATATTATAATTTTAAGTAGTAATTATTAAAATTATTCTGCTAGCGGTATTAGTAGTTTAAAATTAACGTTTTTAACCGGCTCTTAACTACCGACTTTCTAATCCGTTATAAATACTATAAATATTAAAAAGCTATTCGAAATTCCTTAAACATATAAATATAAATTTTATAATAGGATAAATAATTCGTCGATTATAATATAACCGCCCCGTAAAAAATAGATATAATATAAAAGGATATAAGCCGGCTAGAAAAGCTATAGAAAACCTAATTATATATTTTAACCTATATTATTATACGTTAATTTAATTCCAACGTATAATAGAAATTAATAAACTAAAATAAAAAATACTTAGAATTTATATTATTTATAATAGAGAAGAAAGACCTACCGCCGTTCTACTTTAATAAAATAAAAGAGTTCTTCTATAATAGGACTATATATAATTCCAAAGGATTAATACTTCTACTACCGTATTTCGCAATTAATAACGCCCGAAAATTCCTAAAGGCTAAGAAATTTATATATTACTTCTTCAATATAAATAACGGCGAAGCCCGGAGGTAAAAGGCGGTTAATTTCCGTATCGCTATATAATTAAGCTGTAAAATAATAAATAAGTAAATAAATAAGGAAATAGGAAATAAATAATTTTAATCGTTAGTAAATTCAATATTAATTATATATTAAATCCTTCCCTTCCTAAACCAATAAACGTTTTTTAATTTCGTAAGGGCAGGATTAATAAAATGGACTATATAAGCGGCAATTCGACTTTGCCTTAAAAATACGAAATAAAGAACCTTATAATTAAAAAAGTATACCTTCATTTATAAATCTATTAATAATTTAAGGCCTATAAAAGGAGAAACTCTATCTGCACGGGGTAAAAACTCTATCTGCACGGGGAAAAAAAAGTAATTTTGAATGTCTTTTCCTAACTACTAAGAAGCTTTATAAGAAAATAAAAAATATATGGTATTTTTCCTTATTTTTTTCTCTACCAAACACTAACACTGCCACGGGCCCACGTGCTTCCTAACCTATAAAAACTCTAACGAAAGAAACTAATTATAAATAAATAATTAGGAATATTAAAATATATCAAGGTTAAGGAATGAGGATTTAGATGGCCTTTAGGGCGGTGAAGCTGGCATTTACTTCAAAAAATCCGTTAAAATTCAACGAGTAATTTGGTATTATTTTTGATTTTATATACCTAAGTTTGACCAACTTATACTTAGAAAAGCAAAAGTGGATCCCCGTGCAAATAGAGTTTTTACCCCGTGCAGATAGAGTTTCTCTATAAAAGTACAAATTTAATAAATATTTATAGCGAAAATTTACAATTTAATTAAAGAGGGTTTAAAGTATTAAATCTTCTCGTACTAATTAAATAGAAAAGTATTCGGGTTAAAAAAGGAGGACTGGGCCGTAAAGAATTAATTATTAAAAATAAATATTACGCATTTAATATCGGGTAATAGAAATCGGGTTATACTAATAATAAAAGAAGGGTTACCACTATAATTAATATATATTAATAAAATCTACGTATAAAATAACTTTAAAATACGAATATTTATATTTTAATAAATTATAAACAAGTTTACTTCTACTAAAAAAGGATATAGATAATAATAGAAGGCATTATTAAACGGAATTCTATAATTAAAATAAATATTTAAATTCGATCCCTAGATATTAATAATTATTCTCCTCCACTAGTTTATTAATAGAAATTAACCCTAATTTATCTACCCGAATTTAGACCTCTATAGGTTTATTAGTAAAAATATTCATTAAAGTATTTACTTAAATTTAAAAATTACTAAATAATTCTATATTAACAGCTATCGCCGCATACTAATTATATTCTATATAATTCTAATAAAAAGTTATTACCTTCTTTATACTCCTCTATAAATTTATTAATAAAAGTAGAAACGAAGGTATTTATATCTATTTAAATAATATTAATTAACTTCCTAATAATAGACGATTTAACCTTTAAATAATTTAAATAAATATCGAGGGAATCGAAGTATTTAGTCCTTATATTGTAAATAATTAATAATTTGTTATATATATTCACTTCGAAACGATATAAACGAATATCGAAGGAATCGAAGTATTTAATTTTTATATTGCGAATAATTAATAATTTGTTATATATATTCGCCTCTAAACGATGTAAACGAATATCGAAGGTATTGAAGTATTTATTAATTAAATTGTAAAATATCTCTTTAATTATAATAAATTTAAAAATAGTAGGGGTTGCGGGGGCTAGATTATCGACCACTTTTATAATATCCGATATTAAAGGAGGTATAGGGTTTATTAGGGTAAAGTATATATATTCGAAGGGCTTGCGCTAGCCTTCTTTAATTAATATATTAAACTATTAATTTATAATAGTATAAGGGATTATTTAAATAAGAAGGTTATAATTATAATAGTAATTCGAATAAATAGTTTATAGCGCCCCGGCGGCTTTAATTATTATAATTTAACAGGCCGCTACCGCTATTTCGTTAATATTATTAACGTCGGATAATTCCTAATCCGCTAAGCGGGCTTATATTTCTATAGCGAAGGGTTTTATATCGGCTAGTAAATTACAAATATAATAATTAATTATTCTATTATAAAAATTATAGGGTTTATTATAAACGTTTAATAGAAAAAGGAAAAGACGTTAAATAAATATACGAAAGATATAATAATAAAAATAATAATTTACAATTAATAAAATAAATATAAGCGCTAATTTAACGCTAGAATTTATATTCGTTTTTTGTAGTATATTCTCCCCTAATATAGGCGTTACGTATAATAATTAGGGTATAAATTATATAAGGAGGTAAACGGGCGCTATTAAAGTAGAAAATTCGTTAGTAAACGGATAGTTAAGAAAAGGCTTAAACTATTTATAATTTTTTATTATTAAAAGTAATATTAGTAGTATAGTAGTACGCGTAAATTATATATATATTAGGAATTAGGGCGGCTATTATAAGGCGGAGAGTAGAAGTTTATTAGTAATAATAAGAAGGGGAAGAGAAAGGGGGTAATAGTTTAATAAAAGGGGATTTGGAAATAGATATTAAATATTTTAAGAATCGAAGAAGTTTATTGCTTCTATTATATAATTGGTTAGGCGGGATGGCCCGGCGTATTAATTGCGGTCGCTAAGATAAATATAGGGTTATTAAAATTAATATAATAAATACCCTCTAAAATTTAACGGGCTTATAGGGTATTTAATATATAATTATTTTTTATTAATTATATTAATCGTCGTTTAAACGCGGGGTATATAGAATACTTTTATTTATATATAGAAGAATAGATAATACCCTTTAAAATCTAGCGGGCTTATAGGGTATTTAATATATATTTATCTTATATTAATTGTATTAATCGTCGTTTAAACGTAGGGTACGCGGGATATCCTTATTTATATATTTTTATTAGAATAAAATTAACTCTTTATAAATAATTAACTTCTAATTTCGAAATCTCTTTGAATTTTATTAATTTTAGGAAGTTTAACTAGTATTCTACCTACTATTAGACTAACGCCGGCGGCTACCTTTACGAACTCCTACCAATCCTTTATCATATTAAAATAGTCTTCTAAATAGCGGTCGCCAATATTTATATTTAAGAAGTAAGATTTATTATAGAAGTAGTCGCGGTTTAAATTATACGTACCCGAATTACCCTTATAAATTTATATTATATTATCTATATTATATTCCGCTGTATTTATATCTATTAATACGGCAATATTACTATTTATTTACTTATACCTTAAAATATATTAGGACTTTAATTATTATAATATTACTTAGATAGAGCGCTATTATTTCTATATTCCGGCGGACGGGCGTTAACTTTAAAACTATTCCTTAAATTCTTATTATTTAATAAGAATAAATAGATTTTATTTTTATTAAAATAAAAGGACTTTATAATATTAAATAGATTTTATTCTAATAAGAATTGTATTACTTTATTCTAATACGAGTAAAAAGATTTTAATATATTATTTCGATTTATAGGGAAATATAGTTCTAAATAACGTTCGTCCCGTTTCTTTATTCTAATTAGGGGAAAATCTAGCAATTTATAAGGTAGGTACCAAATAAATTATTTCTATAAATAATTATACTCCTTCGCTTACTATATCCTTCTCTATTTAATAATTATATAAGATTACCCGCGATTATTATATAATATTTAAGAATTTAGGTATAATAATTAGGAATTTGCAATAGTAAATTAAACGTATTATAAAGATTATATATATTATATAACGTTAAAGCCTTAGAATTTTAATCCCTTCGGGGGTAAGGAAATTATTAATTATATTATATTTCGCCTTCCCCTTTATTTCCCCTACTATATTTTAAAATACGCAATTTATTATTTATATAATTTAATTTTTTTATTAATTTTTCTAATTCTTTTATTAATTTCTCCCTTTAAGTTTAAAAGTATTCGATATCGGACATTTTAGCTATTTTAATTATTATACAGTAATATATTAAACGATTATCGGCGAGAAGGGCGAAAGGCTTTTATATATTAGATAAAAAAATTACCTTTTTGCGTTTAAGTTCGGGTTTTTTTAAATTTATTATAACCGGAATAATATTTATAAATAGTTAATTAATAATTTATTAATAAAATAAAGATTATTTTGCTAATTTATTTATAAATTCTTTTATTAATACTTTTAATAGAGGATTTATAAACTATTTCCTTTAAATTTATACCCGGTTTTTTAATATAAACCGCTTTAGAAATTCTAAAATTATTATATTATTATTTACGCGAGGGGTAACTAAATAATTTAAGTATATATTATTATTATATAATTCCGAGAAGGTATTTATATAAATAAGGTAATTATTAATATCCTTCGTAAAATGTTCGATTATTTACGTATAGTTTAGGTAATCGAAATCAATAATATATTCTATTATATCCGTTGGCCAAACGGAATTAAATAGGAAATTAAAATAATTTTTATCAGTATTAGTTATTTAAATTTCTTTATTTAACAACCCGAAGTATAAAATATTTTCTTATTAGTCTCGCTTATTTCGGCGGAAATTGAGGTGAAATACGGTATTTTTACCCGAACCCGTAATATATAACCGTAAAATTATATCGCGAAAAAAATATATTTATAAAATATAATATATATTAAATTGAAGGAAAATAGTAAGTTCGAACTATAAAATATAGAATTAACGGAATTTACCGTCGGGTTTATTAGAATTAGTACGGAGGATATTAAAGCGCTATTTTCTATATAATACCTTTTTATATTTAATAATTTCTACGGCGTATAGGATTGCTTTTAATTATTTAATATTATATATATAGCGTTTGCGGATTATAGGGGGTATATTCCGAATAGGAATTAATACGGACGTTATAAGTTATATATATAGTAATTTAAACGGGAGTATTTAAAATCTATAATAGGTTTCTTCTTATAGTTTTTCTTTAGGTTTTTAATTGGGAATACTATATAGCGGTTCGATTTTATCCTATAAATATTTATTAATTATATATAATTTAATTTAAGAATTTATATATTTTAATATATATAATTCTATTTATTATTATATTTATAACCGTCGTTAAGGGTAGGAGAACCGGTAGGGGAAGCGGTATAAGTCCCGGAAGTATTTTCGTCGCTATTATTATATATATTTATATTAAATATATTAATTAATAATATTAGTATTTTATCAGCGCCAATTAGGGTTTATTAAAGAAGATATATAATTATAATATAATCGCCGGTTAAATTGGTTAAATTAGGTAAATAAGAAAAAGCCGGGGTATAGGCGCTAGTTAGGGTTTATTAAAGAAGAGTTATAATTATACTATAGGTATCGGCTATATTAATTAGACTAGGTAAATAAGAGAAGATTAGGTCGTCGGCGACGGTTAAAGTATATTAAAATTCGGAGGTCGGTCTAGAAATTATATTATTAGACTATTATAATTTAAAAATTATATTTTCTATTAGAGGGCGTATAAAGCTAATAATAATTCTATACTAAAGGTTTAAATCGAATCGGCAACGAAAAATATAATTTTAAACGTTAATATAAATTAAATAGGAGAACGCTATTTATTTGGACGGGAAATAAAGAGATTTCCCTACCGAAAGTCTAATCGAATCGACAACGAAAAATATAATTTTAAACCTTAGTATAAATTAAATAGGAGAACGCTATTCGCTTAGACAGGAAGTAAGAAAATATATATTAAAATATTTATTATCGCCTTCTATAAGTAGTAAAATAGATCTAGCGTTTTAATAAGCGGATAATATAAATTAGAAGAAATAAAAATAATATAAATAGTAAATATAAAATAATTTAGTTATAGAGTAGGGTGTAGGCGGCTTTTAAATATATAATATAGAAAGTAATTGGGGGAATAGGTATTATCTTACTTCGTATTAATATACTCCCGGCGTAGGCGTTATACTACTTATCCTTATATTTAGATTTATATTTATCTAATTATAAAATAAATTAATTAAATCCTTATTTTTAATAGGGTAGGTTTGCGTAGGGAACGTTATAGTATTGGGTACGTATAATAATATTATATATAATAGGGTTATCGAAGATAAAGGCGGCAAATAATAATATATAATAAATAAGTGGATTTTATTACTTATTTAATATATAACGAAGTATTTATAACTTTAAGAAAAAATACCCGATAATCATTTTAAAATATAAAGTATTAAACGTATTAAATTAACCGATAAATATTATATCCAAACGAATAAAATTTATATTTACATTTAATTTAACTATATATTCTCTTAATAAATTACCGACCGTTAAACCTTAATAATTTACTATATATAATATTTATTTATTTAATAGTATAATATTTATTATACTTAATAAATCTACGTATAATACTAAAAATTATTAAATATCCCGTCGGTCCTAACCTATATAATTAATACGCTAAAACTCGTTTTTATACTTACTGAGTAGGGAAATATTAATAATATCCTAACCCGAATCCGTCGTCCCCAGCTTTAATAAACCTTTCCGACGGCTACCTATTAACTATAATACGTATATAACCTTATTAAATAGGATATAGTAATAATATTAATCTATTCGGTTAGTAATTAGTAATTATAAGTAGAAATTATTTCCTAATTAGGGCGGGTTATATAATTAAATAAATAAATAACGTAACTACCGTAATAGGTCTAGTAGCGTACTAAGGAGCAAATAATAGCTAGGCTAATTCGATATTAAAAAATATAAAAGTAAAAAAGTAAAAGCGATTTGGATTTCGACTTTAGAAAAATTATTTTACCTATCGAATCCTTAGAAGTAATTAAAATATTATTATAATTTTCTATATAGCGCTATTATAATATTATATATATAATTACGGGCTTTATTAATATAAGTAAATGAATTTATTTAATATTAAAATAAATTTGGATTTAAATTTTATAAAAAATTGGTATTTGCCCGTCGGAATCTATATAGTAATTAGAATATCCTTATATTCGTCGTACTAAAATTATTAGTACCTTAATAAATATTCGTATTTAAATCCCCTCTTCGTTAAGTTCGAATATCCTAAAACGGGGATTATTATTACCTATTTCGAAATATTAAAAAATATTACGAGATTGACGATACCGAACTTTGTAATCTACTTTTATACGTATTACTAGATTTCCTCAAATCCTAAAAACGTATACCCCGAATTAATATAGTACGTATACATTAATTTTGCGGCGCCCGCGGGTAAATCCTATTCGGTATATATAAATAATTTAATTATTTAAACCTAGCTATAGGTTATTACATACCGCTATTAAATATCCGCGTCTATTAACTTATATTACCCGCGGGTAAAACCTATTCAATATATATAAATAATTTAATCGTTTTAAATTTAGCCGTAGATAATAAATAAGTTCTAGCCCTAATTATTATATATATTACTAATATTAATAAATTAATATAATAATCGTATATAGTAATATTAAGTAGTAGTATTATTATATTTAAGGGATATCGTTCTATTTCTCCGCTTATAAGTAAAAACGGGTTTTAGTATATTAATTATATAAATCCAATTCGACGGGATTTTTACCGATTTTATACCTTATAATTTATATATAAACGTAGTAAGTACTATATTAATAATCGGTATAAATATTTATATAGTAGAATATTAAGCAGCGATATCGATATTCCGAAATTATTATAGGTATTATTATATAATATATATTATAGAGTTTATATATAAGCGAATCGATATCGAACTATATTCCCTATTTACTACCGCTCTAGCAATTATTTTATATTATATAATATAATTTAAAATAATTCTTTTATATCGGATATAGTCCCCCCTTCCGGGCTATTACTATTATAATTATTAAAATTAATCCTATTTATTTACATTATAATAGAAAGCGACCTAATTTCGCCCTTTTTATTTTTCTATTCTTTTTAATATACAATACTATTCTATTTAAAAAGCGAACCGACCGGGGTTATAAGCGAAATTAAATAATTATTTTATTCCCGATTCTTCTAAGGATTATAAATAAGTACATTAAATATTAGGTTTAATTCTCTATATATCTTTTCGGTTAGGCCTTACTATTTAAACGGCGAATAGGTTCGTATTATAAATAAATTAAAATTTTACGACCGAAAGGTTTTAATTAACGAAATTACTTTTTATATTACCCTCTAATATTATTATACTTTACCTTTACAAATACCCCAATTTTTCTAAGGATTATAAATAAATATATTAAATATTAGGCTTAGTTCTCTATATATCTTTTCGGCTAAATTTTATTACTTAAATAATAAATAGGCTTTAAATTGTAAATAAATCCGGTAAAACTAAATAGTTCTATATTAATTAAATATTACGAATAATATAAATCTCTTTAAAAAAAATTACTTAAAATATACTAGTAAAACTAATAATAAATATATATAAATAGACTATTATAAAGTAAAATATTCCTAAATTATATATACGCTATCAAACTTTATTAATTTATATAAGATTTAATTAATTTAGGCGAATAGCCAATATACGCCTTAATTACTTCGGGCTAAACGATATAAGCCTTTACTACTCCGTATAAATAGCCGATATACGATTTAATTAATAATATTTATAATAGTAACAATATTAATAATAATAATAATAACGGCGACGGCGATAATAAGGATAATAATAATAGCGATAGTAATAATAATAATTAGAAAAATAACGAGAGTAGTAGTATAAAATCGGGACCGCTACGGAAGAAGCCCTACTTTACAGAGGAGGGGCCTAGTATTTCGTAGAAAAGAAGGCTTAAAAAAATTAAATAGACTAAATTCGCTAAAGAATTAAAAATTATATTTAATCGGTATACGTAAATTATTAATAATTTATATTTATAACTAAATATTATAAGGAGATTTAATCCCCTTAATTAAAAGTATTATATTAATACAAATGTTAATAAAGGCTATATATTCCGCTATTAAACTTTAAGGATCTCCCCTTTATAATTATAAAAATTAATAATTATAACCCCGCTTTTATAAATATTATATTCCGCTTTAAATACGTCTAATTACTTTATAAAAACTATATATCTTAACCCCGTTAACTATATTTTTAATAATATATTAATAATCTATTTACGTTTATTATTTTAAAAGGTTCCGACCCTTCGATTTAGGCAACTATTCTTATTATTCTACCCCTATATAATTCTTCTAAAAATAAGGACGCCTATTTATAATTATATTTCCGGTCGGGCATTTTTAACTTATTAGCGCCGATACTTAATTTTAAACCCGGCGAATTAAATTTAATACTATATTTCTAACTGCTATTTAAAGAATAATAAACGAATTATATTATTAAGTACGTACCTATTTATTTTATTAAACGGTTAATAATATTTCGTATACTATATTCGGATATAAAGTAGCCTTACCGTACTATATAATTCAAAATTAATAATATTTACTCTTAAAAATATTAAAGGTTTCAATTTAATATTATACTAAGAAAAGTATACCTTTTAAACCGTACGCCGGAACCCTTAAATATAATTTACTTATATAATTACCGTAAGAAAATATAATAATTATTACGCGCGTCTCCGTTAAATATAAGGGGTAAATTTTAGGTCAACTTCGTAAAGAATAATTTAAAATAATTAGAATTATAATATAGAATAGAAGAAAATATATTTACCGACGATAAATTGTATTTCAAATAATCGGTCCCCTCGGCTTTATACAAATCGGTATTACTATAAGTATTATTACCGCTACCTTTAGGTATATATTACTTTTAAAATATATTTAGTAGACGCCTTTAATAAATTTATATTAATTTATATTGGGTATAGAAATCGTTTAGTATTCGATTAATAATTCGAATTATACGAATCTAGTATCGAAATTTAATATTATTAATTACAATTTTCAAAATACTTACGTCCAATTCTCTATATAGGTAACTACTAATTTTACCGAAATATCGGATCGAATATAATTATTCGAAAAGTTTTATAAAAAAATAGTTAAAAGTATAGAGGTAAGGGTAGAAAAAGTAGTTTAAAGTAGAATTAAATTGGATATAATTCGAATAAATAAAATATTTGGGAATAAATTAAAGAATTTAGAATAGAATATTATAGCGGCTATTTAAACCCTTTAAAAATCGGTTGTTAAAGTTTAGAATGGGGTTAGAGAAAGTTATTATATATTATTAAATATTATAAATAATATATTAAAGGTAATAATTACGAATTAAAAGGTTATTAGTAAATTGGGGGATACTACGAAATTCCTTTATATAGGGATAAGGGATATAGTAATATATTATTATAAATTTAATAAGGATAGTAACGAAAGTGGTATTTCCAATATAAATTAATTTTAATTAATTTATTCCTTATTAATACTTTGAGAAATTTAATAGGCTCGGTACCTCTATAAGATTTATTTTAACTTCTATAGGATTTATTTTAACCTTTACGGGATTTATTTTAAAGAATTTAGTATTTTGTAATAATTATATATTAATTTAATAAAATTTAGGACTTATTGCCCCACTTTAAAGTTATTAACGGATTTAATCTATTTGAAAATTTTTAGGACGTTACTAGCGTCCGAAAAAATAGTTTTAATTTCGTCTAAGAATTAGATTCCCGATTTTAAACTTACTTTTAACTTCGTTAATAAAGTTTCCGCTTTAAAACGCTAGAGATAGACTAGCTTTAAATTATCCTTTATAATATTAATTTCAAATATAATAATTATATATTACTTATACGAAGTTAATATTAAGCGAATTTGGTTTGAGATTTTAATTTCATTTGATTTATCGACCGCCTTTTATTTAATATTCTTTAAGGAGATAAGGATTAATAAAGTATTAACTTTATTAAATACGTTAATACGGATATTAGAATTATCTTCTAGGATAAAATTATATATTTCTTTATTTTATTAGGAACCGTCTATATTACCTTTTTATTCGTCGTTATCTCCGGTAGATTCTAAATCGGGAGAAATTATACTTCCGTCGAAGGTATAGTAATATATAAATTAGGGCCGGTAAAATTAGTATTTATTACTTCGTATTTATAATCGGATAATTAATAAAGGCTCTAAAAGAGGGAGGACCAAAATAATTAGAGAAGTAGTATATATAATTTAATATTTTATTTATTAATTTTTATATTATATTTACCTCTTCTAAATATAATTTTTAGCGATAGTAATACATTTAATTACTTTATAATAATAGGCTTTGCCTTCGGGTTTAATTAAAGTAAAGGGTATAATTAGCCTTCTATTTATAAGGAAAAAAAGCTTCTCTTATTATTTTACGTTAGTAAGGATAAGTAGCGAGAAGTATTTGTATATAGAGAATTCGCCTTTTTATTATAAAAAATCTTCATTTTTATATATAGAAGAGGTTTTGTAATAATTTTTCGATTTATACTTTAGCTTTTATATTTAACGTATAATTACGACGGGCTAATACCGGTTGAAATGTATTATAGGCTAGCGTTATAATAATATTATTAGTATTACTATATATAATATAAATTTCGGGTAATGCTTTTGAAATTTAAAATATTATATCCGTAGGCGGAGGAGAACCTTACTTTAAAATATTAATTTTTTTTATCGAGTATTTAGAGAGCCGATATTAAGTATCCCGATTTTTATAATTTAAATCGAAGTTCGTATACGAAGATGAATATTTAATTATTAAAACGACTACGAAAAAAAAATAGCGTTATTATTATAATGAAAATATATATTTCTTTTTCTTAATTATATTGGTACTGATTTTATATTACCCGGTATAAGGAAAAGGCTAAAAAAAAAAAAGGTTGCGATTCTAAATAACGAAATTATTTTATTAAATAAAAAGTCAATAATTTAATTCGAATAGAGGACTTCCTATTAATAAGGTGGGTATATATCCGCTACGTTATACTACTATAGCGATATTTAATAAAATTATTTATATTAAATATTTATATAAAAATTACCCGGCCGGTGTAGAATAGGGGTCCCGTAGGCGGCCAACCCTTAGTATATTCGGTATATAACCTAATTGAAAAAAAGATCGTTAGAATTATCTTAAAACTATTAATATTAATATTTAAAATTATTTACTACTAAAATTTAACTACTATTATACTAATTAAATTATTAATATCCCTCTATTAATTTTAATTACAATCTTATATTTAACCCTAATTATTATTTTCCCTAGCCTACTAGCGTTTTCCTATACGCTATATTCCGGTATCCGCTCTAATTAAAAAGTAATTTCAACTTCGATATAAAATAGATTATTATTAATATTTTCTTATACGCCGCACTCTAATATCTATTCTAATTAAGAAGTAGTTTCGATATAAAATAGAATGTATAAATAGGATCGTAGGGGTATTAATAGAGTTTACGGAAACCGTTAAGAATTCCGTCGCTATATAAAAGGTTAAAGCTAGGAGTAAGGGGAAAGTTAATATAGAAGATAAATTTAACGAAGTTGCCTTAGAATTATTACTATTTATAAGGGGATATAAACTATTTATATAGAGGGGATTTTTATTTCCGCCTTTGCTTAGTTAGTATTTAGCCTTCTAATTAAACCCCGAATTTAAAATACTTTTTTACCCTATTTTAAATTACTAAACCTTCTTTAAAAGTAGTTTAGATTTCGACGGACCGATATAAAACGAAATTTTAAATAGGGTAGAACTATTATAAATTTAAAACGAAGTACGATAATAATTACGCTTATCCGTTATTTCCGTTTAAATATAAAACGATATTTTAATTAAAGTAGATAGATTGTAAATTTAATACGAAGTATAATAATAATTATAATATATTCCTATATATATATATACTAATATTAATTATAGTAGAATAATAAAATTAGTTTAAAAGTATAGTCGTCTAATAAAGAAGTTTGCTTAAATTTAAAGGCTATTAGAACGTATAGTCGAAAAGATAGAGAAGAATTATAGGCGGGAAGTTAAATAGTTTAAGAAGAAGGTTAAGAATTTAAAGAAGGAAGTATTAAAGGTTTTAGTAAAACTATAAGTATAATTATAATTATTAAGGCTATTTAAATTCGAAAAGAGGAATTTAAATTAATATATTTAATTCTATATTAAAATATCTCTCTTTAATTCTATTTATATTTATCGAATAATTTCTTCTCTACGTCTTTTATTTCTTTTGCTTTTCCGTTTTTTAGCCTCGGCGCCCGGCAGCCCCGTAATTTAAATATTGAAATTCCGTACATACCCCGGGCCGCTCCTAATAGACGTCCTTCGAACTTAATAGTATTAAATATCTCCTTTTCCTAAAAAGGAAGAGCGGGTCCGCGGTAGGGTTAGCTCCTAGGTATTTCTTTACGGAAGTTTTAATTATAATTTTATATTTAACCCTAATTATTATTTTCTTTAATTTACCGACGTCCTCCTATACGTTATATTCTAATATTTAGAAGTAATTTCGGTTTCGACGCAAAATAGATTATTATTCTTCTTATTAATAATATTCCCCTATAGTCCGCATTCGGGTACCCTTTCTAATTAAGAAATAGTTTTAATACGAAATAAATTGTAATATTACAATCGGTAGGGCTCTTTCAATACCTATTTTAATTAAGAAGTAATTTCGATATAAAATAGCTTATATATACGCAATCGGTAGGGTTCTTTACTTTCTTTTGAAGCCTAAGGAGAATTATTAAAACTTCTTTCCGAATAATGAAAGTAATTTAAATTAAACGTTAAGACTAATATAAAACGAAATTTTAGTTAGGGTAGAACTACTATAAATTTAAGACGAAATATTTACTTCCGCCCAAATATAAAACGATATTTTAATTAAAGTAAAGTTATTATAAGTTTAAGACGAAGTACTTACTTCCGCCTAAATATAAAACGATACCTTATTTATAATAGAGCTATTATAAATTTAAGACGAAGTATAATAATAATTATACCTACTTATTGCCTCCGTTTAAATAAATAATAATATTTTAATTAGAGTAAATAAATTACTTCTATAAATAAAAATTTAATATAAAATATAATAATAATTATAATATATTCTTATATATACGCGTACTAATATTAATTATAATATAGTAAAAGAGTTAGTTTAGAAATATAATTATTTAGTAAAGAAGTCTGCCTAAATTTAGAGGTTATCGGAACGTATAGTCGAGAAGATAAAGAAGAATTATAGGCGGGAGGTAAAGAAAGTTAAAAAGAATAGTAAGCGGGAAGTTAAGCGGTTTAAGAAGAAGGTTAAGTACTTAAAAAAGGAAATATTAAAGGAATTAGCAGGACCGTAGGCGTAGTTATAATTATTATAAAACGCAACCGATTACTATCTTGCTATTTTAGGCCTTATAATATCCTACCTCTACCTACCCACTCGAGCTAATTCCGCTCCCGCGCCTACTTCTACCCGTATTAAAGCTAGACTTAGCGACTATCTCCCTTACGCAATAAACGGCCTAAATAATTTAACGAATACTATTTAATAAATAGTATTAAATTTCGCCGCAGAAAGATTCTTAACCGTTATCCGTATTATTATATTAAATCTCCGTAATAATTATAATATATATTCGTATACTATTCGTAAGTATTAAACTTTCTTAATTAAAAATATTAAACGGTATTAATTACCTACCGAATTCTTACTAGCGCTTATACTACCGACGACGCTAACTACTATTTATTACTTATAAAACTACGCTTATAAATTTTCGATAAATTTATATTAATAAATATATACGACTCTCGGTTTTAGAGGGAATAAACTATTATCGAAATCAAACCCGAAAATATATTAGCGATATTACTATTATAATATTATTATTTCTCTTATAGCTTCGCTACGTTTTTAATATATAATTTATATTATTACTAGGATTTCTATTATAACCGTATCCTATTAAATTTAGTCCTCTATATTTAAATCGAACCTAAATCTAACCTTTACCACTATATAAAGACGCGCCGTAATTACTAATAGGCAGCCTATCGTTAAAATAATAATTTCTATATTACATTTATTCTTATTATTTATTATATTTAGTAGAAGCCAAATCTAACCTTTACTATTATATAAAGACGCGCTATAGTTACTAATAAGTATAAATACAGTATTTTAATATAAAGCCCTCCGAATTTATAATTAAGGCACTACCTTCGATAAATATAGTATTCTAATATAAAGCCCTCCGAATTTATAATTAAAGCGCTACTTTCGATAAATACGATATTCTAATATAAAGCCCTCCGAATTTATAACTAAAGCGCTACCCTCGATAAATATAATATTCTAATATAAAGCCCTCCGAATTTATAATTAAGGCGCTACCTTCGATAAATACAATATTCTAATATAAAACCCTCCGAATTTATAATTAAAGTACTACCCTCAATAAATACGGTATTCTAGTATAAAGCCTTCCAAATTTATAATTAAAGCGCTTAACCTACGCCTAATATATAAAATTATTTTAAAAGGAGATTTCAAATAAGTTAAACGGATCCTTTATTAAAATAAGAATATAATTAATATTTAAACGATTAAGGACTTCAAATACTTATATACCCGTAGTATAGTATATTAAAACTTATTAAAACCTTATATTTAATTCAAATAATAATATTAAATATTTTATTACTTCCGATAGAAGGATATTAGATAATTAGAATAATAATATTAAGTATTTTATTACTTTTAATAGAAGGATATTAAATAGTTAAAACGAATATTAAATATAATAAATATAGGATATTAATTTAATATTTAGCGATTTATTCGCACTATTTTTAAATTAACGATTTTCGTTTACTTTAATTATAAATATTTTAAAGTAGAATAAAATTATTTTATTCTTCGTAGTTATTATATTATATAGCGAATATAATATTCTATTCCTACGTACCAGCGGTCCGAACTCGCTTCCGCGGCTACTATTCCTCTTTTCGATTTAATAAAAATCTACGCTTCGGGCGGCGGCGAACGAAATTAAATAAATAAAGTAGAACGATATAAATAATTAAATAAGGAAATAAGAGAAAGAAAGGTAATAATAATTCGTTTTCCTCGTTTTAATTTTTATTTTCTTAATCCATTATCGTTATTACGGTGCAAAGGCACAGGGTAGGTAAGAATAAATGTAATTACACAAAGAGAGGAAAGGGGAAGGTTTAAGGGTGTGTTCTAAGACCAACTTTTATAGGCTAATCCTAATTAGTAGCTCTATAGTAATTTTATAAGCGCTGTAGAGCTAATACTACCGTTGTACAACAATAACGATTAAAGCTATTACGAACGCTATAATAGCTTTATATAATAGTCTAAACTATAAACTAATTTCTAATTTAGACCTAGTATTATTACTACTATAAATTGTTATAAAGTTAACCCTATAATACTACTCCAAGCTAAAAGAAATTATATAATTGATTAATAATATATGAAATATTAAAAATGCTTAGTAATCGTTTAATTTACACTATAAAAATTTCTATAGCCGCTATTACCCTACGCGGCGACTTCTTCCGCCCTTTGTACTATCCGTTCTCCTTAGCCTCTAACAGCTAATTTACTCCTCCGCCTTATTAATTTACTCTAGCCTTTATTTTATAGTCTTTCCGTTTTTCGGCGGCGGTTTAGGCCGGTAATATTAGAACGTCCGGGTTATCGTTGTAGAACTTCTTAATTTCCTCCGGATATATTTCTACGTTCTTATATAATTACTAATTGGGTACGTATAGCGGCGCCTATACGATATAGTACTTCTATCGTCCGTTATTTAAATTCTTCTAATAGTTATTAATAATTTTAAACTCCTATTCTTTAGAGTCCTTCCTATTATTTATCCGCCTTATAATCCGCTTATAATTCGCCTTAATATCCCCTTTTATCCTTCTTATTTAAAGTCTAATTTTATTAATATAAAAAGTAGGATTATACTTTATATTAACTAATAAGTAGAATATAACGGTATAGTTGTAGATTTTAATAATTTTGAAAGGCCTTTTACAGAGTAATATTAATTTCGCGTACAGCCTCCTTATTTCGAAATTCTCTATACTTAGTAGAACTTTATCCCTAACTTTATATTATAGGGTATTTAATTTATTCGTATTAGTATTATCTTTATATTATTATTAGATTTCCTTTACTTTAGCCGTAATGAAATTTAGGATTATTTTAAAGCGATTAGCAATTTCTAAAACCTTAAAATATTTATCCTACTAAATTTATAATATATTTAGAGGGTACAATTTAATTAACTCTACGCCTATTTGTAAATAAAAACTATAGTTAGCGAAAAAGGGTAATATTCCTATTATTTCTAATACGAGATTATTAGCGGTAAACTCCGTTATAAGAAATTAATTTACCTAATTGTCTTATACTTAATTAATAAAGGTTCGTAAATATCTTTCTATTTCGGCGTTAATCCGTTCCGTCTATTTATTAATAGTTAAATAGAAAGCGGAGGAAAGAATTAATTTAATTTCTAATCTCGTTAATAATACCCTTTAGAATTATAAAATAAATTAAAAACCCTTATTTAATATAATAGTATTAAGTAAATTATAAATACTATAGACCTATTTAATAAACCGATTAATTAATTCCTTTACTATTAAACCGATTATAGGAATAAAATACCGTATCTTTATTAGCCGGTCTATAATTATAATAACGTATTTAAATGCTTACCCTCGCTATTTATATAATATTAATAGCGTAATATAATCAATTAAAATATCTTTCTATAGTGTAAATAGTATTATTAGCGGTTTAAATAGCCTATATAGCGTATATTATACTAGTTTTATCTTTATATATATTAAGTAGTTTTTATAATAAACTTTAACGGCGTTATATATCCCTAATTAAAAGAAAAATTATAGGAAGAGGCTATACGTCTTCTCCTTCCCTAAATACTTTATACCCGGTATATTATAGGCGTAGCGGATTAATTAGTAGTAAATATTTGTATTATTAAAATTAAGGAGGATAGAACCGTAGTAGTAAATCCGCCCTTAGATAATATAATATTCTACGAATAAAAGCTTTTTAAAATTATCCTTTACCTCCTTCAACTACGCCTTCCTAATTAAATTTAATATATAGGCCTATACGTTTTATAAAAGGGTTAATTTCTTATAGTAATTTGTAATAAAGTTATTTACCGACGTCTTATTTATAGCTTTAAGGTTATAAATATATTCGGTGCCGACGAAAACTATAGAGATCTCTTCTCCCGACGTAGAAATCTCCTCCTCCAATACGAACGCCCTATTAATAAAGACGTTTTTATTTAATAATACCTTATTATACACTAATAACCTCTTGTTTCCTATATCCTTCGGGACGTTTTTTGGCTTATAATTTAGCGTATCCGGGCGGACCTATAAGGAGCCCGGCCGGTACTAAATAGTAAAATTAAAATGTAATAGGAATTAAAACTATTATATATACTTTAGAATTAATTATTTATTAATTATAAAAAACTTTAGGCCCTTATAATCGGTAATAATTTTTACCGGCTTTTATACTCCTTCTAATTTTAATTTTTATTCCTCTAGAATTTTAATAATAGTAAAGAATTCTTTATTATAAATATTATAGTTATACTCCGCTAATAAATACTACTAATTGAAATAAGTAATTAGTTTTAGCTCCCTATTCTTATCGTATTATAAAAGCGTCTTTCTATAGGCCTAATTTAATATATTTATCTCTATAACTATCTATTTTAATTAGTCGAAGATATATAGAATAGGTCCGTTTATAAAAGCTTTCTTTAATATTTCGAAAAACTACTAATAGTAATCCCTTTACTCTTAATCCTTAATATCTTTCTTTATTAATTTGTATAGCGGACTAATTAATATAGAGAAATATTTAAAAATATAGTTCCCCTAGGCGGAGCCTTTTAAAGCCCAGGAGAGATAGAGAAACGCCTATAGGATCTACATTTTTTCAAAACACCAAGAAAAACATTACTAGATATTACTAATACTAAAATATTACTAAATCTTACCCAAACTCACTCTCTACTTAGATTTCTATTATTATCTTAAATAATCCCAAATAATACTCCTAATAACGTTTTAATCGTCTTTATAACCTCTACTTCTCCTATCTACTATTACCAGCCCTATAAGGGGTGCTATAGGGACGCTCGTAGTATAGCGGTTTGCGTAGACGTACGTAGCCGCTACTAGTATATATAGTGTAGAGACCCTCTATTCGATTCCTAATTGTAACTACCGTTTTTATACTAATTCTAGCTTTACTAATTCTAACTCTTTAAGATAATACTAACTCTAGCTTTCCAATTTTGTCCGTTTGGGGAATTTACTTACAAAAGTCCTGTAATATTAGTAAGGTAAAGAGATTAAGGCGTAGTTAAGACGGGCTATCCCTCGGAGTAGGTTTAGGATATTTCGCGCTCTAGAGATTTAGGGGCGGGTGTACTTTGTAAGTCTTGAATTCTTTTTTGCTTTTTTTTTACTAAATTCTTATTTATTATTTAGTTTTAAAGGTTAGTTACAATTATGAAAGTGCTAATTTAAGTATTTATTTACTAAGTTTTTATTTATTATTTAGTTTTAAACGTTATAGTTACGGAAGTGGTTATTTAAGTATTTATTAATGTAGATTGTTATTATATCTATCTTTATAAATACCCTGGCAATTCCTCTATATCTCTATTAATTCCTCTATATCCCTATTAATTCCTCTATATTTATATTAATTAATTACCTCTCAATTACGGCGGTCTATTAGCCGTATTCTTACGAGGTCTTCTACGAGGCCTTCCTGTGCTAATTCTATTAGTATTGCCTGTTTTGCTATTAGTAATACTACTTACTCTACTTAGAGTATTATTAGTTCTACTATTAGGCGGTCTATTACGTAGTCGACTACTAACTCTATTGCCGCGAAGTCTACTACGAGGTTTACCTTATACTCCTCCTCGGGCCGGCCGGCTATTACCGGTATTACTATTATTGTCGTCGTCAGTAATATTACCCGGTCTTAGTGGTAATTCCTGAAACCGATTAGAAATTAGAGGATTGCCCGTATTACGGATATAATGTAGCGGTAGGGGTTAGCCGGGTACTAATTGCTATAAACGTCGTTTAATAATATTTAAAGTTCTATAACGATATATCTTATCGGTTTTAATACGTAATAAATTAATATCGAACGCTTCGTTAAATATAAGGCTTTGGATAGTACGTATACGAGATATAGTTATATAAGAAAGGCTAATTATAAAGTCCTTCTTCGATATATTGTATATAACCTTATTTAACGTTTGACTTTATAATTTATATATTATAATAGCGTATATAATAGTCAACGGGAATTGTACCCTTTTGTAATTAAGAAACCCCCTTATAAATTTTCGAGTAAATTGAAAGATAGGAATAATATAAATATTGAGATCTAAGTAGTCTTCGAAGTAGGGTAGTCCTTTATAGTTGGGGAAGTATACTAATATAATAAAAAGTAGATTACCGGCTTCGGGATAGATATTATATAGTAGATTACTATCCTATATAATATTGATAATTATACTAATTGAATTATTAATTAAATTTCCTTTAGTCTAGAGATTTTTAGTAAGTATAATTTTATTGTTAATTACTAAGGTAAATTTATTATACAAATTATTAGTATTAGTATAATTAGTAGATTTAGCGTTAAAGGGGGTATTAATAGCCTAGATAGTATAAGTTAGGCTATTTAATACTTCTAAATAAATAAGGTTATATTCGTTAACTATAGTATTAGTTGGGTAGATATATAAAGCTTCTTCGAATTCTTATTATTTAGGAACTAGTAGTATCTACTTAATACGAATTGATAATAACCTCTAGTTATTAATAGTAGGTGTATTAGTTCGTAGTCCTTTTAAAGTTAGATAAAACCTAGTTTGATTATTACTTTATTAACGAACGATTTATTTAAATTCGATACTCTAATCGAAGTTAAAGTAATATTTCTGGCTATTACGTTATACAAAATCTAGTTTGCCAACTAGTCTTTTACGCCTTTACTCCTCTGTTTTATTAGGAAGAAGTTTATCGTTATTATCGTTTCTAGCGGCTTTAAGGGGGGTATCGGGGTTATTAGTAAATTGGGGGGGTTCTTAATAATATAGGGCTTTTTAATTAATAGGAGGCAATTAGAAGAAATCTCTAAGTAAGAGAATATTGGCGCCGCTAAAGCGTTTACTTTAGTTTTTAAAGAATACTTATTGTAAATACTTATTAATAAAATATAGGTTTTTTATCTCTAATATCGATTTTTTATTAATAATGAAATATTTGTATTGCCGAAGACCGTTTTGAAGGTTCGTAAGCCTAGTACTTTTAAAATTGGCTAAATTATTATTACTAAAGGGAAGTTTGAGAAGAGAATAGATAATATAATTATCGATATTATTAGCAGTTATACCGGTAGGAGTAATACGAATAACAGGTTTAGGAAGGTTTTGGTTGCTAGCTATTTCGATTAGTTTATAAGAAAGTAGTCGAATAAGGTAGGATTTCCTAATACTACTTTTACCGTCGATTTGAAGAAGTAATTGTTTAGGTATTTTACCGTTAAAAATAGCCTAGTAATAATTTATAAAGAGATTAAAAATTATACGTTGTTCGGTATTAAACGTATTATATATTTGCTATATAATAGGCTTTGGATTTAGAAGGTTGAAATTATTCTATTATAATTTCTAGTAATCGTTAATTAAAAGAAGATATTCTTAGTAAAGGGTAGTGTAATTTTAATACTAATTGTAATTAATATTAATAGGGCGATTACTTAAAATATTATTAAAATTATTATTAATAATACGATTAGGTATTTCCCTAGTAATATATTAATTAATATAGAATTAAAGATATAGAATTAGAATTTACTTAGCAATATCTTCCTAATTAGGCTCGTCTAATTCTTCTTCCTAATTAGGAGGTTCGAATTCTTCTTCTAATTCGGCATTTAGGGGTTTGCTATAATAATCGATTAGGTAGTTATAGCCTTCTTTATATATTAAGAAGGTATTATTATATAAATTATATCGAATGCTATTAACGGTATAGAGGTTATTAGGCCTTCGATAAGGATAATATAATATAAATTTAATACAAAGGAAATTGTCCTAATTATCCTTAGGTTTATAAATAGGAAAGTAGTTGAGAACTTTTAATTTAGTACGATCCGTCAAAAATTTAGGTCGTAATTTAGTATAGTCGAATTTAATAAGAAATTCGAAGTAGGAGATATCGGTATATTGTTCTTCCTAGGCTATATATTTTTAGTAATAAGAACGGGTTTATCGAACTTCGCCGGCGGTATTAATATAAATACCGCTAATAGTATTATTATTATTATTAGCTTCAATAACTTCTATAGTAATATTTTGTCGTCTCCTTTTATTAGGTTATAAATCTATATTGGGATTAGCAATAATGATATTTCTGTAATTACAGTGACGGTAGTTTATTATAATTATTATACGTATACTTTCTTATAAAAGAAGTTTAAGGAGTATATAATATACTTCTTAAGTAGATTAATTACATTTAGTAATAAGTTTGTTTATAAATTTTATTATAAATTGTTTAATTAGATTTCTAGTTGTAATTTGAAGTATTAACTCCCTAGTAATTTTATCGTAATTCTTTGTCCTTTTCTTAGCTTTAAAAATATATTTAGCGATATAATTTATAATAGTATTAATACTAGTATATAATTAAATATTAGTATTAATTATCCAATTTAGTATAATAAACGGATTATATTAGTTGAAGATAGTATTATTTCGTTTTCTATCGAATAGTTAGAAATTAGGGTTAATATGTGTTATAAAAAGGGGGTATTCGTATAATTTGTAAGGGAAGTGAAAACAATAGATTTTTTATTCTTAAGTATTAGGGTTAAGGATGTATTGTAAATCACCGAATAGGCTTCGAATTTGACGACGAGTTCGAAGATAGTAAGTATCGCTATAAATATATTTTTATATTCGATTAATTATAGCCGTAAACTCTTAAAATATAAGTTTAATTTAGCTTAATCGACGATTTAAAATATTAATACAATTTAGGTATTCTAGTAAATTCGAAATAGGTATTAGGTTACAAGCCGGAGCCGGAGCCGGAGGTTGAGCCGGAACCGGAAGTTAAACCGGAATTTGAATATTTTCGGCCTAAGCTTAAGTATTTTTAATTTGAATTTGAATATTTTCGGCCTAAGCTTGAGTATTATCGACTTGAGCTTAGGAATTTTAAATTTGGGCTTAAGAGTTATCGATTTGAATATTTTGATTTTCGGCTTGAGACAGAGTATCGGTATTCTAATTTCTAGTATTCTAAATTGTTATATTTCGGGGACGAATATTAGGAGGTAGACTTTTAGGATTCTTATTTAGGCTAAAGTATACCTCTTCTAACTATTTAATACGATAAAGTATAAGGTTATATACTATAATATAGTAACCTTATATTTCTATAAATCGCTATTATTCTTCTAGGTTAATTAGGTTAAGGGTATTAATGTTATTAACCTAATAAATTCTATAGGTATAGCCAATCCCTCGAATTTAGAATTCTAACCTCTACTAGTAATCGTTAAATTTGAATTTTAGGATTAATATATATTCTTTAAAAAATTTAAATCTCTTCTAAAAATAGTAAGTAGTAATATGAAGGTTATTAAGAATATTTCTTCGAAAAATTATACGGCGATTATCGTTATTAAATATTAATTATTAATTATAATTAGGTATATATTTTACTAAATTGTCCTAATAATAATTAATTATATTAAACGTAATAAATATCGTTAGTATACCTAAGAAATTGACGTATAATACTAATTCTCGAGACTTTTAGATCTAATATAATTGTATCCTTCGAATTGTATTCGAAAATCGAATAATTGAATTAAATAGTTTTCGAAATTCTTTATTACAGGCTTTAAAGTATTCTTCGAATTATTATTAATTAGCGAATATTTCTAAATTAAAATTGGTATGCTATATGTAATATGAGCTCTTATTATTAACTTAGCTACATATTAAAGAGTTGAATATAATGTAATAGAACCTTTTATATCGAATAAATCGGCTGTTATATTACTATATTGTATAGCGGATATATTCGTCGAATTTAACGCTCTTTATACGAAGTATAAGGAATTTAGCTGCCTTATAAGGGAAAAGAGTTAGAAATACCTATAATAAAACCGGTTAATTGCGATAGAATTCGTTAATTGGCTAGCTTTGAAGGGGACTTAGCCTAATATAAATACCGGTATTAGGTTATACCGGTTGTACCGGGCCGGGATCCGGAAGTTGACCGGTATCCGGAAGTTAACTGGTATTTAGAGGTTGACTAGTATTTGGAAATTGACTAGTTTATTAATTATCCAATAGATTTATAATTTGTACTAGTGCGAAGTTGGGATCCGCTATTAGATTATTTCGTAGTTATGCCTTTAATTAATTAATATTATTTATTAGACCTCTTATTAAATTAGGGGTTGTAGCAACTTCAAGCTTATTAGTATTTTTAAGGATTTTTTGTAACCGTTTTTAATCTTCTTTATCGAGTTCTTTAATATCGATATTATTAACCGGTATAATAGCTATAGTATTTAGGATATTACTATCTTTTAGTAATGTATTAAAACGGTCCTTTACAATTTCGATATTGTAATATCTAGGGTAATTTACTTTTAAGAATTGAAGTTATATATTAATTTTATAACGGTTAACCCTAAAGTCTCTTCGAATTCGGTTAACAATATAAGCTTAATTGCAAATATTTCGTGGCTTGAGTAAAACAATATCGATTTCTTAGGGTAATTTGGGAAGTTGCCGATAGATATAGGAAATGTCCCGAAGAAAGTTAATATAGTAACCCTTGTACTTTCGTTATTAGTTATTAAAAGTATAAATATTTGGGAATTGTATTAGTAATATAATAATAGTATTAAAGGATAAAATTTATTAATAAAGACGTAGATTTGTAAAATGAGTATTTCTTCTATAGGATTAAGGGGTAATAGTTAAAAGACTATATTATTTATTCTATAGGTACTAAAATTTATTTTATTTTAGGCACTATATTTAAAGGGATCGCCCGGTTGTAAATCGGTATTAATACGACGATATTACTTATAAATAATATTCTCGCCAACCCTTATAATCCTTAAGTTGAACTACTTCTTATTATAATATATATAATATTCTATTACTTCGGTATTAATTATTTAATAGAAGTTGAAGCGGTATAGTAGGTCGGTTTCCGGAATAGTTCTAGTATTTATATCCCTATTAAATACCGGATTAAGTTTAAAGTTAATATTATTTAAACCTAGAAATCGAATACTAGGCTCTTGTAGTTGAAGGAGTTTTGCGCTTTATAATCGGCCTCTTTTTAGTAGTTGGAGTTTTGGTTGTAATAGTATATTGAAGGAACTATAATCTTATACGTAATCGTCGATGTCGAACGTATTATTTAGATTTTAGTTTTAGCTATTAAGAGGGTTCTTTATTAGGGGAAGATAGGTAGGATTTCTAATACTAAAGTTATCGAAGAAATTATTATTAGCGAAATTATAAGTATATTACTCTTCGTCGTTACTACTATTATTATTATCGTCGTCTTTATTGGCTTTATCCTAATATAATTTGTAATAATTATATTTAATACTATATTTATTAAAGAAATTAGTACGGGAAATATTTCGATAACAATTAAAATAGACTTTACTTTTGTTACGGATATTGTAATTTGGACTAGTATAAACGTATATTATACAAAATTTAATAATAGTATTACGGTTAATAGGACGGCGTATTTAATAATATACTAGATAGATAAAATATAGCGCTTCGTTAGGTTAAGTATTTAAATTAGCGTTATTATTATTAGTAAATTGTATTAAAATATCGGGAGAATTAGTTGGGCTAGGACTTAGGTTTTAAGTCGAACGTTTCTTAGCCCTAGCTCTTCTTATATATAGGATATAATAATCCCTTTTTAAGAATTCGCTACTAATATAGTCCAAACGGCCGGCTATATTATTATAAATAGTATAGACTTTATATTGAGAAAAGACGTTATATTATATAATTAAAGAATAAAGAAGATAGATACTAGTATTTGGATTGCAGTCGGTAATATAGCGAGAATTGTAATAATTCGGATAAATAAATTATTTATTAATAATATAAAAGATATAGTTATTATTATCGCTACAGTTTGTAAGGAGTTATATAATACGATAATTCGGGTAAGTAAATTGCTTATCGTTATTATAGAACCAATAAGTACTTATAATTGGGTTATAGTCGGCAATGGAATAGATAATATAATAACGGTAGTATATAAATCGTTTGGGGTCGTTGGTTGTAGATTTTAAATTAGGGTATTATTAAGTAATTAAGGTTATTAAAGACGGTATAGGCGAAATACCTTCTTCTTTATTACGTTTTCGAATACAATAATAATAGTAGATGTATTCTCTTTATTAATAGGCCCGAATAATCTCTTTATTATCCTATTATATATTAAGGTTAATTTAGTTAAATATTAATAGCCTTAGAAATATATTTATAAATGTTGTCCGTCTAATTTATATTAGGTGTTTTATTAAACCCGATTGGCCTTATACTGAATTATCTGGAATTTTGGAATATAAATTCTAAAGCGGTAAGTAGTACCGCCGGTAGTCGATTGAGTATTAATTTATTGTAATTATAAGGATTGAACCGAACGGTTAATAAGCTATTCTAAACTTAGATTAATTTTTTAAACGGGTTGGGGTTATTGAATTATTTGGTAAAGTTCTCGGGGTTGGGGTTATTATTAAATTCTAAATATTTTTTATAAATATTATTCCTATTGAACTCTAAATATTTTTTATTAATATTATCCTTATTGAGCCTCTAATAGTTCTTAGGTAGAAATATCGATTTCTTCGCTGTTAAGTCGTTTACGGCGGAATCGTTGAATTACTAGAGGTTGCGGAGGTTGGAATGCCCCGGGCGGATTATTAAAAAAACTAGTAATTAAAGGCCGGCGGTTGACTTGGGTTCGGATATCCTTTGGGGAAAATAGTATAGTAGTATTAGGATTTCTTTTATTACTAGCGGTAGGATTAACAGTAGATTATAAATTAGATTGTATTCGACGTCGTTAAAATCGATTTTAATAGAAAAAAGTTAATTATTTAAAATATAGCCTATTATAATTAATTAGCCAAATAATATACTTGAATTATACCTATAACCCTCCGTAATTCGGATTTTAACCTTCGAAGGTACTATTTACCCGTAAGTAGTAGAACGATGCAGTATATTAGGTTTATAGTAAGATTTACGTATTTTAAAGGATTTACCGTTAAATAAGTAATATTAATTAATTAATTAATTAATAAGAAGGGAAATAATAATAGATTGGATAATAAGTAGGGAAATATAATTTACAATAGTACGCTTATTATAATAAACGTTATAAGTAATAGTAGTAAGAATAGGATTGGTTTTATTAATAAATACCGATATTAGTTTATTTTTATTATAACTACGATATTTCCGAATTTAATTATACTATTCTTGGTTATTAGGCGGCAGTTATTCTTAATTAGAATCTATTTTAATTAATTAATTATTTAATTATTTGATTAAATATAGGACCGAATTGTATTAACTAATAGATAGAAAGAATAAAAGCTAAAAAGCCAAAAAACTAACAATAATTTGCTTTTGCGGATTAGTAATAATATTACTAGAATTAATAAAGTAGGTGAGGTTAATAACTTCGCCCTTCTAGCTTCGTCTAATTAATCTACGTATTATAGATTAGGAGTTTTATACCGCCGGGTTAAAATTGGAGTAAATTATTAGAAAAGGAGAGAGAAATAACTCGTCTTTCTCTAAACGTTAGTCGCTTTTATTAATATACATTTTATAAAAGGAATTAAGGTTTAAATAATAAAAATAATTATTAATAGAGGAATATATAAATAGTAAGGAATAGGGAGTAGGGAAGGGAATTAATTAGGTTAAGTAATAATTATTTTAATTATTATTGTAATTATAATTGAGAGCCGTTATTTTAATAGAAGTTATTGACCTCTTCACTCTAATATTAATTACTTTTGTAATTAACGATAGTAATCTCTAAAATATAGAAAAGGGCGCGAATTAAGAAGAAGAGAAGTAGTAAAGCGTAGTACTAAATACAATACTAGAAGTAGTATAGACCGAGCCGAAACTTAAATAATAAAAATAGTAAAAACGTTAGTAGAAGAATATATATATAGTAGGGAATAGGGAGGGGAATTAATTAGGTTAAATAATAATTATTATAATTATTTTCGTTATTATTAGGTATTACTATCTTTTATTTCGATTAGTTTATTTTTATCGAATCGTTAATCACTTTCGTTAATTTTAAACTCGCTAAAGTAAGTAATTAATATAATATACTATTACGAAAATAAATAATTAGTAAAGATATTGTCTAAGAATTTAAGAATTTAAAATAGTATAGATATTAGATATAGATATTATATAAGGATATTATATTAATAAGATTGAAAATATAAATAGATTTATATAAATTAAAAAGATATTAGTAAAATGAATAATTAAATAGGGAGCGGGGAGGGGAGGGGAATTTACACCGGCTAAATAACCGATACGTTTTACTTTAGCGTTGTAAAAAATTTCGATACGCTTTTCCTATAGAAGATATTAGTAGGGGAGATAGGAGATAGGAGGAGGGGAATTGACCTATTATCGATAGGGAATAGTTAAATTTAAGTTTGAAAGATATTTAAAATTAAATAGGTTAATTTCTTTCTAATATATATTAAAGAGGAAAGAGTTTGAGAACTAAGAGGCGGGGGGAATTAGATTTTTATACCCTTCTAGGAGGGAGCCGATAGGTATTAGAAATTTCCTAACGGTTTGGTTACTAAATAGGTCTAGCGGTTAATAACGTAATTATTATCATTACAATTATTTATTTATTATAAATAAGCGGTAAAAAGTGTATTAAAATAGAAAAAGTAGCGGGTAAATAATATTGCGATTGCTTTTATTAGTATTAAGAGACGGAAGGTAGTAATAAATTTAGAATAATAGTCGTTCCCCGTAATCGTAAAAGTGATACGCAAATAAATAGACTTTACTAAAAGTTGTATAAATAGTCGTTATAGTCGTTTGAAGGCTTAATAATAACGATTCTAGACCTTTTTTAATATTATACAATAATTATAATAATAAAAGAGGTCGTTATTAGTTGAAGGTATTAATTAAAAGTGTTAGTTAAGGTGAAGGGTAGTAAGGTAGGGTTTGTATTTGCTTCGCCCCGTTAATTTATTTGGTACAAGACCGAAAGTAATACGGGACCGAAAGTAATACGCGATTGAAATTATACTTTAGCAAAAGTCGTACAAACGTATACGTAGTCGTTTAAAGGCTTAAAATTAAAAAATATTAAAAATTCTAAATGATTCTTAGTATTGTACAATATTTGTAGTAATAAAAGAGGTAGTTATTAATTGAAGGTAATAATATTGGTTGAAAGTAGTAGGGTTAAAAGCGATGATGTAAAAGGGCTAGTACGCCGACTTGCCGGTACGCTGATTTGCTAGGAGTATTAAAGGGTTACCGGGAGTATTAGGGTTACTAAGAGTACTAAATAGCCGGTATATAAGCTACGGTCGTATATAAATAGCCGCCCGCGCGTCGTATTAAATCGAATTCTATAATACTACTTATAATTATATTTTACGCTATATCCCTTAGTTAAAGATATTATTAGAATTAAATAAATTTATTCTATTTAATAACATTTTTCGCATTTTAATGTATACACTTTTGACTGAGCAATATCAATTTGAAGGCTCTAAAAAGGTAGTACAATTCGCGTTTCTATTGAAACTATGTTTTATTTAGCACTAAGAATTTCCTTTTTAGGTATGGAGTAGGGACCTTGGCTCCGCAATTAATTGTATTCTAGCCTATTATAAATAAAACCGCCGCGCCTTCCGCGCTTCGATATAGGCCTACGGATTACGACCTCTAGTGTGGATCTAATTGTAGCACCTAGGAGGTGGGCCCGACGACGACGCTGCTTGGTAAAGGCATAGGCGTTTTAATAAACCGACGGTAGAAGTTGGCGAACCCTAAGAAGTATTATAGTACTTTCTTAGTATTTAGAACCTCCTAAGAAGTTATAACTACTACTTTTTCTAAATTTATTTTAATACTTCCCGGGGTAATGATTAGCCCTAGGTATTTAGTACGTTTAATATAAAATTCGTATTTATCGATATCGATTTATAGGTCCGCGTCGATTATCCGTTTTAATACTTTATTAATATACCCAACGTATTCCTCTTCATTTTTTAAATAAATGAGAATATTATTTAGGTAAGCAGTAGCGTAGACGTTAAGGATATTGTATAGGACGTTGTTAATATAATTCTAGAAAGTCCTTAGTACTCCTTATAATCTAAACGGATAAACTAACGATTTAAAGAGCTTAAAGCGAATAATAAAAACTATAAACCATTCGTAGCCCTCCTTTACCCGTATATAATTAAATATAGAAATTATATCGAATTTAGTAAAAATCTTCACTTTATAAATTACGTCTAATATTTCTTTAATTAATAATAATAAGTACTACGTTTTAAATATTATATTATTAACGCCCTAGTAGTCTACGTAGATATAGACCCCGCCCCTTAATTTCTTTACTAATAGGATAAACGCTATAAAAGCGGATTAAGAAGGCCGGATAAATTTCTTCTTAAGATTTTTATCGATTTATTTTTTAATAATAATAGTCTTAATAGGCGATATAGGCCTAGGTTTAACGTATAGTACCTACTTTCCTAATTAAAATTTAATTTTATAATTATAAGACCGGTAAAGGGGGAATTAATTTACTAGTACTAGTAAAAAGGCATTGACGTAGGATTAGTAGTAAGGTAATAATATTTTACTAATTTCCTCTTTAGTCTTCTACGGCTTATCCGCCTTATTTATAAACTTCTATATATTTTCCTCTAAAATTTTAGCGAAGTATACGTATTAAATCGTTACTTCGTAGAGTAAAGCGTCCTTCGCAAAGTCTCCTATTAATATAACTATTTGTATAATAGCCGCTATTTCCTATTTAATATTAAATTTGTATTTTTCTACTATATTATTAATAAAATTATAAAGGGATAGTAGAAAGTCCTTCTTATATTATTCTCCTCTCCCCTTAATAATATTTTACACTACTTCGTATATAAAATCTATTTCGTTGAGCTCCGAAAGTACTACTAGCTATTCGAATTGCGTATAATTAGTCGTATATAGTTAGAATTAATCTCTTTTATAAATAAAATTAAAGGTAGCGGCATTTAATTTATAAATATCCGTAGGGTTAACCTTATTATTAACCGGTTTACTAAATTAAATTAATATTCGATAATCCCTTACTAATATACGCCTCCTACCTAATTTAATATAAAATTAATATAGTATATCCTTTTTAATTTTAATTAGTACTATAATAGTACTAATAATAAATTTAACCTTCACCCCCGCTTAATAATTAATAAAAACATAGTATAAAGCTAATAGTAATAAAATTTCCCCTTTATTTTCAAATACAGAAGTCTATTCTTCGGGTCCTTTATCCTTAAATTAAAATTCCTTAACGAATAGGATTTTACCCTCTGCCCCTAAAATCTCTTCTTTACGGAAATAACCCCTAAGGATAATATTAATACTATTCTTAAAAAAGGTATTACCCTTTTTATAAAATATAAATAGTATAACGCCCTTTTTAATAAAAGCGGAAGAAAGAGGTGCCTTTTTATAAGTACGAGCGGTAGTAATAGAAACGGGGTTAGAAAGCGCCCAAAACGCTTCCGTTTAATTGTTAAAGAGATTTATTAGTAAATAGCAGTTATAATAATTAGAATAATTAAACTATATACCACTGTTCTCGTAGTCGATATATAATTTATAAATTACTATTTAAAAGTAGCCTAAGATAATAAAATATTTTTTATAGAAGTTGTATATTAAGAAGGTAATAATCTCCTCGTAGTAACCGATTTATAGCCTTCTTTTTACTATTATTTTAATAATACTTTTAATATTACTGTCCGCGAATATTATTTTTTTAGGATAAAGTAATAGAAAACGAAAGAGATTATATTCTTAAACGAAAGAGTAGTTAATAAAAGTATATATAGAATACCCGCTATTAACGAAGGTAACGCAATAGTTTTTACGCGTACTAATAATTATATATATAAATAATAGAATTATATTTGGAAGAATAATACTATTTAATAATTAGATCCGTACCTCCTCTAAACTAATAAAAGGATCTTATTTTCTCTATAATATAACTAACCGGCTAAACTTCTATATACAATTAAATATAGAGGCTATTTATTTCCTTAATTATTATAATATTCGCTGCCTGTAGTAAGTTTATTAGGCTTTTTAGTACTAATAGTTCTAATAACCCGGATTTCCACTACATTTCCTCCTCCATTTCCTAATCCGCTCTTACCGTTTCTTTTATTACCCCGACCTTTTCGTCCTTTATCCTTATTCTTCTTCTTCTTTTTATTAGTAGGGACTTTATTAATACGAAGTTTACTACCCTAATTAATCGAATTAAGGTAATTACGAACTATATATCTCTATTAATTATAATAATAGTAGAATCCTTTCTCCCTATACTCCTTAAAAACCTTTAGGTCGAATATAGTAAATATATTTACTATATCTAAATCTATTTAATTTCCTCCTTAATTTATTATTTTATTATCGGCCGAAGTAGGAGGAGTAGATTTATTACTACTATTATTATTACTACTAGAGCCGCTACCGCCGCCCTTATTAGTAGAGTTAGCCGAAAAGCCGGCTATAATTTTATTATAGTATTCGACGTTTTCGATCTTCTTATTAACTTTTTTAATTAATTATAGTTATTTAATATATTTGTCGTTACCCGGGAAATCCTAAGAGATTAAAACTTAATAGAACTTCTTATTAATTTTATTATAAAAGTAGTAAACTTTTATAGTATTAATAAAATTGTATTTATCTATAAATTTAATAAATTCGATTTCGAAATATAGGAATAGTATATTGCCCTAGTAGAGGTCAATTAAGCGTTTATAAATATTTAGTTTAATATTTATGTTATTATACCGATTTATTAAATATTGGAGGAAGATTTCGCCTATCTTCTACGGTTATTAATCGGAATTATTAAAGAATTCCTTAATTTTAATAAGGCTACCCTTAAATATTATACGTAAATTTAATCCTAAACGGAATATAGCCCTTACGATTTTAATCCGCTTATTAGGAAAATAAATTATATCGAACTCCTAAACAGCTTTAATCTAATAGCGCTACGAGCGAAAAGTATTATAGTATTTAATATTATCTTTTTCTTTACTAGTAAAAATAGGAGGGTTTTCGATAATATATTTAGGAAAGCGAATAGTAAGGGCTATTGAAATTGCTATAAGCATAATTAGGACGCCTTTATTAGAAATAATAGGGGTTGTTAAAGGGGCGTTAGAAAATATAGCGGTAATTTACTCTCGTAGGGTAGTAATAATTTATTAAATTTCTTAATATTATTACTAAATTTATTAATACTTTATAATAATAATATTATAATTAATAAAAACTCGGATAAATATTCGGCTAAACGCATTAATAATAAATCGAAACGTTAATTATTAGCTAATATTAATAGCGATTTCCTAATATTCCCTAAATACGGAAAAAGGGTAGAGATCGAATATAATACTATTAACGAAGTTCTAAATATTAGGAGTAACATCTAAAATAGATAGTACCGCTCCTATAATAATTATATCGTTGATTAATTCGTTATTGAGAAATTAGGAAAGCGTACTTAAATTATAGGCGTTAAATTTAAATCCGGACTTTAGGTTAAGCGTAATATAATTAAATAAATAAATATTACTACTATTACTACTAGTAAAATAGTAATTATAATTATAATTACTATTTTCTACTACGTAATTTTATAGCGATATAAAGGGATTATAACAATAAAAAAGCGTAGTCGTAATAGCTAGCCCGCGTTTGGGTTATAGCTTTAATAAATTTGCGGTTTAACGAAGCGATTTTATATACTAAAGTCCGCAATTAACGGCGATTTCGATATAGGGGATAGACTATATAATTAAACGCCGTACGATTCTAAGGGTCGAAAAAGATATGCGTAAAACGCGATAATTTGAAGGTATAATTAACTATTACGGTACAAAAGTATAGGGTAGATAAGAATAAATATAATTATATAAAGAGAGGAAAAGGGAAGGTCTAAGGGTATACTCTAGAATTAACTTTTATAGGCTAGTTTTAATTAATAGCTCTACAATAATTTTATAAGCGCTATAGAGCTAATACTACTATTATATAGCGATAATAATTAAAGTTATTACGAATACTATAATAGCTTTATATAATAATCTAAATTATAAACTAATCTCTAATTTAGACCTAGTACTATCGCTACTATAAACCGTTATAGGGTTAACCCTATAACAATCGTCGTCGTTTTATAGCGCCTTATTCTTAATTAATTAAGGGCAATTATTCGATAGAAGTACCTTATAATTTAATATCCTAATTATATTAATAATTACCTTTCGTTTACCTTATATTTACCCTTCGCGCGGAACGTCCTATTTACCCTTTATAATATATTATTATTCTATTACTCTAATTTCGATTTTTACCCCTAAATTCTAAATTTATACGAAACGAATAGGATTATAAAACTATAATTATTTTCTCCTTAGAATAATTCCCTTACCGTCCGTATTAAAGAATTGGAGTAATATAAAAAATATATAGTTAGTATATAGGAAATATAAATTAAATAGAATAATTAGAAAGCGAAGAGTAAAGTATTAAAAAAGAGGATAAAGGATTTAGAAAATAATATCTAAGTACGTAAATTGTAAATAGTAATAGCTAGTTCTATATAATTAATAAAGTTTAAACGTATTAAGTACGCGCTCCCGAACCTTCGGTTTAGGGGACGGTAGTATAGTACCTTATATTATATTATCCCCTTTATTAACTATATTTATAATAATTCTTAGTACCGAAAGTATTTTAAAATAGTAATAAACCCTTACCCTATATAATTATTTATAGTATTACGGAAAACGAATTTTATATTAATAATTAAGAATACGTAGTAGTTTCGCTAAAAGTTAACTTCTACGTTACGATTATTTATAATATAAATATATATAATTTTATTATTAATAAGAATATTCGGTATCGAATTAATATCCTTTATTTTTTACCACCCTATTAGGTGTAGTTACCGGCCTATACGAGGCCTAGTTGTAAATTTCTCTTATTATAGCCTTTTTCAATTTCGGAGGAGGTTAATAATAATTAGTATTAGTCTAAAAGAGAAATTTCCTCCGTTTTTATTATTAATATATAACCCGGATATTCGACGAAGCCGGAATAATAGGTTAAAGCCTTTAATAATAGTCTAATAAGTTTTAATAGCTATCGATAGAAAAAAACGCTACCCCTTCTATTAATTTTATTTATAATTATTCCTAACGCCGAGAATATTTTAGGATAGGGATAAACCCTTCCTATATACGGTTATTTATAGAACTACTAAAAATTATTATTAATTAGGGCTACGATAATTTACTCTTTAGGAATTACTATAAAACTATTCGAAGACGACGATTATAATTAAATAAAAAGGGTACGATTTAATATATTCCCGAATTAAATAAAATAGAAAACTCTATTATATTTAAATAAATAGGAAAAATAGGATAGAAATCTTCCTTTTATTTACTTTTAATATTTAATATAATTATTTAAATTCTTCGGTAATTAAATATTTTTAAAATAATATAGAAGACGGTTATTAATCTTAATAAAGAAATATCTATTTTTAAATTAGATTAAGAATTAGATTAAAGCGACGATAAAAGATCCGATTTAACTACTATACGTAAATCCTCTATAGAATTACTACGAAAACCTTCCCCTTCGACCCTTTTTTCAATTTTAGTATTACCCTTATATTTACTTTTATTTAACTTCTCTCTAATATTTAAAATTATATATATATTCGGTAATTATATTTACTTATTTATTTCTATCCTTAAATCCACTCTCTATTAATCTAAATTATAAATTAAATTATATAAAGTTCTTAAAATATTATATTTACCTTTTTCCCAACCTTCCTACGCCTAACGTATACCGATCCCGCCGGGTAATAATAGGCGGCCGGCTAAAAAAAAGGTATTTAAATATATTTTAGCTAAAATATTTAGTAATTTGTTACAATATTAAATTTTTCGAATTATTTTATATTTAAAAGAAGTAAATTAATAATAATAATAAAATAAGAAAAGATTATTAATATTTATAATCCTCGGCCTTAGAAGGAATAAGTTACTATTAACGTTAAACTGGAGAATATTAAACCCGCTAAGTAATAATTATTAATATTTATAACCTTCGGCCTTAGAGGGAATAGGCTACTATCGATATTAAACCGGAGAATATTCTAATAATAAAGAAATTTCGAATAATTAACGTAATATTCCTTTAATATCGAAATAATTTTATAAAAATAATTAGAAAAAGATAATAAGCGAAGGATATAAGGATTTTAGTCTCCTATTATATTTATATCGAATATTATTAAACCGATTAAAATAAACTTTGCGAATAGGCGTTTATTAGGGTTAAAGAAGATAAAATAAATAAGGAATTTTAAATTTCCAATAATATTTTAATAAATAATTAGCGAAGTAGTAAAATTAAAGGAGGGTTATATATACCTAAATAAAGCCGTCGCCTATAATATATTTATAATTTAAATAACTTTACCTATTTAAATATAATAGTACTTAACCCGATATATATATTATTCGAATAATAATTATTAGGCTATAAATATATAAATAGATAAATCGGTTTAATTTAAATAGTATCTTCGTATATTTATTAAAAATAAAAAAGTTTAAATATTTAAATATTCCTATATATTATCTTAAAAAAGGCTTAGAGGGAAAAATATTATTTCTCCCCTTCTTTATAATCTACTTAAAATCTATTATAAATTACCTATTACTTATATTTCGAATTTTATTTAAATTCCAATTCTATACGAAAATAACCTTCCGGCGGCTCTAATTTCCCTAACGTTTTTAAAATTCTTAATATTTATATCCACTACAATAATTTTAAGAAGATCGGCTATTATAATTTCTAAAATTTAATTAAGCCTTTTAATATTACTACTACCGGCCTTAAATATACCTATAAAGTTAAATAAAATTATTAGAATTATAAAACTACAATTATTTTCTCCTCGAATTATTATTATCCCCCGAAATAACCGAAATTTAAGAACCAAACTCCTTCCCAAGAAGAAAGTAAAACCTATTTATTATAAACGACGAAAATAACGTTATTTAAATCTATAACGAAGAAAAATTTGAGGAGTAAATTATTAAAGTTATAAATATTATAAAAGACGATATCGAACCTTTTAAATTTAATAGAAGTCTTTAATTAAAATTTAAAAAAGAAATTCTACCTTCTTTCCTTTTACGCGACTAGGGCTTTATCCTACGATTTAATATTTTAATTATATTGAACGAAGGCCAAAATATCCACCAAATTGTAGAAGTAAATATAAAATTTCCGAAATTACTAGAAAATATTAAAATTATAATAATTTAGTATAAAGTTTATTAAAACTTTATATTTAATTAAAACGATAATTTTAAGTATTTTATTATTTCCGATAGAAGGATATTAAATAATTAAGATAATAACATTAGGTATTTTATTATTTCCGATAGAAGGATATTAAATAATTAAAACGAATATTAAATATAATAAATATAGGATATTAATCCGATATTTAGCGACCTATTCGCACTATTTTTAAATTAACGACTTTAAAACTAATAAATAAGGGCATTGCAGTTTTGGATATATATATTAGAATTACTATTCGTCGTTACCTTTTTAATCCGTAATTTTATTAATTAAAATATAAGCTTTATTCTATTTAATATACTATAGTATTCTATATTCGGCACCCTATTATTTAATAGCTAATATTCTAGCGATTTGTCCGGCTATATTACGACTAAGGGCTACGAAAGCAATAGCGATTATTTTCTTTATAAACGGAGTAATAATTAGAATATTTAATATATATATAGACTTATTTTTTGAATTAGATTTTCCAAACAAGGTAGCAAATCACTACAAGGCATTACGGTACCGCCTAACTTTCTATTTTATTTACGTATTTCTATTTATTTAAAATATTAATACGTAGGTTATAAATAGCGATAGCTAGAAAGAGTAAATTATTATCGAAATTAAATTTAAAAATATATTAGTAATATTATATTAATTTAAAAGTATTTATCGCTAATACTTTAATAATAAAGTAATTAATAATTTACTAGGGCTATATTAATAATTAAATCGGTATATCGAATCGGAAAAATTATTAAAATCCTCTCTAACCCTCTGTATTAGAAATTAAATATAGTATTAAAGAGGAAAATAATATTAAGTTATACCTAATTTATATAGTAAGTTAAATTTGCTTTAAAGTAAATATTATTAATATATTAATATATTATTACGGGGTAGAGGTATAGTTAGGGGTAGGGTAAAATATATATTGTTGTACGGAGGAGGGGAAAGGAGGTGTGCGTAGAGGGCTAGTTATATAGGCGAAAGCCCTAAAGCTAGCCCGAAGTTATATATTTATATACGTAACTAAACGGTATAACTTTAAATTATACCGAAGCACTCTAGTATATTATAATAGTAATACTTAGCGCTAAGTAGGTTATAAGTAGGATAACCCTATAATACTATCCTCTCCTTCTATTTATTTAGCGAAGAAAAAATCTAATTATATATAAGTATTAATATTATTATTCCCCCTTTTCTAAACATTTAACAATTTCTTTAAAATTTATACTATTGTATTTATAAGGCCCTCCTCCTTATATTAGAATAAGGTAGCGGTAATAGTAGTTTCGGCTAGTTACTATAAGTAGGATAAATAGCGCTAAGGAGGCCTGGGGACGGGGCGGCGGCGTAGTTTAGGGGCGGGATAACGCTATAGGGGTTCGGAATTATCCGAATCCGAATCCGAATCCGTTTTTAGCTTAGTAAGGTCTATTTATAGCCGGTAATTAGGCTAGGAATAGACTTCTAATAGTACGGAGGCTTAAGGGTAGTTATAATAGAATTCTAAAACCCTTTCCTCGCAATCGATAATATTATTCTTAAATTCCTATATAAGGGGGTAATCCTCTTTTTATTTAATTTAGTAATATTAATAGCGGTTCTTATCGAATTAAGCGTAGTCGATTAAGTATTTAAATTCCTATTCGACGACGTTTATACTATTGTCCGTACGTACTATAACGCAATTATTATTTATAATAATATTTAAGGAGACGTTTTAATTAAAGAGGCCTCGGCTAATTTAACGTTAGACTATAGAAACGTAGAATACTAATAAGTATTTTATATTAGCCGGGAAGTCGAAGTAGACTTAATAAGAATTAACTTTAATAATACGGAAAGGGCCCTCCTAGTAAGGGGAAAACTTTTAATAGGGGCGGCCGTTTATAAAGTTAATAACGTCGAAAAAGATTAAGTTGTCTACTTAATATTTATCTAAATTTACGTAATATTTATTAATATTAACTTCGTATCGTTTTTAAATATAGTAGATTTATTAGAAGACGAAGTCTTAAATCTTCTAGAAATAATCGGCGAATTCGGTAGCTTTATAATATTCCTTTAATTAAATAGGGGAGAGGTTAGGGGGCGGCGGGGAACGAAGCTCGGTATTTATACGAGGGTAATAGCTATAATTAATAAAGAATAGAAAGACGCCGGTAGAAGAAGAGATAGCGTTATTACCCGAAAATTCTACGAATAATAATTACTTTACTTAATCTATTTATACTTAATTAATATAAAAATATAGGAATTATTCTATATTTATATTAATACGTTCGGTCTAAGCGTTAATTTAAGGGTAGAAAGTAGAACTAAATTTGCGTACGATAGAGAAGTAATTACAAAGAGTAGTCTAGAAATAGGAGATAAACTAGGAATTTTTATTACATATAATAGTATTAAATAAATTATATAAAGAATAAATATAATTAATAAAGCAATCGGCGAATTCCTCCGCTTTAAGGGTAATATAAGGGATATAGTACTATATTTTTATTAACCGGTTTATAATAACGGCGATATAGTAAAAAGTCTACCCGAAGTATTCGCTAAATAGTAATAGGGTAATATAATCGATTAAAATATCTTTCTATAGGGCTAGGGAAACGGTAGTAAGTTTAAGGAAATTTATAGAGTTGTATTTAAAGAATTTTATCTTCGTATATAGGAAATAGCCTTTATAGAAGAGGTAAACGTTGTAATATATACCCTCTTAGAAGAATTCGCAAGCGAATAAGTTATACGTAATATTTCTATTTAAGTACTTTATATTAAACGAATTATATTACTAATTAATTAATTAGAATTAAAGCTCTTTATCCTCGGGGTTAATAATAATATAATTATACTACTTCGCTATTCTATTAAGGAAGACGTAGTATTTAGAGAAAATACGGCTAAAAATTTTATAGACCAATAGCGGTTAGTAGTAAAGGGTTTTATCCGATAAATAAATTATAAATTCCTATAAAAATAAGGAAGTCTTATAATTAATATAAATAAAATTATTAGTTAATTAATTCAGTAAGCTATTTGGCTATTACGACTTGGAATTTTAGGTCATTCTAATATTCGGAACGGGTTTAGTATTTCGTAACCTTTAATCCTATTAATTCTTACCCAATAAATTATAATCCTATTGGAGAACCCGAATCCCTACCCTACTTTCACACTCGCCAACTACGATATTCTATCGCAAAACACCTTAAAACTAAGATAAAACTATTAGGATTGCGTATACCGGAATGAAAAAAGATCTATAGGATAGAGAAGATTCGCGTAATTCCCCTATATTATTTACTAATTAATATAATATAAATTAAAATTGTAAATAGTATTATAAATAGGCGACTGATATAAATCGATATAATTAAGCGGATTAGTTAATTAAGCTAATTATAAGGGTTAGGACTATTTTAAAGTACTTTAAAATTGAGATAAAATTATAATTATTAGAATTACGTATACTAGAATAAAAAAAGATTAATAGGATAGAGAAGATTCGTATAATTCCTCTATATTATTTACTAATTAATATAGTACGAACTGAATTTATAAGTAATATTACAAATAGGCGACTAATATAAGTCGATACAACCGGGCGGATTAGCCAACCAGGTTAATTATAAGGGTTAGGATTACCCTATATATATTATTACTTCTATAATTATAAGGGTTAGGATTGCCTTATATATTACTTCTATTATAAGGGTTAGGACTGCTTTATATATATTATTACTTCTTTTAATTATAAGGGTTAGAATTGCCTTATATATTACTTCTATTATAAGGGTTAGGACTACCTTATATATATTATTACTTCTCTTAATTATAAGGGTTAGGATTGCTTTATATATTACTTCTATTATAAGGGTTAGGACTACTTTATATATATTACTACTTCTCTTAATTATAAAAGTTAGGACTACTTTATATATATTATTACTTTTCTAATTATAAGGGTTCGGGTTCGTATTCGCTTAGAAGTATATAATATTAAGAATTATTAGAAGTCTACTACTTCGCTATTACCCTACTAATATTCTATTGCAAACGATATTTAAATAATATTTATATTAATATAATTTAATTAGAATTATATATATCAAAATATAAAAAAACGCTATAGCGTAGAGTAAATTATTAGGATTCTCCTATAACGTTTTCTTAATAATATAGCGTAGAATAAAATTATAAGTAGTATTACAAATAAGCGACTAATATAAGTCGATATAACCGGGCGGATTCGTTTATTAAATTAATTGCTAAATATATAATGTAAACGGCTTCTATTTATCTATTCCTAGAGGTTTAGTAATATTCCTTTCTAATAATATAATAATAATATTAATTACTTTAATAATAATATACTAGCTAAACTAACCCCGAATTATAAAAGAAATTAAATTATACTTAACTGTTTAATACTCTAACTTATAAAAAGAATACGAAATTTACTTAAATATATTTATTCTTCTAAGAGATAAAAGATACCCGATTTTCCTCTTCCTCCGACCGAGCCTACGGCCGAGCTATAACTTTTAATAATTAGTATAAAGCGTAGTAGAAGAAGACTTAGAAAATATCTACTACTAAAGAATATATAAAATTAATTAGCTTTTATAATACGGCTATTATAATAAGCTTTAAACGAAGTAAAGGGTTTAGCTGAAGAGATATTAAATTCGGCGGAAGTATAAATTCCTTTTAAGAGATAAAATATATCCAATTCTCCTCTTCCTCCGACCGAACCTATAGCCGAGCCGTAATTTTTAATAATTAATATAAAGCGTAGTAAAAAAAGATTTAAAAAATATCTACTACTAAAGAATATACAAAATTAACTAATTTTCGCAATACGGCTATTATAATAAGTTTTAGACGAAGTAAGGGGTTTAACCGAAGAAATATTAGGTTTAGTAGAAGTATAAATTTAAAAACGAAATGAAGTATTTAATTATATAGAAATTAAATACTATATAGTATACAAAGTATTTGAATTTACCGAATACTTAGAATTTTAATTTCTAAAAGGCGTCGACGATAATATTAATAACGAAGAATAATAAGAAGAGGAAATTAAATAAGAACGGGAAGTCGAATAATAAGAGGAAGTCGAATAAGAGAAGGGGGTCGAATAAGAAAAGGGGGTTAAATAATAGGAAGAAATCGAATAATAAAAAAAGGTCGAATAATAGGAGGAAGTCGAATAATAGGAAGAGGTTGAATAATAGGAGGAAGTCGAATAATAGGAAGCGGTTAAATAATAAAGGGAAGTCGAATAAGAGAAAAAAATCGAATAATAAGAAGCGGCCGAATAATAAGAAGTAGCCGAATAATAAAAGGCGGCCGAATAATAGGAAGCGGCCGAATAATAGGAGGCGGCCGAATAATAAGAAGAAATTGAATAATAAGAGGCGGCCGAATAATAGGAAGTAGTCGAATAATAGGAGGAAGTCGAATAATAAGAGGCGGCCGAATAATAGGAAGAAGTCGAATAATAAGAGGAGGTCGAATAATAAGAGGCGGCTGAATAATAGGGGGCGGCCGAATAATAAGAAGCGGCCGAATAATAGGAAGAAGTCGAATAATAGGAGGAAGTCGAATAATAGAAAGCGGCTAAATAATAGGGGGAAATCGAATAATAAGAGGAGGTCGAATAATAAAAAGCGGTTAAATAATAAGGGGAAGTCGAATAATAGGAGGCGGCCGAATAATAGGAAGCGGCCGAATAATAGGAAGCGGCCGAATAATAGGGGAAAGAAAACCTATAAAAAGATAAAAATATTCTTAAAATGCCCCCGCCCTTTATCGACCTCTACGACGATTTTAATTTTAATAAATTTAGTAAAGACGAATTTATTCCTACGTCCCTTCCTCTTACGCCTAATTTTAATTCTAATAAATCTAATAAAAACGAATTTATTCTTACGTCCCTTCTTCTTATACTTAACGCTTTTTTATTTTATAAAGGTAATTCGTTTAACTTTATTCTCGATTTTAATATTTTACTCCTTAACGCCCAATATAATAATAATACCTAAACCCTCTTTAAAACGCTAGAAGAAAATTATCGAAATAGTATTCTTATATTCTAAAGCTACTTCTTAGAAGGAAATAATAATAATATACTATATTATACGTTTTAAATTAGCAACTTCTAGTACAATATATAGAGCAAATTCCTATATACTCTATTAATCGGTATAATATATAAGACTAATTATTAGAACTTCCCCTTCGTATAGGGTATAATCGTTATACTAGAAAAGACTTTACTATTAATTTTTTAGGCGATTTTTAATAATAAGAAGGAAGATAGGTTTATTTTCTTCGTCGAACGTATTAAAAACGCAATTAACGATTTTAAAATCCCTTACCTTTAATTTATTATAATTAATAGCGACCCCTAATTTATTAATACTTTTAATATAATTTTTCCTAATATTTAACGATAATACTACTTATAGTATTTTAATAGTAATATCTTTAATTATATTGAGAAAGACTAAGTATACGATTTCTTATCCTTATTTAATTACGAAGTATAAAAATAATACAATAATAAAGATTTTGAAAATTTTAAATTATTAAAGCGAGAAAACTCCTTAATTACTAGAATTAAATTTATTCCTAATCCTTTACTAAATTAGATTACTACTACAAAGGTAATATTATTCTTTATATAATAATATATAATCGACTCCTCGGATATAGTAGAGTTTGAACGTACTTAATCTATTCTATAATATTAATTTAATAAGTAGGAGGATATTATCTCGTAAATAAGGGAAATATAATTATTCTATAAAAAGGAATAAGTAAATTACTATATTAAAAAATATTTAAATTAGGGATAAAAAACGACGTTGCGAATCGGGGCTATTAATAGCTTTAGATTACTAAGTCGTTATAGTAATTTAATTTCGGTATATAAAACTTATTTTCGATATATTAAATCTATTTAATAATTTTATTAATAATTGTATAAAACGAGGAAATAGTTATTATATATATTATAGAAGATAGGCGGCTTTATATTAGTAATTTTGGATATATAATATAATAATTTAATTAAGGCTTTAGGGAAGCCGAATATAGAAATAAAGTATTAAATAAAGTTATTAATAGTAATTACGAAATTATTTATATAATAATAGAATATAGACTTTATATTATAATTAGAAATAGAAAAAATAGTTGCGAAGTTATTTATAAAGGAGTAGGGTATAGACTTTAAATTGTAATTATTCGAAAACTAACGAGTAAAATAACTATTTGGGGTATAAGATAATTAGTTAAAGAATAGTATTTTTAAAAAAATATAGATAAAAGCTATATATAAAGCGTAAATTTAAATTATATATTTAATAGCCCGTTTTATTTTCGATATAGATTTATTAACTAATTAGTAATTAAAACCCTCCCTATTAATAATCGTCAAAATATATAAGATCTTACTATATTCGAACTAATAAAAAATATACTTAGCGAAATATACCTAGCGCCTATCGGGTATAATATTATTAAAAGGCTTAATTAATAATTTAGCAAATTCGATACAAATAATAATTTACTATTTTATATTATTAATTAAAATAATATATAGAATAACCTATAGACCTGCAACGCCGTTAAATATATTCTCTAATAGCCGATTATAAATATTTAGAATTATTTAAATACTATTTTAAACTATTATCCTATTATAGAATCGGCGTAAATCCTAATATATAATTTTCCTATAGATATACGCAATATAATCTTTATAAAATTTATAGAAGTCGATAGAAGAAAAAGGCGGCGTAAATTTAAAATTAAGAACCAATTCGATTTTAAGCGATTAATAACGCTTCTCATTCCTATATCCCTCCGTAATATTATATATTTTATTAATCTTCTTATAAATAAAATAAATAAATATATAATATATATATTCAATTTACTTTACTAATAAAGAAGCCGTATAAGCTTTTTATTTAATAACGTCTTTAATTTTGAATTTTACTACTACAAGTTCGTCGTCTTTAAGCATACTAATAATAAAAATAATAATTTCTATTTAAATATATAATATATACGCGAATTCCCCCTTTAAAATCTTTATAAACGTATATAATAAAATATCTTCTTTATTATAAATAATAATCCCCTAGACTTCTTCGCCTAAAAAGTTCTATTAGCGTCGATTAATACAATTAATAAAGGTTTTAAAACAACGCTCATTATTAATTTCGATTAGCGGATTAAGCGTAACGATACGTTCTAAATCGAAGGACTAATTCGATTATCCGATAAAATCGGAGACTAAAAGGGGTAATTCGGACGTCGAAATTAATTATTATAGTATTTTCGCAGCTTTAGTAATAGCGTTTACGAATTAAAATATTTGTCGAAGTAATTAAATATTAGAATTTTCTTCGCTAATCGAAATAGAATAATACGAATTAAAATTAGAGAAAATTACGTCTCCCCTTTATATTAATCTATTTAATAAGGAATTTAAAAGCGGCTATACCTATATTTAATTATATAGCCCGCGGGAGGGGTAAATATAGAGGAAGTTAGGATAATCGAATTTAATACAATTTAATATATTAAATATCCCTTAAAGATATAGCGTATTATAAAGTATTATTTAATATACTTCTACATTTATAATTATTCCTATTTATATATAATCTATATTATATCCAAATTAAATCCTACTTAACGTATAACTATTTTACTTATAAATTCCAATAAAAGTATTTAAATCCTAATAAACATCGATTTTCCTCCTATTCTATCCTTTCCGGTTCGTAACCCTCCCGCCAAATTAACCCCGAATTACAAAGGAAATTAAATTATATTTAATAATTTAATATTCCGACTTTAAAAAAAAGACCGAAATTTATTCGAATACATTCAATTATTTAAAAGATAAAAAATACCCGACTCTCCTCTTCTTCTAACCGAGCCTATAATTAAATTATAACTTTTAATTATTAATATAAAGCGTAATAGAAGAAGACCTAGAAAATATCCGCTACTAGAGAATATATAAGATTAATTAGCTTTTATAATATAATTATATATATATTACCGCCGAGAATAAGGACTATTACTAAAGGACTTTAATAATATTTAGATAAATAGAATAATAGTAATTATATAATAATAATAGTAGGCGGCTCTAATTATAGCAACGGCTACAATTTCATTTATATTAGCCGGCGAAGTCCAATCGGTAAATATATATAATCCGGAAGAATAGGAAATAACGCTTAATTAATTCAAATCAAATATTAATAAACCTTTTAGTAAATAATCTTCTACAATATAAATTATTACTATATTAATTACTAACCCCTTCCTTTATAGCCTAATCCGGAACCTTCTTCTTATAAGGGTTTGCAATCCTAATCGCTAAGGGTATTTAATATTAAAATATAACTATCTATACTAACTAGACTATTATTATAAATACTAACGAAAGTTAAACACGACTTATTTTTATTTTTAAGGGTAAGCTCCGGGTAAAGATCGGTAATAAACCGGAGTTTATAATAAATTAATATAAAACGTTTAGGATTAATCTAAATATAGTATATATAATTAAGAACTTTATTAATATAAATATTACTATATATATTATATATCTTTTAGTAATTAAATTCTTCTAAATATATAATTGGAATACCCGTTCTATTTAGGAAATTAGCAATATCTACTATAGCGTATAGTACCCCTACATTAGGTTTAGGCTAGGGATTACTATTAAATTTCCGTTTTTCTATTAATTCTAAATACGTCTACTTCTCAATTCTACAACTAAATTTAATTACTTTAATATATTTTATTAATTACTTACTATCCTTCGGCTCTTTTATCTTATTACTACTATATATACTTAAATATCGGAAGTTATAATAACTATAATTCATTTATCTTTCGCGAAGGTTTTTTCTTCTAATTTATAATATTATTAATTATAGAATATAGAAGTAGGCTAATTAATAATATAATATAAGAATCTTCTAAATTTAATATTATAATCGGTAACCAATTATATTTAATAAATTATAATAAGACCTATAAATATAACCCTATATATATAAATCCTAATCCCCTTTTTCTTAATACTTAAGAGCTTTATTATTCTTTATTATAATATAATATTACTCCTTACTTATTTGGAATAATAAATATATTTTTAACTATTTTCTAATAATTTTCTATCGCCTTTACTTAAATATCTATAATAAAGTAGGCCAAAAAAGGGCGCGGTCGTAGTAGACCTCCCGGTCCTCCCCTCTTAATACTAGAGAGGATAAAAAAAATTAGAGAAAAAAATCGCTAATCGTTATAAAAATATAGGGATAAGAAAAAGGCCGAGAGGTAATAATTATTATAATAGATATTAGTACGTCCGATATTTAAATAATACTAATTCTCCGCTCTATTAAACTCCTTTAACAATTAAATTAATATTATCGACCTTTCGTTACGTCCTATCCTATATATAGCCGAAAAGTAATAACTACTATAATAAATATTAATACGTCCGATATTTGAATAATATTAACCCCTTATTCTATTAAATTCCTTCGATACTTAGATTAATATTAATATCGACCTTTCGTTACGCCCTATCCCGTATATAAACATTATACCCGAAGTACCGGCTATAAATATATCGCACCTTTAAATTATCTTCCCTAAACAATTATATCTTCTACTACTTAATTCCTAATTAATATATATAATATTATTAATAATAGTAATAAGAATAATAGCTTAATTACTAAACGTCTTAGAAGAATTATTTTTACAACTCCCTAATTTATTTTATATAAATAAAGTAAATATATTTATAAATAATAATAATAGTAGAAAACCCCTAACGATTAATATTATTAGTATAAATCTAAATATAGAAGGGCTCTCCGCTAATACCGAAGATTATATCCTATATAATAATAATAATTACTCCGAAAACGAAGATAGTAATTCCAATTATAATAATTATCTCTTCAATATCGGCAATAGTAATAATTCTAATAACGATACTTATAGCCCAAATACTCTAATTACTATACATTTACTAAGGAGTAGCTTAGGGGAAAATATTCTAATAAGAATAGAGGAGGTAGAAGAAGATAAGTAATTCTAAATAGAAGAAGAAGAAAACCCGGTACGTAGTAAAAGTATACGCCTTCTATAGTAGGAGTAGAATAAGAAATTTCTTTTATTAATAAAATTATATTAATAATTAAATATATAAAAGTACGAATTAACCCGACGATATCTATAAATAGCCGAATTTCTCTATACTATTAGAAGAATTCTAATAAAGACTACGAGAATTGTAGTACTCCGATAATAGGGATTTTATCGACGAATAATAGTAAAATACTACTATTAACGCTCCGGGCTATATTAATAGTAATAATAATAAAAAGGGTAATACGCACCGAGGCCGACGTAGAACGAATAATAATAATATTTATAACGACGGCGCCTTTTTATATTAAATACTATATATACTATTTAAAATATAAAATTTATTATTATACCTATATATAATAGTATAATTACCACTATTAGCTAACGTTATAGTAGAATTTACTATAGAATTATAAATGTTATTAAATTATACGTTCGAATCCTACAAATAAGAATATAGTACCGAATATATATATTTTAAATATAAAGACCTTAGTATTAGTATTAACTACTATAATTTATAAAATATTATTAAAATGTTATTAAGTAAGCCGCTATAGAAGGATAGAAATACTTACCCTTATTACTACGCCAATAATAATTTATAATATTCGAAGGCTAAATAATAGAAAAATTATAGTTAGTCCGAAGAGGAATTGTAAATTACGGTTCCTTTAGGCTCCGAATTGCTAAGGGTTTTAAAGAACGAATATATTAAATTCCTATAATACCCTAATAAATTTAATTACTAATAAGTATTTAAAGGGTTAAAAGAAGGCGGCGTCTCTCCCTAATTCTATTTCGAATACTTCTATAATATAATTATTACTATTTAAAAGCCATTTATAATTTCTTTTAACGTCGATTCAGTTCTAAAGTTTATTAAATTTTTTATAGTAGTTAAAGATAGTCTTAAATAGATTCCCGATTATAAAGTATATTTTAATTTTAAAAGCGACGTCTATATAAATATAAATATATTATTACCCCCTACAGTAAATACTATCGAAGACCGGGGCTATTAATAGCCTTGTTTATTATATATAATTCCCTATTACACTTTAACCTAGGTCAATAAATAATTATACGCTCTTCTCTACGTATTCTTCCCCTAAATATATTACTATACTTTATTACTATAAAGTAATAATAAGAGTAGTAATATATAGGACGAAAATAGCAATATTTAAATAAATAATAGTAATAATTTTACTACCTTCGAACTTAATACCAGCCCTTATAGGCGGTTACAAAGGGAGTAGGCGTTAAAGTATAAATTCGGTAATAATAGCCCGTTATTAAAGAGTATTATTCCGTTGGAGTATTTAATTATTTAATTAAATTATATCTTTATATTAACTATTTATAATTCTATTAAGGATAATAATATTTTAGAATACTTTACTCTCTTAAAACGGATAGTAATAACTATTATATATATATTTAAGGAAAGTAACCGCCGAAAAACTATTAATAGCGATAGTACTAACGAAGAAAACGGCGCTGACTTTTCTACCCCGTATAATAATTACTAAATATAAATAAATATTTGCTATATTTAATTAAAGTTCTTCGGCTTACTATAAGAGGTAATTTAAGAACGTATTAATTTAAGCGTAGCTAAAAACTTAATTAAATACAACGTTTTTTGAAATTAGTAATTAATCTTTAATATTAAAAATAAGAAAATTATTTTTATATTTAATAATTATAGGATTAATTACGGCTATCCTTTAACAATTGTAAAAGAAATATTAAATATTTTTTATAATTATATTATAAAAATCCAGAAAAGGTTTAATAACGTATTCGATCCCGCCTACTACAAAGTAGATACGTTTTACCTAAACCTTAATAAATAAATAACTAATTATAGTAAAGACGAAAATATTATATATATTTACTTCTAATATATATATTACTTCGTATTCCGTATTATAGCCCAATGCTAGTAAGCCGTAAATATTATTATAATCCGTATAGTATACGAAATAGCGGGGGGCGGACGCCCTTAATTCGAAAAAGTATTAAATTTAAATGAAATTTATTATATAGACGAAGTCTTTAATAAAGCCGATAAACGCCTATTACCCGTAGTAAAATATTATCCTTAAATAATAATTTCCGGCTATAGGAATATTATTATAATTATTACCTTTAATAATTATAAACGAGAGGCCGGCCTTATTTATACCTAATTATATAATACTATTAAAATGCCATTCGATATTACTAATTATTATATATTTATTTCGCCTACGTACGAAGATCTTACTCTCGACGAATTCTATTTTAATTAATTCTAATATAACGGTAAGGCGGTTACTATTAATATTTAAATATTTAAAAAGGGGTATATACGGATAAAAATAAAGGCGGTTAGTAATTTATATAATATATAATATATATTATATAATATTCGGGAGGAATATTAGGTTTTTTTAAAATTATTCTACTATATTATAAATATATAAATAATAGTAAAACGGTTAGCTAGTAGCGGCGGTAGTATTTATAATAGCCGTACTAATACTAATTGTAGTAGTAGTAGCAATACCTAGTAAAACGAAGTATTACCGTAGTTTATTATCCGAACGCCGGATATTACCGAGTTCCTCGCCGCTTAAATTAATTACTATTACTTTTTATTCGAATATATTTACTAGAATATAGTAACGCGTATTTTACTTATAGAAATAATAATTATAATTATAGTTTTGCAAAAGCTCTAATATTACTATAATAGTAGAGCTATTTACGAATAATTATTATTCTTTAATAAAATATAAAAGTAATTAGAAGAGGTAGAGGCGGCTATAAGTAATAGTAGGAAAAGTAATTATTATTATACTAATTTAAATATATTTAAAATAATAATATATTACAGCTTTAGGTAATAATTATTAGAATTATTCTACTAGTAATATTAGTAATTTAAAACCAACGCTTTTAACCGGCTTCTAATTACTAATTTTCTAATCCGCTACGAATATTATAAATATTAAAAAATTATTCGAAATTCCCTAAGTATATAAATATAAATTTTATAATAGGATGAATAATTCGTTAACTATAATATAACCGCCCTATAAAGAATAGACGTAATATAAGAAAATACGAGCCGGCTAGAGAAATTACGGAAAATCTAATTATATATTTTAATTTATATTATTATATATTAGTTTAATTCCGACGTATAGTAGAAATTAGTAGATTAAAATAAGAAATACCCGGAATTTATACTATTTATAGCGGAGAGGAAGGACTTACCGCCGTTTTACTTCAATAAAATAAAGGAGTTCTTCTATAATAAAACTATATATAATTCTAAAGGATTAATATTTCTACTACTATATTTCGCAATTAATAACGCCCGAAAATTCCTAAAGGCCGAAAAACTTATATACTACTTCTTCAATATAAATAACAGTAAAGCCCGGAGGTAAAAGGCGGTCAATTTTTATATTACTATATAATTAAACTATAAAATAATAAATAAACGGATAGGTAAAGAAGTAGGAGATAAATAATTTTAATCGCTAGTAGATTTAATATTAATTATATATTAAATCCTTCCCTTCCTAAACTGATAAATATTTTTTAATTTCGTAGGGGCGGAATTAATAAAGCGGACTATATAGGCGGTAATTCGACTTTACTTTAAAAATGCGAAATAAAGAGCCCTATAGCCAGAAGAGTATACTTTTACTTATAAGTCTACTAATAACTTAAGGCTTATAAAAATATAAATTTAATAAATATTTATAGTAAAGATTTATAATTTAATTAGAAAGGGTTTAGGGTATTAAATCTTCTCGTATTAATTAAATAGAGAAGTATTCGGGTTAAAAAAGGAGGACCGGGCCGTAAAGAATTAGTTATTAGAAATAAATATTATACGTTTAGTATTAGGTAATAGAAATCGGATTATACCGATAATAGAAGAAGGATTACTACTACAATTAATATATATTAAGTAAATCTATATACGAAATAATTTTGAAATATAAGTATTTGTATTTTAGTAAATTATAAATAAGTTTACCTCTATTAAAAAAGGATATAAATAATAATAGAGGGTATTATTAAATAAAATTCTATAATTAGAATAAATATTTAAATTCGATCCCCGGATATTAATAATTATTCTCCTCCGCCGGCTTATTAGTAGAAGTTAACCCTAATTTATCTACCCGAATTTAGACTTCTATAGGTTTATTAATAGAAATATTTATTAAAACATCTATTTAAATTTGGAAATTACCGAATAATTTTATATTAATAACTATCGCCACGTACTAATTACGCTCTATATAATTCCAATAGGAGGTTATTACCCTCTTTATACTCCTCTATAAATTTATTAATAGAAGTAAAAACGAAGGCATCTATATCTATTTAAATAATATTAATTAACTTTTTAATAATAAATAATTTAACTTCTAAATAATTTAAATAAATATTAAAAGAATTGAAGTATTTAATCTTTATATTACGAATAATTAATAATTTGTTACGTATATTTACTTCGAAATAATATAAACGAATATCGAGGGAATCGAAGTATTTAGTCCTTACGTTACGAATAATTAATAATTTATTACGTATATTCGCCTCTAAATAATATAAACGAATATCGAGGGTATTAAAGCGTTTATTAATTAAATTGCGAAATATCTTTTCAATTATAATAAATTTAAGAATAATAGGGGTTATAAAGGCTAAATTATTAATTGCCTTTATAGTATCCGATATTAAAGGAGGTATAAAATCTACTAGGGTAAAGCGTATATATTCGAAGGGTTTATATTAGCCTTCCTTAATTAATATATTGGACTATTAATTTATAATAATATAGGGGGTTATTTAAATAGGAAAGTTGTAATTGTAATAGTAATTCGAATAGGTAGTCTATAGTACCCCGGCGGCCTTAACTACTATAATCTAACGGGCTACTACCGCCGCTTCGTTAATATTATTAATATTAGATAATTCCTAATCCGCTAAACGGACCTATATTTCTATAGCGAGGGGTTTTATATCGGCTAATAAATTGCAAATATAATAATTAATTATTCTATTATAAAGACTATAAGGTTTATTATAGGCGCTTAATAGAAAAAGGAAAAAACGTTAAATAGGTATACGAAAGATATAATAATAAAAATAATAATTTATAATTAATAAAGTAAATATAAGCGCTAATTTAATACTAGAATTCGTATTCGTTCTCCGTAGTACGCTCTCCCCTAATATAGGCGTCGTACGTAATAATTAGGATATAGATTGCGTAAAGAAGTAGACGGGCGCTATTAAAGTAGAAAATTCGTTAGTAAATAGATAATTACCTATAGGAAAAGGCTTAGACTATTTATAATTCTTTATTATTAGGAATAATATTAGCAGCGTAATAGCGCGTATAAATTATACGCGTATTAGGAATTAAAGCGGCTATTATAAAGCGGGGAATAGGAATTTATTAATAGTAATAAGAAGGGGAAGAAAAAGGGGGTAATAATTTAGTAGAAGGGGATTTAGAAGTAGATATTAAGTACTTTAAAAATTGAAGAGGTTTATTACTTCTACTATATAATTAATTAGGCGGGATAGCCCGGCGTATTAATTGTAATTATTAAAATGAATATAAAGTTATTAAAATTAATATAATAAATACCCTCTAAAATCCAACGGGCTTATAGGGTATTTAGTATATAATTATCTTATATTAATCGTATTAATCGTCGTTTAAATACGGGGTATACGGAATACCCCTATTTATATATAGAAGAGTAAATAATACCTTCTAAAATCTAATAGGCTTATAGGGTATTTAATATATATTTATTTTATATTAATCGTATTAATTATTATCTAAGCGTAAAGTATATAGGATATCCCTATTTACATATTTTTATTAAAATAAAATTAATTCCTTATAGGTAATTAACTTCTAATTTTGAAATTTCCTCGAACTTTATCAACTTCGGAAAGCCTAATTAGTATTTTATCTACTACTAGACTAATATTAGTAGCTACTTCTATAAATTCCCGCCGGTCTTTTATAATATTAAAATAGCCTTTTAAATAATAATTACCGATATTTATATTTAAGAAATAAGATCTACTACGGAGGTAGTCGCGGCCTAAACTATATATACCCGAATTACCCCTATAAATTTATACTATACTATTTATATTATATTCCGCCGTATCTATATTTACTAATACAGTAATACTACTATTTACCCGCCTATACCCCAAAATATACTAGAACTTCAATTACTATAGTATTACTTAAATAGAGTATTACTATTTCTATATTCCGGCGGGCAGGTATTAACCCTAAAACTACTCCCTAAATTCCTACTATTTAATAAGAATAAATAAATTTTATTTTTATTAAAATAAAAGGATTCTATAATATTAAGTAGATTTTACTCCGATAAGAATTATATCGCCTTATTCTAATACAAGTAAAAAGACTTTAGTATACTATTTCGATTTATAGGGAAATATAATTCCGAATAACGTTTATCCCGTCTTTTTACTTTAACCGGAGGAAAATTTAGCAATTTATAGGGTAAATACCGAATAAACTATTTCCGTAGACAATTATACTCTTTCGCTTACTATATCCTTTTCTACTTAATAATTATATAAAATTACCCGCGACTATTATATAATATTCAAGAATTTAAGTATAGTAATTAAGAATTCGCAATAGTAAACTAAGCGTATTATAAAAATTATATATATTATATAGCGCTAAAGCCCTAGAATTTTAATCCCTTCGGGGGTAAGGAAATTATTAATTATATTATATCTCACCTTCCCCTTTACTTCCCCTACTACGCTTTAAAATACGCAATTTATTATTTATATAATTTAATTCTTTTATTAATTTCTCTAATTCTTTTATTAATCTCTCCTTCTAAATTTAAAAGTATTTAATATTAAATATTTTAGCCGTTCTAATTATTATACAGTAATATATTAAATAATTATCGGCGAAAAGGGCGAAAGGCTTTTATATACCGGATAAAGAAATTACCTTTTTATATTTAGATTCGGGTTCTTTTAAATTTATTATAGCCGGAGCAATATTTATAAGTAATTAATTAATAATTTATCGATAGAATAAAAATTATTTTATTAATTTACTTATAAATTCCTTTACTAGTACTTTTAATAGAAGACTTATAAACTATTTCCCTTAAACCTATACTCGGTTCTTTAATATAAACTACTTTGGAAATTCCAAGACTATTATACTATTATTTATACAAAGGGTAATTAAATAGCTTAAATATATACTATTATTATATAATTCCGAAAAGGTATTTATATAAATAGAATAATTACTAATATTCTTTGTAAAATATTCGATTATTTACGTATAATTCGGGTAGTCGAAATCGATAACGTATTCTATTATATTTATTAATTAGACGGAATTAAATAGGAAATTAAAATAATCTTTATCAATATTAATTATTTAAACCTCTTTATTCAACGGCTTAAAATATAAAATATTTTTCTACTAGTTTCGCCTATTTCGGCAGAAGTTGAAATAAAGTATAATATTTTTATCCGAACCCGTAATATATAATTATAAAATTGTATTGCGAAAAAAATACGTTTATAAAACGTAGTATATATTAAATTGAAAGAAAATAATAAATTCGAATTATAAAACGTAAAATTAATAGGGTTTATTATTAAATTTATTAGAATTAATATAGAGGATACTAAAGTATTACTTCTTATATAATACTTTTTTATATTTAATAGTTTCTACGGCGTATAGGATCGCTTTTAATCGTTTAATATTGTATATATAGCGTTTACGGATTATAAAGGGTATATCCCGAATAGGAATTAATATAAACGTTATAAGTTATATATATAATAATTTAAATAGGAGTATTTAAGATCTATAATAGGCTTCTTCCTATAGTTTTTCTTTAGGCTTTTAATTAGGAATACTATACAGCGGCTCGATTTTATCCTATAAATATTTATTAATTATATATAATCTAATTTAAGAATTTATATATGTTAATATATATAATTCTATTCGCTATTATATTTATAACTATTATTAAGGGTAAGAGAATTAATAAAGGAAGTAATATAAATCCTAGAAGTATTTTCATCGCTATTATTATATATACTTATACTAAATATATTAATTAATAATATTAATATTCTATTAACGCCAATTAGAGTTTATTAAAAAGGATATACAATTATAATATAGTCGCCGGTTAAATTAATTAAATTAAATAAATAGGAAAAAGCCGGAGTATAAACGCCGGTTAAGGTTTATTAAAGAGGAATTATAGTCGTACTATAGGCGTCGGTTATATTAATTAAATTAAATAAATAAGAGAAAATTAAGTCGTTAACGATAATTAAAGTATATTGAAGTTTAGGAATCGGTTTAGAAACTATATTATTAGACTACTATAATTTAAAAATTATATTTTCTACTAGAAGGCGTATAAAGCCGATAATAATTTTATACTAAAAATCTAAATCGAATTAGCGATAAAAAATATAATTTTAAACGTCGGTATAAATTAAACGGGAAAACGTTATTCGTTTAGATAAGAAGTAAGGAGATTTCCCTACCGAAAATCTAATCGAATCGACGACGAAAAATATAATTTTAAACCTTAATATAAATTAAATAGGAGAATACTATTTATTTAAATAGGAAGTAAGAAAATATATATCGAAATACTTACTATCGCCTTCTATAAGTAGTAAAATAGATCTAACGTTTTAATAAGCGGATAATATAAATTAGGAGAAATAAAAACAATATAAATAGTAAATATAAAGTAATTTAGTCATAGAATAGGGTATAGACGGTTTTTAAATATATAACGTAAAAAGTAATCGGGGGAATAAGTATTACCCTATTTCGTATTAATATACTCCTAATATAGGCGTTATACTATTTATCCTTATATTTAAATTTATATCCGTCTAATTATAAAACGAATTAATTAGATCCTTATCTTTAATAGAATAGGTTTAAATAAGGAACGTTATAGTATTAAATACGTATAATAATATTATATATAATAGGATTATTGAAGATAAAGGTAGTAAATAGTAGTATATAATAAATAAGTGGATTTTATTACCTATTTAATATATAATAAAGTATTTATAATTTTAAGAAAAGATATCCGATAATTATTTTAAAATATAAAGTATTAAATATATTAAATTAACCGATAAATATTATATTTAAACGAATAAAGTTTGTATTTATATTTGATTTAACTATATATTTTCTTAATAAATTACTAATTATTAAACTTTAATAATTTACTATATATAATATTTATCTACTTAATAATATAATATTTATTATACTTAATAAGTCTATATATAATATTAAAAGTTATTAGATATTCCATCGGTCCTAACCTATATAATTAATACGCTAAAATTCGTTTTAATAGTTTACCGGGCGGGGAACCTAGTCCGAATCTATTATCCCCGGCTTTAATAAACCTCTCCAATAACTACTTATTAATTATAATACGTATATAACTTTACCGAATAAAATATAGTAATAGTATTAGTCTATTAGATTAGTAATTAATAATTATAAATATAAATTAATTCCTAATTAGGGTAAATTATATAATTAAGCGAATAAATAGCGCAATTACTATAATAGGTCTAATAGCGCGCTAAGGAGTAAACAATAGCTAAATCGGCTCGATATTAAAAAATATAAGAGTAAAAAAATAAAAGCAATTTAGATTTCGACTTTAGAAAAATTATTTTACCTATCGGATCCTTAAAAATAATTAGAATATTACCGTAGCTTTCTATATAGCGCTATTATAACATTATATATATAATTACAAACTTCGTTAATATAAGCAAATAAATTTATCTAATATTAAAATAAATTAGCATCCCCGTATTCGTTATATTAAAGTTACTAGTACTTCAATAAATATTCGTACCCAGATCCCCTCCTCGTTAGGTTCGAATATCCTAAAACGGGGATTATTATTACCTATTTCGAAATACTAGAAAGTATTACGAAATTAACGATACCGAACTCTACAATCTACTTTTATATATATTACTAGATTTCCTCGGATCCTAAAGACGTATACCCCAAATCAATACAGTACGTATACATTAACTTTGCAGCGCCCGCAGGTAAATCCTATTCAATACGTATAAACGGTCTAATTACTTAAACCTAATTATAGGGTATTATATACCGCTACCGAATATCCGCGTCCGTTAACTTATATTGCCCGCGGGTAAAACCTATTCGGTATATATAAATAGTCTAATCGTTCCAAATTTAACTATAGGTAATAAATAAATTCTAGCCCTAACTACTATATATATTACTAGTACTAATAAATTAGTATAATAGTCGTATACTATAATATTAAATAGTAATATTATTATACTTAGGGGATATTATTCGACTTCCCCGCCCGGTAAGTAAAAATAATTTTAGTATATTAATTATATAAGTCCAATTCGACGGGATCTTTACCGACTTTATACCCTATAATTTATATACAGACGTAGTAAGTACTATATTAATAATCGGTATAAATATTTATATAGTAGAATATTAAATAGCGATATCAATATTCTAAAATTATTATAAATATTATTATATAATATATATTATAAAGTTTATATACGAACGGATCGATATCGAACCGTATTCTTTATTTACTACCGTTCTAGCGATTATCCTATATTATATAATATAATTCAAAATAACTCTTCTATATCGGATATAATCCCCCCCTCTAGGCTACTACTATTATAACTACTAAAATTAGTCCTATCTATTTACACTATAATAAAAAGCAATTTAACTTCGCCCTTTTTATTTTTCTACTTTCTTCAATATATAATACCGCCCTATTTAAGAGGCGAGCCGACCGGGGTCGTAGGCGAGACTAAATAATCGTTTTATTCCTAATTCTTCTAAAAATTATAAACGGGTATATTAAATATTAAATTTAGCTCCTTATATATTCTTTCGGTTAAGCCCTACTATTTAGGTAGCGAATAGACTTATATTATAAATAAATTAAAACTTTATAACCGAAAGGTTTTAATTAACAAAATTGCCTTTTATACTACCCTTTAATATTATTACGCTTTACCCCTACGAATACTCCAATTCTTCTAAGGATTGCAAATAAGTATATTAAATATTAGGTTTAACTTTCTATATATTTTTTCGGCTAAATTTTATTATTTAAGTAATAAATAAGCTTTAGGTCGTAAATAAATCCGGTAAAACCGAATAGTTCTATATTAATTAAATATTATAAGTAGTATAAATCCCCTTAAAAGAAATTACCCGGAATATACCGGCGAAGCTAATAACGAATATATATAAATAGATTATTACGAAGTAAAATATTCCTAAATTATATATATACTATTAAATTCTATTAATTCGTATAGGATTTAATTAATTTAGGCGAATAGCCGATATACACCCTAATTACTTCGGGTTAGACGATATAGGCCTTTACTACCCTATACGAATAGCCGACGTACAATTTAATCGATAATATTTATAATAGTAGTAATACCAATAGCAGTAGTAGTAATAGCGACGGCGACGGTAAAGATAGTAGTAACGGTAATAGTAATAATAATAATTAGAAAAATAGCGAGAGTAGTAATATAAAGTCGGAATTACTATAGAAGAAGCCCCGCTTTACGGAGGAGGGGCCTAATATTTTGTAGAAGAGAAGGTTTAAGAAGACTAAATAGACTAAATTCGCTAAGGAATTAAAAGTTATATTTAATTGGTATATATAGATTACTAATAATTTATATTTACGGCCGGATATTATAAAGAAATTTAATCCCTTTAATTAAAAGTATTATACTAATACGGATGTTAATAGAAATTATATATTTTGCTATTGAACTTTAAAGATCTCCCCTTTATAATTATAAAAATTAGTAATTATAACTCCGTTTTTATAGGCGTTATATTCCGCTTCAAATATATTTAATTACTTTATAAAGATTACGTATTCTAATTCTATTAATTATATTTTTAATAATATATTAACGGTCTATTTATATTTACCGTTTTAAAAGGTTTTAACCCTTCGATTTGGGCGGCTATTTTTATTATTCTACCCTTATATAATTCTTCTAAAAATAGGGGCGCCTATTTATAATTATACTTCCGGTCGGGTATTTTTGACTTATTAACGCCAACGTTTAACTTTAAACCCGGCGAACCAAATTTAATATTATACTTCTAATTATTATTTAGGGAATAACGAATGAATTATATTATTAGATACGTATTTACCTATTTTACTAAATAATCAATAGTATTTTATATATTGTATTCGGATATAAAGTAGCCTTACTATATTATATAATTCGAAATTAACAATATTCATTCTTAAAAATATTAGAGGTTTTAATTTAATATTATATTAGGAAAGGTATACCTTTTAGATTATACGCCGGAGCCCTTAAGTATAATTTATTTATATAATTACTATAAGAGAATACAATAATTATTATACGTATTTTTATTAAATATAAGGGGTAAACTTTAAATTAATTTTATAAAGAATAGTTTAAAGTAATTAGAATTGTAGTATAGAATAGAAGAGAATATATTTACCGACGATAAATTATATTTTAAATAATTAATCCCTTCGGCTTTATATAAATTAGTATTACTATAGGTATTACTATTACTACCTTTAAATATATATTACCCTTAGTATATATTTAATAGACGCTTTTAATAAATTCGTATTAATTTATATTAAGTATAGAAATTGTCTAGTATTCGATTAGTAATTCGAATTATACGAACCTAATATTGAAATTTAATATTATTAATTACAACTTTTAAAATACTTACGTCTAATTCTCTATATAGGTAATTACTAATTTTGCCGAGATATCGGATTGAATATAATTATTCGAAAAGTTTTATAAAAAAATAATTAAAAGTATAGAGGTAAGGGTAAAAAAAGTAATTTAGAATAGAATTAAATTAGATATAATTTAAATAAATTAAATATTTGGGGATAAATTAAAAAATTTGGAATAGAATACTACAACGGCTATTCAAACCCTTTAAAAATCGGTCGTTAAGGTTTAAAACGGAATTAGAAAGAACTATTATATATTATTAAATATTATAAATAATATATTAAAAGTAATAATTATAAATTAAAAGGCTATTAGTAAATTGGGGGATATTACGAAATTCCTTTATATAGGGATAAGGGATATAATAGCGTATTATTATAAATTTAATAAGGATAGTAGTAAAAGTAATACTTCCGATATAAATTAATTTTAATTAATTTATTCTTTATTAATACTTTAAGAAATTTAATAGGTTCGGTACTTCTATAGGATTTATTTTAACTTCTACGGGATTTATTTTAATTTCTACGGGATTTATTTTAATTTCTACGGGAATTATTTTAATTTCTACGGGAATTATTTTAATTTCTACGGGATTTATTTTAACTTCTACGGGATTTATTTTAATTTTTACAGGATTTATTTTAAAGAATTAATATTCTATAATAATTATATATTAATTTAATAAAATTTAAAACTTATCGCCCCGCTTTAAAATTATTAATAGATTTAATCTATTTAAAAATCTCTAGGATATTATTAGCGTCCGAAAAAGCAATTTTAATTTCGTTTAAGAATTAGATTTCCGATTCTAAACCCGCTTCTAACTTCGTTAATAAAGTTTCCGCTTTAAAACGCTAAAAATAGATTAGTTTTAAACTATCCTCTATAATATTAACTTCAAATATAATAATTATATATTACCCGTACAAAATTAATACTAGGCGAACCTAATTTAAAATTTTAATTTCGTTTAATTTATCGACCGCCTCCTATTTAATATTCCTTAAAGAAATAGGGATTAATAGGGTATTAATTTCATCGGATATATTAATACAAGCGTTAGGGTTATCTTCCGCAATAAAATTATATATTTCTTCGTTTTATTAAGAACCGCCTATATTACCTTTTTATTTATTATTATCTCCGGTAAACTCCGAATCGGGAAAAGTCGTACTTCCGTCGAAAGTATAGCAATATATAAATTAGGGCCGGTAGAATTAATATTTATTATTTCGTATTTATAATCGGATAATTAATAAAAATTCTAAAAGAAGGAGGACTAAAATAATTAGAGAAATAATATATACAATTTAATATTCTATTTACTAATTTCTATACTATATTTACCTCTTCTAAATATAATTTTTAATAATAATAATATATTTAATTGCCTTATAATAATAGGCCTTACCTTTAGGTTTAATTAAAATAAAGGGTAGAATTGGCCTTCTACTTATAAGGAAAAAAAATTTCTCCTATTATTTTACGCTAATAAGGATAGGTAGTGAGAAGTATTCGTATATAAAGAATTCGCCTTTTTACTATAGGAAATTTTCGTTTTTATATATAGGAGAGGTCTTATAATAATTTTTCGATTTATACTTTAATTCTTATATTTAACGTACAATTATAACAGATTAGTATTAGCCAAAATATATTATTAATTAGCGTTATAATAATATTACCGGTATTACTATATATAATATAAACTTCGGGTAATATTTTTAAAATTTAAAATATTATATTTATAGGCGGAGGAGAGCCTTACCTCAAAATATTAACCTTTTTTATCGAATATTTAGAAAACCGATATTAAGTATTCCAATTCTTATAATTTAAATCGAAATTCGTATACGAAGATAAATATTTAACTATTAAAACGACTACGAAAAAAAAACAGCGCTATTATTATAATAAAAATATATATCTCTTTCTCTTAATTATATCGGTACCGATTTTATATTACCCGGTATAAGGAAAAGGCTAAAAAAAAAAAAGGTTACAACTTTAAATAATAAAATTATTTTATTAAACAAAAAATTAATAATTCGATTCGAATAGAAGACCTCCCGCTAATAAAGTAAATATATATCCGCTACGCTATATTACTATAATAATACTTAATAAAATTACTTATATTAAATATTTATATAAAAGTTACCCGGCCGGTATAAAGCGGGGGTCCCACGGGCGGCTAATCTTTAATATATTCGGTATATAACCTAATTGAAAAAAAGATCGTTAGAATTATCCTAAAATTATTAATATTAGTATTTAAAATTATCTATTACCAAAATTTAATTACTACTATATTAATTAAATTATTAATATTCCCCTATTAATTTTAATTATAATTTTATATTTAATTTTAATTATTATTCTCCCTAACCTACCGGCGTCTTCCTATACGCTATATTCCGGTATTCGTTCTAATTAAAAAATAATTTCGGCTTCGACGTAAAATGGATTATTATTAATATTTTTTTATACGCTGTGCTTTAATATCTATTCTAATTAAGAAATAGTTTTAATACAAAATAGAATATATAAGTAAAATTATAAGGGTATTAGCGGAATTTATAGAAGTTGTTAAGAGCCTTATTATTATATAGAAGGCTAAGGCTAGGGGTAAGGGGAAAACTAATATAAAAAATAAATTTAACGAAATCGCCTTAGAATTACTATTATTTATAAAGGGATATAGACTGCTTATATAAGGGGGATTTCTATTTCCGCCCTTATCCGGTTAGTATTTAGCCTTCTAATTAAACTCCGAGTTCAAAATACTTCTTTACCCTATTTCGAATTAATTAAGCCTTCTTCGAAAATAGCTTAAATTTTAATAGACCGATATAAAACGAAATCTTAAATAGGGTAGAACTATTATAAATTTAAAACGAAGTATAATAATAATTACACTTACCTACTACTTCTACTTAAATATAAGACGACATTTTAGCCGAAGTAAATAGATTATAAATTCGATACGAAATATAATAATAATTATACTTACCCGCTACCTCTACTTAAATATAAGACGATATCTTAATTAGGGTAGACCTATTACAATTTTAATATATAAATAATAATATTTTAATTAGGGTAAATAAATTGTAAATTTAATATAAAATATAATAATAATTATAATATACTCCTATATATATATATACTAATATTAACTATAATAGAGTAATAGAATTAATTTAAGAATATAATTATTTAGTAAAGAAGTCTACTTAAATTTAAAGGCTATTAGAATATATAATCGAGAAGATAGAAAAGAATTATAGGCGGAAGGTTAAATAATTTAAGAAGAAGGTTAAGAGTTTAAAAAAGGAGGTATTAAAGGCTTTAATAAAATTGTAGGCGTAATTATAATTATTAGGGCTATTTAAATTTAAGAAGAGGAATTTGAATTAATATACCTAATTCTATATTAAAATATCTCTCTTTAACTCTATTTATATTTATCGAATAACCTCCTCTCTACGTCCCTTATTTCTCTCGCCTCCCCGTCTTCTAGCCCCAACGCCTAGCGGCCCTATAATTCGAATATTAAAGTTCTATATATATTCCGGACTATTCCTAATAAACGTCCTTTAAATCCAATAGTATTAAATATCCCCTTTTCCCAAAAAGGAAGAGCGGGTCCGTAGTAGGGTTAATTCCTAAATATTTCCTTATAGAAATTTTAATTATAATTTTATATTTAATTCCAACTATTACTCTTTTTAATTTACCGACGTCTTCCTATATATTATATTCCGGTATTTAGAAGTAATTTCGGCTTTAATGCAAAATGGATTATTATTCCTCTTATTAATAATATTCCTTTATAACTTATATTTAAATACCCTTTCTAATTAGGGAATAATCTCGACGCGAAATAAATTGTAATATTATAATTAGTAGGGCTCTTTTAGTATTTATTCTAATTGGGAAATAATTTCAACGTAAAATAATTTATATATACGTAATTAATAAGGCTCTTTACCCTTTTTCGAAGCCTGGGGAGAGCTATTAAGACCTTTTTCCGAGCGATAAAAATAATTTAAATTAAATATTAGGATTAATATAAAACGAAATCTTAATTAGGGTAGAATTACTATAAATTTAAAACGAAGTATTTACTTCTACCCAAATATAAAACGATATTTTAATTAGAATAGAGCTATTATAAGTTTAAGACGAAGTACTTACTTCTATTTAAATATAAAATAATACTTTACTTATAGTAGAACTATTACAAATTTAAAACGAAGTATAATAATAATTACGCCTACTTATTACTTCTATTTAAATAAATAACAATATTTTAACTAGAATAAATAGACTATAAATAAGAATTTAATACGAAATATAATAATAATTATAATATATTCTTATATATATGCGTATTAATATTAATTATAATATAGTAAAGGAGTTAATTTAAGAATATAATCATCTAATAAAGAAGTCTACCCAAATTTAAAGGCTATTAAAATATACAGTCGAAAAAATAGAAAAGAATTATAAATAGGAAGTAAAGAAGGTTAAAAAGAATAGTAAATAGAAGGTTAAATAATTTAAGAAGAAAGTTAAATATTTAAAGAAGGAAGTATTAAAGGAATTAGTAAAACTATAAATATAATTATAATTATTAAGGTTTTTCAAATTCGGAAAGAAGAATATTACAACTTTTACTTCATTAACGTAGCCGCTTATTTTATATATTCCCAAATTATTATAAAACGTAACTAATTATTATTTTACTATTTTAGGCCTTATAATATCCTACTTCTACTTATCTATTCGAATTAATTCTACTCCTACGCTTACTTCTACCTATATTAAAACTAGACCCGGCAATTATTTCCCCTACGTAACAAACGGCCTAAATAGTTTAACGAATACTACTTAATAAATAGCATTGGATTTCGCCGCGGAAAGATTCTTGACCGTTATTTGTATTATTATATTAAATCTCTGTAATAATTGTAGTATATATTTGTATATTATTCGTAAGTACTAAATTTTTTTAATTGAGAATATTAAACGGCGTTAATTATTTACCGAATTTTTATTAGCGCCTATATTACCGATAACGCTAATTATTATCTATTATTTATAAAATTACGTCTATAGATCTTCGATAGATTTACATTAGTAAATATATACGATTCTCGGCCTTAAAAAGAGTAAATTATTATTAAAATTAAACCCGAGAATATATTAGCGATATTATTATTGTAGTACTACTATTTCTCCTACGGCTTCGCTATATTTTTAATATATAATTTATATTATTACTAGGATCTCTATTACAATTATATCCTATTAGGTTTAGTCCTTTATATTTAAATCGAATTTAAATCTAGCCTTTACTACTATATAAAAACGCGCTATAATTACTAATAGGCAGCCTATCGTTAGAGTAATAGTTTTTATATTACGTTTATTCTTATTATTTATTGTATTTAGTAGAAGTTAAATCTAGCCTTTATTACTATGCAAAGACGCGCTATAATTACTAATAAGTATAAATATAGTATTCTAGTATAAAGCCCTCCGAATTTATAATTAAGGCGCTACCTTCGATAAATACGGTATTCTAATATAAAGCCCTCCGAATTTATAATTAAAGCGCTACCTTCGATAAATATAGTATTTTAATATAAAGCCCTCCGAATTTATAATTAAAGCGCTACCCTTAATAAATATAATATTCTAGTATAAAGCCCTCCGAATTTATAATTAAGGCGCTACCTTCGATAAATACGGTATTTTAGTATAAAGCCTTCCGAATTTATAATTAAAGTGTTACCTTCGATAAATATAATATTTTAATATAAAGCCCTCCGAATTTATAATTAAAGTACTACCTTCGACAAATACAGTATTCTAGTATAAAGCCCTCCGAATTTATAATTAAAGTATTACTTTTAATAAATATAGTATTCTAATATAAAGCCCTCCGAATTTATAATTAAGGCGCTTAGCCTACACTTAATATATAAAACTATTTTAGAAGGAGATTTCAAATAGATTAAACGGATTTTTTATTAAAATAAGAATATAATTAATACTTAGACGATTAAAGACTTCAAATACTTATATACCCGTAATATAATATATTAAAGCTTATTAAAACCCTATATTTAATTTAGACGATAATATTAAATATTTTATTACTTCCGATAGAAGGATATTAGACAATTGGGATAATAACATTAAATATTTTATTACTTCCAATAGAAGGATATTGAATAATTAAAATAAATATTAAATATAATAAATATAGGATATTAACCCAATATTTAGCGATTTATTCGCGCTATTTTTAGATTAACGACTTTCGTCTACTTTAATTATAAATATTTTAAAGTAGAATGAAATTGCCTTATTCTTCGTAATTATTATACTATATAGCGAATATAATACTTTATTCCTACGTACCGGCGGTCCGAATTCGCTTTTACGGCTATTATTCCTCTTCTCGATTTAGCGAAAGTCTATACTTCGGGCGGCGGCGAACAAAATTAAATAAATAAAATAAAATAATATAAATAATTAAATAAGGAGACGAGAAAAAGAAAAATAATAATAATTCGTCTTCTTCGTCCTAACTTTTATTCTCTTAATCTATTGTCGTCGTCGTCTTATAACGCTTTATCCTTAATTAATTAAGGGTAATTATTCAATAGAAGTATTCTATAATTTAATATTTTAATTATATTAATAATTACCCTTCGCTTACCCCGTATTTACCCTTTACGCAGGACGTCCCGTCTACTCCCTATAATATATTACTATTCTATTATTTTAATTTCGATTTTTACCCCTAAATTCTAAATTTATATAAAACGAACGGGATTATAAAACTATAATTATTTTCTCCTTAAAATAATTCCTTCGCCGTCTATATTAAGGAGTTAGAATAATATAAAAAGTATATAATTAATATACGGGAAATATAAATCAAATAGAATAATTAAAAAGCGAAGGGCAAAATATTAGAAAAGAGGATAAAGGATTTAGAAGATAATATCTAAGTATATAGGTTATAAATAACGATAGCCGGCTTTATATAACCGATAAAGTTTAAATATATTGGGTATACATTCCCGAATCTTTAATTCAAAGGATAATAATATAATACTTTATATTATATATAGCCTTACTAAAAATTAATTTCTACACTACGACTATTTATAATATAAATATATATAATTTTATTATTAATAAAAATATTTAATATTAAATTAATATTCTCCATCTTTTACTATTTTACTATAACGACTACTTAGGCTACTCCTTCCTTTTCGGCTTCTTTATTACCGTTAATAGAAGTAAAAGCGGTAATAGCTTTCTTTTAAATATTAATTATTACGATAGTAAAGCGTAATTTATTTATTTAGAATATATTAATCGAATTTTATTTAAATACGGCCTAAAGTTTTTTATTATAAATAATTTACTTTTTATCGCTAAAATCCTATAATTCGTTAACTTTAATATATTCTTATAATTTATCTTCGCCGCCGTATTTAATATACTTATTAGGGCCCTAATAATTTTGAACTTTAGTAACGGTAGAAACCTTACCCTCAACTTAATTCTTAGTAAGTCTTTTCGCGTTCGTATTTTTATTAATATTCTAAAGGGGAATAGGAACTTTCGGGGTATTATTATTATTAATAAGAAGTCCTAGTAGAATTTAAATATTAACCCTACGAATACGTATATTAGTTATAACTTCCTTAGGAGTAAGAATTATAAATACTTTATTCTAATCGGAAATAATTAATAATATATCCCTTACGAACTTCTTAAAGCCTATACGAGGCCTAACTATAAACTTCTCTTATTATAGCCTCCTTTAGCCTTAGAAGAGGTTAATAATAATTAGTACTAGTCCGGAGGAGAAATTTCCCCCGTTTCTATTATTAATATATAGCCTAAATATTCGACGAAGTCGGAATAATAGGTTAAAGCCCTTAATAATAATCCGGCAGGCCTTAGCGGTTATCGATAGAAGAAAACACTACCCCCTCTATCAACCCTATTTATAGCCATTTCTAATACTAAAAGTACTTTAAAATAAGGATAAACCCTTCTTATATACGGTTACTTATAGAATTACTAAAAACTACTACTAATTAAAATTATAATAATTTACTCTTTAAAAATTACTATAGAATTACTCGAAAACAACGATTATAATCGAATAAAAAGGGTACGACTTAATATATTCCTAAATTAAATAAAGTAAAAAACCCTATTATATTTAAATAAATAAATAAAATAGGATAGAAGTCTTCCTTTTATTTATCCTTAATACTTAATATAATTATTTAAATTCTTCGGTAATTAAATACTCTTAAAATAATGTAGAAGACGGTTATTAATTTTAACGAAGAGATATCTATCTTTAAATTTGACTAAGAATTAAATTAAGGCGACGACGAAAAATCCAATTTAATTACTATATATAAATCCTCTATAGAATTACTACAAGGACCCTCCCCTTCGACCCCTTTCTCAACTTCGGTATTACCCTTATATCTACCTCTATTTAACCTCTCTCTAGTATTTAAAATTATATATATATTCGGCAACCGTATCTACCCATTTATTTCTATCTTTAAGTCCGCTCTCTATTAACCTAAATTATAAACTGAATTATATAAAGTTTTTAGAACGTTATATTTACCTTTTTCCTAACCTTCCTACGCTTAACGTATACCAATCCCGCCGGGTAGTAATAGGCGGCCGGTTAAAGAGAAGGTATTTAGGTATATCTTAGCTAAAATATTTAATAATTTATTATAATATTAAATTTTTCGAATTATTTTATATTTAAGAGAGGTAAATTAATAATAATAATAAAGTAAGAAAAGATTATTAATACTTATAACCCTCGGCTTTAGAAGGAATAAATTATTATCGACGTTAAACCGGAGAATATTAACCCCGCCGGGTAGTAATTATTAATATTTATAACCTTCGGCCTTAAAGGGAATAAATTACTATCGACGTTAAACCGGAGAATATTCTAGTAATAAAGAAATTTCGAATAATTAACGCAGTATTTCCTCAATATCGAAATAATTTTATAAAGATAATTAGAAAAAAATAATAAATAAAGGATATAAGGATTTTAATTTCCCGTTATACTTATATCGAATATTATTAAACCGATTAAAGTAAGCCTTACGAATAGGCGTTTATTAAAATTGAAGAGGATAAAGTAGATAAGGAGTTTTAAATTTCTAATAATACTTTAGTAAATAATTAACGAAGTAGTAAAATTAAAGGAGGGTTATATATATTTAGATAAAGCCGTCGCCTATAATATATTTACAATTTAAACGACTTTATTTATTTAAATATAATAATACTTAACCCGATATATATATTATTCGAATAACAATTATTAGACTATAAATATATAAATAAGTAAATCGGTTTAGTCTAAATAATATCCTCGCGTATTTATTAAAGATAGAAAAATTTAAATACTTAAATATTCCTATATATTATCTTAGAAAAGGCCTAGAAGGAAAAATACTATTTCTCCCCTTCTCTATAATCTACCCGGAATCTATTATAAATTACTTATTACTTATATTTTAAGTTTTACTTAAATTCTAATTCTATATAAAAATAACCTTCCGGCAATTCTAATCTCCTTAACGTTTTTAGGGTTCTCAATATCTATATCCGCCGCAATAATTTTAATAAAATCGGCTATTATAATTTCTAGGATTTAACTAAGCCTTCTAATATTATTATTACTAATTTTAAATATACTTATAAAATTGAATAGAGCTACCGGAATTATAAAACTATAATTATTTTCTCTTCGAATTATTATCGTCTTCCGAAATAGCCGAAATTTAAGAACTAAACTCCTTCCTAGGAGGAGAATAAAACTTATTTATTATAGACGACGAAGATAATATTATCTAAATCTATAACGAAGAAGAATTCGAAGAATAAATCGTTAAAATTATAAATATTATAAAAGATAATATCGAACCCTTTAAACTTAATAGAAGTCTTCAATTAAGACTTAGAGAGGAAATTCTACCTTTTTTCCTTTTACGCAACTAAGGTTTTATTTTACGACTTAATATTTTAATTATACCGAATAAGGGCTAAAATATCCGCTAAATTATAAAAGTAAATATAAAGTTTCCGAAATTATTAAAGAGTATTAAAATTATAATAATTTAGTATAAAATTTATTAAAACCCTATATTTAATTAAGATAATAATTTTAAGTATTTTATTATTTCTAATAGAAGGATATTGAATAATTGGGATAATAACGTTAAATATCTTATTACTTCTAATAGAAGGATATTAAATAGTTAAAATAAATATTGAGTATAATAAATATAAAATATTAACCCAATATTTAGCGACTTATTCGTACTATTTTTAAATTAACGACTTTAAAGCTAGTAAACGAGGGTATCGCGGTTCTAAATATATACGTTAAAACTACTATTCGTCGCCGCCTTCCTAATCTATAATTTTATCGATTAGAATATAAGCCTTATTCTATCCGATATACTATAATACCCTATATTCGGCACCCTATTACCCAACGGCTAATATTCTAGCGACTTATCCAGCTATATTATAATACGGCCGAAGGCTACGAAAATAATAGCGATTATTTTCTTTACAAACAGAGTAATAATTAGAATATTTAATATATATACAGGCTTATTTTTTAAATTAAGTTTTCCGAATAGAGTAGTAAATTACTATAGGGCATTATAACACCGCCTAACCTTCTATTTTATTTACGTATTTCCACTTACTTAGAATGCCAATATATAGGCTATAAATAGTAATAGCCGGAGGGAATAAACTATTATCGAAGTCAAACCTAAAAATATACTAGCGATATTATATTAATCTAAAAATATCTATTACTAATACTTTAGTAATAAAGTAATTAATAATTTACTAGGGCTATATTAATAATTAGGTCGGTATATCGAATTAGGGAAATTATTAAAATCCTCTCCAACCCTCCGGCAAATTGGCTATTAGGAGTCGAATTCTAAAATATAGGAATTACCAACGTCGGGGGTAAAGGCGGAGAGGTAAATGGGTTCTATACTTCCTATAATTATATTTTTATATAATAGTAGAAAAGCGGTTAAATTTATTACTTTAACTATACCCTCCTCTATAACCGCTAAAATAATTCTTCGAGCAATACGTATATTTATATTACGTACGCCTTATAGAGGAATACATTTACTCTACTTATAAATAATTAGGAGCCTATACAATTAGAATTAAATTAATAAAAAGAGTAAAAGCGAAAAGGAAATTTACTATAGGTTATTTCCCTAGATTATAGTCCTACTTTAATTATTACCCCAATATATTCGAAATTTATACCTATTATAAATACCTTATAACTCCCTTTTCCTTTAGGGTATTTTTAATATATTAAATCGTATTAAATACAATTACCCCTTATTTACCCCGTATATACCTATTAATTATACTACAATAGATAAATAATTCTTTTAATATTTAACGCGTATTATTTATCGTTACTTTAATAAAGATTTTATAACGCCTTATATTCTATATTAATTATATTAAAACTAATCTTAAATAATTATTTAAAGTAATTATTAGGAAAAATATATCTTTAAAATTTTATTTATATATATATAGGCCGTTCCGCTTACTCCGCCTTCGGTTTTTTTCTTCTTTTTTTCTTTTTTCTATAGCCTTTACTGTAATATAATATAATAATAGTAATAGAATAACGTATATTAATAAAAGGCCGAATATAATCGCTTTAACTACAGCGTTAAATTGAATAATCTATATAATTTGAAGGCCGAAAGTTTATTAATAAAGCCCGAAGCCGGTTTGGAGATTCGGAAGATAGGTTACGAATTAGTTATATAATTCCGCTTTTCGTAGAAGTATCCTTTTATTCCTAGTAATAATAGTAGGAATTCGGGTTTTAAATAATAAATACCTTAATAATTAAAGTAGATAGAAAGGAAATTAAAATTCGGATAATTACTTTATTTACCTCGCTTCCTATCTCCCCTTTTCTATAAAGGTAGAAATAAGGAATCGGAGACGTCTTCCTTCTATTTTATTATATATAACCTCTTTATTTCCTCCTCCTTATATATATTATATTTTACTATATTTATCGGCTTTTCCTATAGTAAATTAAATATTTTAATTATTTCTTCTATATTTAATATATTTTTATACTTCTTCTAAATATCCTACGCCGTAGTATAGAAGGCCGTTTTATTAAGTAAAATCGGAGTAAATATATTAAATAGCGTAATATAATTAATATTTTTATTCGTTTAATTAATTTATATTAAAATATACCCTATCCCTTATAGTACTTCGCGTATTACTATAAATATAATCGTCCTTTTTAATTCTAAAGCGAACTATTCAATAATACCTTCTTTTAAATCCTAAATTTATTAGTCTTTTAATTCCTTACGGAATTATACAATTTATAAATCGACTTCTTCTATAATTTATACTTCTAACTTAATTATAATCATTTTTTAGAAATTATATTTTATTTCTTCCTTAACGTCGTCGAATCGCTCTTCGATTCGCTCTTCGATTCGTTTATCGATTTATTTATCGATAATATTGTATACGACTACGTCTATCTCTTCTATATTATAATAATAAATAAGGTTTTAGGCTTCGAATATTATAATACAATCTTTAAATAGGCGTAATATAAAAGTAATATAATTTTCGAATAAATATAATATAGAAGCGATAAATTCGGCTATACGCGGACGTTTACAATTTAGAATAGAAAATTAATTAGAGGGGAAAAAATATTAATAATTATAGATAAGGGAATATACCCGATAGGGTTAATAATTATACTAGGCTTATTAAATTACTATTTATAATATAGGGTAATTAAAACTCCTATTCTAGTATTCGGTATACGTTTCCTAATATAGTAGAACCTATATAACTATCCTTATTAATTATATAAAGATTAACCTATTACTTCTAATTCGAAGGATTAATACTTTAAATAGTACGTTAGGGCGAATTTAATTGTAGATAAGGTAAGGGGACGCCGTTTCCTTCCCCGGCTAATTCTTATAGCTCTTCCAATTCCTAATTAGAATTACTATTAGAAATAGATAGAGTTTTACCCGAATTAACAATTTAATTAAAATTGTACTTATATCTTACGCTACCCGGTATCTATTTTTCGTCTATTAGTAAGGGATATAAGTAGGCGGGCGAGAAAATATATAGTAATAAAACTAATTCTTAATAAATATCCGGAAAGAATCGGGGTAAATAAATAATATATTATACTACTAATTCTAAAAATACTATAGTTTTAAATATAGATTTATACTATAATTTCGGCTTAAAAGGCCGACCTTTAAGCCTCTTAATAGCCGGTAAATATATTATAGTAATATATAGTAAAATAAAATTATCTTCAGTAATATTACTTATTATAAGGATAGGCGACGAAAGAATAGGCGGACGGGCGTAAACGAATTTAATAGATTAAATCCTTTCTAAATAAATAATTAATAAAAGATCTACGTTAGGCCTATTATTATAGAAATAGTATTACTTATATAAAGCGTATATTATTTATTATTTTATAATATTTATAAAGAAGTCAATACGTAAATTTAATAAAAGTTATTCTTAATAATTAATATCCTTCTATACGACTACTATACTATAACCGGAGAGAACAATTTTACAAAATCTTTAATAACTTTCGATCGGCTTAGTATTAAAATTCCCTCGATCGTCCTTACGTAATTCACTTAAATTATAAATTTATTAATATATTCCAACGTATTAGAGGGCTTAAAAGAAGGGAGCGGGCTTACGTCTTCGTATAATAATATAATTATTAATAATACTCCTATATAAATTAAAGGCTCTAATCCTTTTAATAGGCGTATTTAATAGATAGGAATTAGCACTTTATATCAACCCCTAACCGGTATAGTCGTATATATTCTAATAATATTCCTATATAAATTAAAGGCCTTAATCCTTCTAATAAGCGTATTTAATAGGTAGGAATTAGTATTTTATATTAACCCCTAATTAATATAATTATATACTTCGAATTATCGTCTATAAGAAATATAATACCCAATAATTAAATTTATTAACTCCGGTAATTATCCTACCGTCCTTACATAGTAATATTACTCTTAATACTACTCTTATACAAATTAAAGGTTTTAATCCTTTTATTAAGTATATTTAATAAGTAAGAATTAATATTTTATATCGACCCCTAATTAATATAGTTATACGCTTCGAACTCATTATATTACTAAAGAAGAAGGGGGTAATTACTTACTAAGCGGTAACAGGGAAGAGAGGAGGTAATAAATAGAAGGGGAGGAGAGAGGGGGATAAGGAGAAAGAAAATAAGAGGGAAGGGAATAGAGGGGAAATATAATATATAGAAAGCGAAAGGGATAGAGAAGAAAAGTAATATAGTATATATATATCATTATTATTAAAAACCGGTATTACTATTACTATTGTAAAAAAGAAATCGCTCGTTAATTTTTAAATTCTTTAACGAAAGGGATTGGAGAGGAGAGACGGGAAATAGGAGATATTTAAATTAAAGTAAATTAATCGACGTACAAATAATTTATAATAGGGATAGGGGAGGAGATGAGAGGGTTAATATATTATCTTCGCTATTATAATAATTATCGTTATTATAGTACTCGGGCGATTAAATTAATAGTAGGGAGTAAATTAGTTCTAATACTCTATTATTATAGCCGTCGTCGTAGAAATTAAAAGGTTTATACTTAGGCAAAGGCTTTATACATTCTAGAACGGATATATAAAAATACCCGTTAATAATTTAAATAGGTTCTAGAAGTATATAAGGGTCGGAGTCGGCTATTATAAAAAAATAATTAATAATATTAATAGTATTAATACAATATAATTTATAGGCGTATAATTAATTAATAATAAGAATAACGTATACTAAATTAAATACGAAGTACGAAATAAATATAAATTATATAATCTTCTTAGGGGGGTAAATTTAAAAATAATACTTTATATAATCAAACGCAACGTCTATTAAATATAATTCTATAATATATTAATAATAATAATAATAATATTAACTCCTCTAACAACAATATACCAGCCGAACTAGCCCCGAATTATAAAGGAAATTAAATTATATTTAATTATATAATACTCCGACTTATAAAAAGGGTACGAAATTCGCTCGAATATATTCATTCCTCTAAGAGATAAAAAATATCTAACCCTCCTCTTCCTCCGACCGAACCCGAAGTAAGAAATTAAACTATATTTACTAGTCTAATACTCCGACTTCAAAAAAAAAACTAAAATTCATTCAAATTAAAATTATTTAACCTTCCTCTTCTTCTAACCGAGCCCTAAATTAAGCCGTAACCGTTAGTAAAGCGTTGTAGAAAAAAACCTAAAAAATATTTATTACCGGAAATTATACAAAATTAATTAACTTTCGGAATATAATAAATTTTAAACGAAGTAAAAGGTTTAATTAAAGAAATATTAGGTTTAGCAGAGGTATAAATTTAAGAACGAAACAAAGTATTAAATAGTATAGAAATCGAATACTATATAGTATATAAAGTATTAGAACTTGCCGAATACTTAGAATTTTAGCTTTTAAAAGGCATCGACGATAAAAATAATAATAAGAAATAGTAAGAAAAAGAAATCGGATAAGAACGGGAAGTCGAATAATAAGAGGAGGCCGGATAAGAGGAGGAGGCCGGATAAAAGGAGGAGGCCGGATAAGAAGAAGAAGCCGGATAAAAAGAGGAGGCCGGATAAAAAGAGGAGGCCGGATAAGAATAAAATAAATAATAATAGGGAAAAGAAAGCCTACTTCTATAAAACGACAAAAATATTCTCGACGTATCCTTTAAATATCTACTCCGCCTATTTAAAAAGGCTATATCTATAACTAAAATACAAATTTAAAAAGAAATAGTAAAAAAGGGGTTGCCTATTACCGAACCGCCTATTATAAAACTTATTCCTAACCCCGCTATATCGCCTAAACCGGTATCGCTTAAACCGGTATCGCCTAAACCGGTATTACTTAAACCGGTATTACTTATTATTAAGATATTAAAATAATTAGAAAAAGAGCTAAACGATAATTCGGATAACGAATTTCTACTAATCTTTAATTTGAAGAAGCGGACGAAGAAATAAATACCCCCTTTAACCTAATTAGAATTAGATTTAGAATAGGAAATCGACCCTATTAGAATAATACTATCGAAATAGCGTATAATAATAAAGTAAGCAATAGTAAGCTATTCGGGGGCTATATTACTAGTAAAATCGGTATTTATACATTATTAATAATAACCTAAATTTTTTATATTAGCGATATCGTCGAAGTAATTAAGGGTTTCGAATATAAAATTAATATATACTATCGCTACTATAGCTAAATACCCATCGTTTACCGGTATATAGGCCGAACCCGATTACTTAGACGTAGTATTATAATATTCGAAGGCGGTTTCGGCAATTAATTATAAAGCTAGAGAATTATAGAATCGGTCGCCTTAACCTTCCGGCGATAATAAAATATTAATTAAGGCAATTAATACGTATAAGTACAAATAAAATATTATTGAAAAGGAAATAAAGGAAGGCAATATCCTTTTTATATACCCTTATAATTAATAGGCTTTATAAAATAAAGTTCGCTTATTAAAGTAGGACTTTCTAAAGTAAATAATTTACTACCCTATTATAAAACCTTATTTAATTATTATTAATATATTTAGTAAAGGGTTAATACCCTATTGCCTACATTATTTAATTTCGTTATACTAAGTAAAAAGGAGAGAAATATAATAATTATATATAATAAGAATTCCGACTGTAAAGAAGCCGATATACTAAACGGAATTCCTATTAATACTAAGTATAGGTATTAATAATTAAATTCTAAAAGGGAATTAGGCCAAGCCTAGAACCCGATTATTTGAACTATACTTATAAATAGAATTTATAATAATTAGTAGTACTAGCCGTTATATCCCCCCTCTTATATAATTAATTTCTATTTTAGAAGCGTCCGATATTTAAAAATATATATAAAAATAGAAAGTATAGCCTATTAAGCTTAATTCCTCCCAAAACCTTAGTCCTAGGTTAAAAATCTATTGAAAAATGCCTATTCTATTTTTTAAATTACTAAATTAAATACTAATAATAATATTAATTTTAAAAACTTCTAAAATCCTTATCCCCGAAAGTTAATATACTTATTTATCCTTTTTACTACTAAAATATTTAATAATTTTAATTATCGAGACTTGAAAAGACTTTTAAGTAGTTAAGAGGGACTATAATCGCTATTACTCAATTATAAAAAATAATATCGAACGAAATAAACTAATATTAAAAGAGAATAAGTATTAATATTATAGAGAGTAAGTATAGTTGGCCAACCTCCTTTATATAAGCTAGCTTTATACTTATGGGTAATAAAATAAGATAAGAACCTCTATAATTATATAGCTTTATTATATTTAAAATATTATTTAATATTAAATCTATATAGCGGGTACTATAATCTATTTTATTAAAGACTTCCGGTACTTTAGTATTAAAATACTATATTGGCGAATAAAGGGTTATTTTAAAGGTAAGGGAATAATAAGGGTAAAAGAAAAAAAGTAGAAATATTTACTCTTCTACGCGTAAATAGGGGTATTCCGCATACTCTACCCCTAAACGACGATTAATATAAGATAATTATATACTAAATGCCCTATAAATCCGCTAGATTTTAAAGGGTATTTATTATATTAATTTCGATAACCCTATATTCCCCTTAACGATTACAATTAATACACCGGGCTATCCCGCCTAATTAATTATACCCCTATATATTAGGAGCCTCCTCAATTCCTAAGGCACTTAATACGCGTAAGCCTTAACGGGCCCTATAGACTTTTTCCTCCTTATTAATAATTTTAAGCTCTATTCTACCCCTACTACAAAATTTTAGGCTATTGATTTTCAACTTTCAGGGAAATTAGGCAGAATTTATATATTAGAAACCTTAGAGTTTGGGTTTAAGTAGAGAATTCGAATATATACAATACTAAAAGTGCTTTAAGTATACTAATTCTACCTAATTTCCCTAAAAGTTAAAAATCAATAGCCTGAGATTTTGCAGTAATCTATTACCGTATATACCTAGTAGACCTGTAATATATTATTAACTATCTTCTTTAATACTTTTAGACCCCTTTTTACTCGTCTATTCGAAGAACTTCTTTAACCGTCCCTATTTATACGATTTTTTTCTTTCTCTATAGACATAACTTCGATTCCTTAAGCTTAAAATATTAGCGAACGGCAATAATAATTCGCCGTAGCTATTTAAATACTCGTTAGCGAAATAATTGAATTTAAAATTATAAGTTCTCGCCAACCGAAATTAGTCCTTCCCTATCTTATTAAATTCTTTAGGGAGAAAGAAAATTTCGACGTTTAACTATATACCGCCGAAGCGAAACTTTATATTAATAGTCTCGTTATAAGCGATCCGGAAACCTAATTTTATTACTTCTACTTTAGCCTTTCGCCCCCTATCCAAAAGACTCTCCTTTATTTTGCCCAATAACTAATAAATCGAACGCCCGCTATATTATTATAAAAGTTCTACCTTTCTTATAGCGATACGAATTTGGATAAGTATATAGCTTTAAGCCTTTTCGAAATTCTATAGGCCCGAAACGAATCGATTTAAATTTTCCTTATTCAATTCAACGAAACCCTTAATTAAATATAAAATAATTAGCCTAATAATTCAAAGTAGACCTTCCTTATAGGCAATTTTAATAAGGAATAGTATTTAAGGTTAAAATAAAAGATAAACGTATTAGAAGGCTATAAGGCCCTATAGGAATATATTCGGCGCTTAAATAATAATAATTTTTTAAAAGAAAATATAGATATTAAGGATATTATATAAATCAGCGCTATAAGAATATTAAAGTCGGGGAAATATAATAATAGTAGAAGTTTATCCTTAAAGATTAGGGCTATAATTATTACTTTAGAATAATAATAATAATAGAAGAAGGGAAACCGCTATATAAGCTATAACTCCTAATAGTACTAAATAAAGGAATATCCTACTAATAAAAAGGGTAAAGTTGTAATATAGTTGTAGAATACTACTTTCGAACCGGTTAGGGACGTTAATATAAATATTAAAGAAAATAAAATATATGTGGTTAGGGACGCTATTACGAATTGTAAGGAGAACGAAAACGAAATTTATAATAATTATAAATAGTCTAATAACCTAAAGGAGTTGAAAATCGGCCCGGAAATACCGCGTATTAATAATTATAAATACGCCTCTATAATAATCTTTATTTATAATAATATTAGGCCGTAATAGGCTATAACTATATAGGCTAATAATTATTATAAAGAGAGATAATATTAATTATACCCAAACTATTAATAATTATATTAAGACTTTTATATTAAAGCCTTACTATCCTTTATATTTATAAAGAAGTAAAAAACTATAGAACGCTATTATCTAAATAGGGTAGCTTTTAAATATTTATAATATTCCTTAGGCAATATAAGGTAATAATTTATATAGATAAATAAATCGGATTATATATAGTAATTTAAAAAATACGTAGAACCGATAAGTCTCGTAGGTAATTATTTAAATACTAAAGCAAAATAGAATTATTACGGTAATAATATAGTAATAATATTTTCAAATATATTATAATAAAGAAGTAAATTTTATAAATTTTATATACCTCGTAATTCAACCGCGGATACTAGCCTTACCTTTATACTCCCCCTTAATCGAATTGCTAATTACTATTTCGTACGTAACTAAATACACCCCAAATATTAAACGATAAGCCTTACTAAACTCCCTCCCATATATATATTTCTCCCTTTTTCGTATTCAAATTTTATTTCCCTCTCCTCCTTCCCCTTTTAATTTATCTAAGCCCTCCTATATAATTATAAATATCCCCCTCCTACTATTCTATTATTTACAACCTAACCTTATTTTTATATTCCCCTCCCCTAATTGAATTACTAATTACTATTTCGTATACAACTAAATATACCTTAAATATTAGAAAAGCCTTACCGAACGCCTCTTATATATATCTTTCTCGTATTTAAATTTTATTTCCCTCTTCTCTTTCCCCCTTCAATTCTTCCGAACCCTCTAATTATAAATATACCCTTCTTACCGCTCTATTATTTACAATTTACCTTTCCGCTCCTTATTTTCGCTTTTATTCTCTAATTTACTACCTCGCTTATTTTCATTATAATATTATTAATAATTAACCTTTATTAAAATTAAAATATTTACTCCTCGTTTAAACCCGACAATTAACTTTAAATTCCCAAACCCTCTTCCTAATATATTAATAATATTCCCCTCTCCTTCTCCCTTTAACGAGAAAAAAAATTACCTATTAATTATATTTATATAAAACCAATTTAGATTAATTTAATAACCCCTTTATTAACGTCTATATCGGCGCTAAATATAATTAATATTAAGTTTTCTACATTTATAAATAATTCTTCATTTCTAATTCCGCGTACTTCCGGTATCGCTTTAACCCGGAATCTAAACCTATTAAAGGTTCTTCCTTCTTTAATAATAATTATTACTACTAAAACCCCGCTACTTCTATTATAATAAGCGGAAGAGAGCCTATTAAAATCTATTTCCCTACTACCGAAGTCAAATTCTTCTACTTCGTTATACGCTAATTATATAATATAAACTTCCGAAATTCGAATAAGTAAAAAAATTTTATATTCGCACTTCCTCAATTTAATTGAATTATAATACGTAATTACTTCGAATTATATATCTTCGGCTAAATTATATAAATCCCGGGCTTATAGAACGTTTATATTGAAATATTCTACAATTATTATACTACCAAAACCGAAGAAGTCCATATTCTTAATTTATATAACGTATAATACATCTTTAAAAATACTACTTACGCACCTAATTCGTAAATAAGAAAATTATTAATAACTTTCTATTTATTTTATTTATTTAGAGTAAAGAAGAGGGGCTTTTTATTACCGGATTAGGATAAAGTAATAGAACTTAAATATATAATAGTATATAAAATATTTAGGATATTAGTAGATTAGAAATAAATAATAGGGGTAAATATATTAAAAATAATAATTAAAGACAAAGTAATATTTTACGAGAAGTTAAGGCTAAAAGAGCTACTATTATAATATAGGGCGTAAATAGTAGAAGTAGTAGCGAGGGCTACGCTAAATAATAAGTAAAGAGAATCGATAGAAAGGGATATTAATAGTAAAAATTATATAATTACCTCTTAACAGTATATATTATTTTTCTAAAGTATTTATAGTCTTTAGTTTTAACTACTGGTAATTTCAATTATAATAATAAATTTATAATATAACCTTTACGAGTCAATAAATTACAAATTAATAATTCTATATACCTTAGATTAATAAATAAATAATATTTCTACAGAAGGAAATTCATCCAAATTTACTAAGTAATTATAATATTCCCTCGATATTAACCTAAATATATTTATAAATAACGAAACTACCCTTTCCCCTATATAAATAAATATATAAATTTAAACCTCTACTTATTATCTTTTTACATTATACCTAATAAAATAATTCTAACCGACAGTAAAATAAATACTATTCCCTCTTATATTCTAATTTAATATATTTTTACTATTTATATATTTATATAATTTATTCCTTATATCTAATTTCTACTTTAACTACCCTCGCCTCCTCTTCCACTATTATTTTTATATTAAACTTATATATAAATAAATCGAATTCTACATATCGAGCCCTCGCTTTTTCGATATCGTTTATTTAACCTACTTAGTAACGTCTTTTAATTTTTTCGTTTTAAACTTAATATTTTTATTTTTCGGCTTCGTCGGCTTCCCGCTAAGCTTTATCTTAAATTAAATACTTTTATTATTCGGCTTCGTCGGCTTCCCGCCGAATTCGTTCAATTCCTTCGGCTTAAGTTTACTTTAGAGCCCTATTAAAAGCTTTACATTTTTATTATTCGATTTATAACGTATAATTACGTCGTAATCTTTCGTTATCCCAGGCCCACTATTCGGTTTACTATTCGGCTTCTTTAATTACCCGATAAATTTATTTAATTTCTAAGACTTATCGTTCGGATTAATAAACCATTTTACACACTCTCTCAAATACTTTACATCGGGTTTAATCGTTTAAAAATAAATCATTTAATATTTATTATCGTTATATTTAATTTTAAAATTACTATAATCGGTTATAATATAAATTAAATTATTTATAAAAAGTAATAAGTAAGCGAAATTATAAATTATAAAAAGTAAATATAATATTTCTTAAACGAAATTATTTAAGAATTACCGGTTTATATTTAAGTAATAAAATATAATCGTAAAAAAGACTTAAAAGAGCCGGCGTAAGGGATTTTAATTAAACTTATATACGAAATAAATACATTTTAATAGAAGAATTATTAAACAGAGGAATATAATCGCTCGAATTATTTAATATTAATTTATTAAAATTAAATACTAATTTATAATTTACTACCGCCGGCGGTATAAATAGCCTTAAAATAAATATTACTAATATAAGTAGGTAGGCTATAAACGAATTAGCAATTAGGGTTATTAAAAGTATTAAATTCCTAGCGGAATTTGAAGGGTTTTTAAATAATTATATTAGGACTTATTAATACGTAGTAGGGATAATTTAAATATTACCTCCCTATTCCTTTTCGGGGATATTAAATTATTTGGGGGAAAAGGGGTAAACTATAAACAAATTAACGTTTAGGTTTATTAAAAATATCGGCGTCCCAGCGGAATTTAAAGGGTTTTCGGGTAGCGATCTTAAAACTTATATAGTAAGAATAGTTTAAACACTACTTCCCTATTCCTTTTCGGGAATATTAAACTATTCGAAAGAAAAGGGGTAGGCTATAAACGAATTAGCGTTTAGGTTTATTAAAAATATCGGCGTCCTAACGGAATTTAAAGGGTTTTCGGGCAATAATTTTAAAACTTATATAATAAAGGCAATTTAAATACTACCTCCTTATTCCTTTTCGGGGATATTAAACTATTCGAGGGAAAAAGGGTAGGCTATAAACGAATTAACGTTTAGGTTTATTAAAAATATCGGCGTCCCGGCGGAATTTAAAGGGTTTTCGGATAGTAATTTTAAAACTTATATAATAAGGGCAATTTAAATACTACCTCCTTATTCCTTTTTAGAATATACAATACAGAATTACTCGGTACTATATTTTTTAAATATAATTAATAATTCCTATTGAAATTTAGGGGATTAATTGGCGAAAATATTGAATTATTTGGGGGAAAAGGTCTTTAAATTAATACTACCCGATTCGAATAAATCGATAGCTACTATATAACGCCGAACTATTTTAATAAGAAAAGGGTTAAGGATCGAATAAATATAAATACCCTTATTGGCTATAATTAAAGTTTAACCGACGAATCCTTTTAAATAAATATTATCCTCTAAATTAGTCTAATTAACTTATTATAATTCATTACTTTTAGGCGATAATTATTTTTCGGGCGGCGATCTTAAGGCTTCGTCCTCTATATCGGTTTATAGCGTTATTTTACTACCCTTAGGCTTACTTCTAGGCCTAAGGGTAATTATAAGTATATTAACGAATAAGTAGGAGATAATCTAATTAATAATCTTTATAAAAATATATAACGGGCGAAATAGTATTATTATATAATTATACTAAAGTATTATTTATATAAGGGATACTTTCTATACTCAATTTTAATATAGATACCTCAAATATCTTTTTATATAATCTTAATAGGTTAAGGGAATTATTTAATAAATATTTAAAGTCTAATATTTAAAGCGCTTACTTTAGCGGGTATGTATAGGTTAGAGAAATTATTTAATAAATATTTAAAGTTTAATATTTAAAGCGCTTACTTTAGTAGGTATATATAAGTTAGGGGAATTAATACCGACCGGGTTATACTGCTCGGATTATAAGAAGAATTGAAATAGGAATTCTATATAACGAGGTATAACTAAAGAAATAGATTGCAATATTCTATATAAGGAGAGTAGAAGAATAAAATTAAAAATTAATTATTATAAGGCAATATCCCTATTCTATTATTAAGAATAGTTAACCAAATTAAAAAGTTATTTCTATAAATATATATAATTATAGAAAAGTATTAATATAAACCTAGGTTAGCCCTATAGAAACCCCTACGTATTACTATAACGCCTATTAATTTACAATTTTAAGTCAATCCTTATTAGTTGAATCGCTATTATTAATCCTCTTCGTCTTTATTAGTAGAATTAAACGGAATCGACGGAATAATAATAGCCGAAAGTACAATTACTATATTTTATAAAATAACGAAATATAAAGTAATATTAGTATTTATATCGTCGAATATACCTTTTAATCTTTTAATCGTTCTATTAAACCTCTTCCCTATATTAATACCTATCCTATCGATTTTATTATTTAAATAAATAATAATAATATTTATTCTATTAAATTTTTTATCTCTATAAGTAATAATAATAATTATTTTATTAATTTTCTTCTCTAAGCGGATTAAATTAGCGTAAATATATTTAAGTCTACGAATAGTAATAGCGTTTAAAATTAAAATAGGAGTATTTAATCCTTTAAGGGTATTAGGGGAATTAAAAATATTATTATATCCGTCTATATCTTTATAAAGGGGTATAAGGAATATAATATCTAAGCGAATATAATTAGTAAAGGCGTACTAACCCTTATTAACTAATTTATTAATATCCTATTCTATTATATAATAGAAATTAAAATTACCCAAAAGGTTAAAATAGTCCGTATAGTAAATAGAATAGGCTTACTATAACGTTTTAATTACGTTTATAATAGTAAATTAGAAATTAAAATTAGGGTCGTCCCTTTTATTAAATACCTAGAAAATATAATTATATTATAACTATATTCCGAAAGGTATTATATTATAAAGTAAATTAATAATACTAGCGCTAGAAGTCCGATTATAAATAGTAGTAGTAGTACTAGTACTACTTATAATAAAACGAATATTAATAAATAATATAAAATTAAATTAGAATATACTTACGTAGTATAAAGTATAAAAATTCGCTAATAAGCCGGTAGAAGGCTTCGTCCTCGAGCTTTTTAGCGCCCGTAATATTCTTAGCGAAGGTAAAGGTATAAAACGCATATAGAAGGAAGTATATAGCGCTATAATATAAATTAATAATAAAAATAAATATAATTATAGAAATATTTATTATTAAGAGTAATCCAAAGGAACCCCCGCGGCGAGGCAGCGCGTATAAATTATATATAAATAAGGATTAAAAGGAAGGCCTATAGTAATAGAACGTATATTATTTATATATACTTATAGAGGAGGAATAATATAATTAATATTTAGAATTATAGTAGATAGAAACTAATAATAAATAAAAATTAAATAACGGCCTAGAAAGTAGAAGGCGTAGACGTAATAGAAAGTAAAGGCGATTTAATAGTAGATAAAAATTAACGGCCTAGGGGGTAGAGGGTGTAAGCGTAATAGAAGGTAATAATAATCTAATAATAAATAGAAAGCTTTTAATTAAATAGCAATTTAATAGTAATTAAAAGGATTAAAACTAAATAGCGATCTAATAATAAATAGAAGTAGAAGGTTTATAATAGTAATCTAGTAGTAGATAGGAACTTACGGCCTAGGGGTATAAGCGTAAAATTTATAATAGTAATAAAAAAAGGAAGAGGAGGAGGAAGATACGGGCGGATAAGATAGTTCTTATAATATTATTTATAAATTCGATCCAAAATACAAATTTATAATCGCTAAACTATTAGAAAAAGGATTATATAACTATTATCGACCGAGTAAACGAAATACAATAGTATTTACACTTAGAATAATAAGAACCTTAACGGCCTAGTAGTTCAATTCCCCCTTCTCCCTTTAACCTATACGCCTTCCTATACTCCCTCCCGTATATAAATTACCCCCTTTCTTATTTTCAAATTCTCCTACTCTCTTTCCTCTTCCCTCCTTTAATTTATTTAAAATTTTAAGTAAATATATTCCTCTAACTAATCCGTTATTTATAATATAAATTTATTTTTTAATTCCTTATTCCCTTTCTATATTTTACTCTCTAACCCAATTTACTATCCCTCTTGGTCTTATTGTATTATTATTTCGCTTTTACTTTCGGGCTTACTATCCTTTTCCTTCTAATTATATTATAAGTAATAGTTAATCTAATACCCCTATTACGACTAAAAGTAGTAAGTAGTAAATATTAAATATTAATTCTCTCCTTTTACCTCTTTCAACCTATTTAAGACTTCTAATTATAAATATACCCTTCTAACCGATCTATTATCTACAATTTACCTTTCCACTCCTTATTTTCGCTTTATATTTCGTTTTCTAACCTAATTTAACTTACTGTCCCTCTCGTTTTTATTATATTATAAATAATAATTAACCTAATACCCCTATTACGACTAAGAGTAGTAATAAATACTAAATATTAATTCTTTCTTCTTACTTCTTTTAACCTATTTAAGACTTCTAATTATAAATATACCCTTCTAACCGACCCGTTATCTACAATTTACTTTTCCGCTCTTTATTCTCGTTCTATTTCTCGCTCTCTAATCCAACCTACTATCCCTCTCGTTCTTATTATATTATTAGTAGTAGTTAACCTCTATTATAGCTAAAATAGACTTTACCCCCTTTATATATTCGTCCGACGTCCCGTTCAACGTTTTATTCAATTACGCCCGAAGCGATATAATCGAATTATATACAGGCCGCTAATTTAATATTTACTATTTACTCCTCCTTCTACTTTTCTACCCTAAACGTCGGTTTACCCCCGACCCTACGCCTATTAAAACGTCTTCGCCCTTTAATAACGACGATTATAATAAGCAAATTAATAAATAATTCTTATAAGAAGTAAGAAAACGCCCCGGCAAATTCAAAATCGTCTTCTTTAATATTAAACCCTATATTATAGACTTACTATATAAATAATTGTATTCTTTAACCAATTCCGCGAAAATTATTAAATTCCCCCTTTCTAAACTTAATAGAAATATTATACGAAATTACTTCGAATTCTATATTTTCGGCTATACTATTTAATACCTATATTTATAGAACGCCTATATCGATATATTCTATAAATACTATAATATTAATACTCTGGAAATCCGTATCCTAGATTTATATAACGTATAATATATTTTCGATAATATTAAAATAGCGTCCGAATCCGAAATAAAATACTTATTTAAAATATATAGCGTATTTTATTTATTTTACGACCGGACGGAGGATTAGCCCCTCCTATAAAATTAGTAAGAAATTATCCAACCGTAGTATAAAATAATATATAAAATATTAAAGATATTAGGGGAATAGGGTTAAATATTAAGTAGAAATGTATTGGAAAAAAGGGTTAGATATAGATTTACGTTTGATAAAAAGCCGAATTTAGAGGAGATAATAGCGGAGGAGAATATATAGGTGAAATTTAAAAATAAAGACTATTACTATTAATAAATATAAGTAAGAAAGTATTAGGGATACTATTAATTTAGGGTAATAATTATTATTTATAGGTTTTTCGTATTACTTTATATAGAAATAATAATATTAATTTCTCTTTCGTATTTTTATCCCTATTATTATAACGGTCTAGGCAATTCAATTCAATTAATTCGTTAGTTTATATATATATATATACTAATTTTGCAAACCTTTATTAATAGCCCGGAATTAAATAGTTCTACTATTATAGAAAATAGGAATATTTAGGAAAGATTATAACGCTAAAAGAGTAGAATAAAATATTTATTAAAATAAATATATTATATATACTATTTCTATTATAACCTTTTAAATTCTAATTTTATAATACTAACCTATAGTTTTGTACAATTGCTCTACAAATATAATATCGTTGTACTTAATTTAATAAAGCTATTAAAGTTAAATTACTCCGGAATATTCTCGTAGAAAGAATTTTAATTAAAAGTATATAAATAAAAGGTTTACTTAGTATAATTTAAATTATTATTAGCTATCGGAATTATAATTCTAATTCGGAACGGAGATATAAAATAGGCCGGCGTAATATATCCGGGAAAAGTAGGGCTATTTCGGCATTTACTCTCCTCCTAACTTTCCTTCCTTTTTCTCCTAATTATTATAATACGAATTTGGGCGCTAATTAAAACTATACTAAAAGATATCGATTTAAATAAATTAATAAAACTAAAGAGTAAAAAGGAAGAAGTAATTAAAGGCCGATAAAAGTATAGGCGCCTTATAAAGGGTAGGCGTATTCTACTAAATTTAACCGCTTTAGGTAAATTACTATATAAATATAATAAACTATATAATAAAATATATAATAAAATATACGTATAAATCTAATACTATATAATACCCGATTAAGTATAATACTTACTAATACTATAATACTAATTTTCCTTCTTACTATTTTTATTTTTTCTTAATACTTCTTATCTATCTCTTAAATTAGTACTATTAACGAAATAACTAGGAGAAATAAGTATTACTCTAAATTATATAACGGGTAAGTTTTTAGCCGTTATAGGATAAATAAGATATTTCGATAGCCTAAATAGAAATTCTATTATCGAAATATTTATATATAAATTAAAAGTCTTCGTTTAAATTACTTATTATTAAGTAATTTTACTTCTCTACTTATCCCTTTATATAAATTAGCTTCGAATTACGGGATTTCGAAACCTATTAATTCTCTTAGTCCCGCCTTTTTATTATCGGAATTATAATTCCAATTCGGAACGGAAATATAGGGCGGGCCGGTATAATATATCCGGGAAAGGTAGGGCCGTTTCGGCAATACTCTAAACCAACCCGGACTCTAAGGTAATAAACGAATTTACTTTATAACTTTTAATATTAAATAAATAAACTTATCGTATAGGCCTAAACTATTTTATTACTTTTCGCCAAAGTAGTAACTTAAACGAATAGAATAAATTTGAATAAGCCTTCTTTAATAGGACTATAAATTTAACGTCTATAGGCTAATAACCGGAAATTTTTAAATAAACTATTATATAGGCTTAGGCTACTTTATTACTTCTCGTTAAAGTAATAATTTAGACGAATAGAATAAATTTAAATAGGCCTTCTTTAATAGGATTACGAATTCAACGTCTATAGGCCAATAGCCGGAGATTTTTAAATAGGCTATTATATAAGCTTAGGCTATTTTATTACTTCTCGCCAAAGTAATAATTTAGACGAGTAGAATAAATTTAAATAAGCTTTCTTTAATAGGATTGCGGATTTAGCATTTATAGGCCAATAGCCGGAGATTTTTAAGAAGTATTGTAATAGGCGTCGCATCCGTTAAAAGACTTATATAATAAATAAAAGGACGTCTATTACTATTATGAAGACGCCCGGAATTAAGACGAAGACGGGAATATATAGTATTATCGGATTTCCTTTAAATTGTAGTACGGAAGAACTAATTGTAATCGGCCTTAATTATATATATCTAATAAATATTAAGGGTATTTTCGATTAAACAATTAAAAATATTCTAAACGATTTCAATAGGGAGCGATTTCTATACCGGTAAAAGTTATTCTGCCTTTACGGCTAATTTATTACTATAGTCCGGCGACTCTTAAGACTTCCTTTTAATCTTATAAAGGAATTCCTTAGAAAAGTCCCGGAAGTACGATTTATTGCGTAAAGTCCCGGATTGTAGTAAGCGCTAAAAAGGTAGCGGGAGACCGACTTTTTCGGGAATTTATAACCGTTAAGCCCGGTTAATATTTTAAATAAGAAGTTCTTTTAGGGCTGGTCGTTACCGAAGGCGATCGACTATATTTAATTATTAGAATTATAGGGTTTTAATCCTATAAAGGAATTCCTTAGAAAAGTCCTAAATTGTAGTAAGTGTTAAGAGGGTAGCGGAAGACCGACTTTTTCGGGAATTTATAACCGTTAAACCCAATTAGTATTTTAAATAAGAGGTTCCTCTAAGGCCGGTTGTTACCGAAGGCGATCGACTACATTTAACTACTAGAACTATAAGGTTTTAATCTTATAAAGGAATTCCTTAGAAAAGTCCCGGATTATAATAGGCGTTAAGAGGGTAATAAGAGACCGATTTTTTCGAAAACTTATAACCGTTAAGCCCGGTTAATATTTTAGATAAAAAGTTCCTCTATAGCCGGTTATTACCGAAGGCGATCGACTACACTTAATTACTAATTATATTAAAGAATTTGAAAAACTATACCAAATATTAAGGGTAAATAAAGTGAAGACTTCTATTCTATTTTACTTATCTATTTAAAAATAATTAATCTTTCGAAAAAAGTGCTTATATTAAATAAGAATAAGATAAATATAAATAGTAATTAAAATATCTTTATAATTTTAAAGACCTTATCTATTTATAGAAATAGGATAATACTTAATATAGTAGGATTTAAGCCGATATATATATTGCCCGAATAAAAGTATACAGCCGGGGATACTTTTACTAGTATTAATAAGGCCTTCCGTAGTATTATAGATTCCGGTATTTATATAGAATTTTATATAGACTATTAGGAATACGTAATAGCCTTTTTTAAAGTTAATTTCCAAAGGATAATAATTATTTATAATATTAATACGTATAATTTTATTATCGATAAAAATATTAAATATCGCGTCGATATCCTCTACCTCTTATATATAGAATTTTGTATAGATTATTAGGAATACGTAATAGCCTCTAGGCTAACTTCTAAAGGATAATAACTATTTATAATATTAATATATATAATTTTATTATTGATAAAAATATTAAATATCGTATCGATATCCTCTACCTTTTATATATAGAATTTTATATAGACTATTAGGAATACGCAATAGCTTTTAGGCTAACTTCTAAAGGATAATAATTATTTATAATATTAATACGTATAATTTTATTATTGATAAAAATATTAAATATTGCGTCGATATCCTCTACTTTTTATATATAGAATTTTATATAGATTATTAGGAATATATAGTAGTTTTTAAGCTAATTTCTAAGGAATAATAACTATTTACAATATCGATACGTATAATTTTATTATTAATAAAAATATTAAATATTGCGTTGATATCCTCTACCTCTTATATATAGAATTTTATATAGATTATTAGGAATATATAGTAGTCTTTAAACTAATTTCCAAGGGATAATAATTATTTATAATATTAATACGTATAATTTTATTATCGATAAAAATATTAAATATTACGTTAATATCCTTTACTTCTTATATATAGAATTTTATATAGATTATTAAGAATACGCAATAGTTTCTCTTAAGGCTAATTTCTAAGGGACAATAATTATTTATAATATTAATATATATAATTTTATTATTAATAAAAATATTAAAATTAGTATAAAATTAAAGAGTTTTCGGATCTTATAAAACCGTACATCGACTCCTCGCCTACCAACGACGGCTTTAAAGTATAGCTATTAGTTATAGAAGTAATATAAAATTGAAGAGTTTTTAAATCTTATAAAATTGTATATCAATTCCTCGCCTACTAATAACGGTTTTAAAGTATAGTTATTAATTATAGAAATAAAATTATTTATTAAAGCCGATATTCTTAAAGATAGGATTACTTTTGTTAACCCCCTCGGCTTTCGTATAAAGGAAGGCGCGACTTAGGAAAGTCGACTATAAGTAAAATAAATAAGAATCTACTATAATATTTAAATTCTATTGGATATAAGTAAATAGGATTCGGCTACTATTAGATATTACGTATAATTTGCAAAGCTTTTAAAAGTATTTAATTACCAAAGAATTTGAATAATTATATTAAATATTAAAAGTAAGTAAAAAGAAGACTTCTATCCTATTTTATATATTATTTAAATATAATAGGCCTTTTTCAATTGAAGTTAAAACTTCGGTAGGGAGTAGGGAATATAAATCTAAATCAATTGCTCTATTTGAAATTTAGGATAATATAGAGGGTTAGAAGATTATACTACTCCGATTGGAGATTAGTAAAGGATTTCTAAGGAAATATTAGTAATATTAAGGATTTCTATATTAAAAACCCTAAGAAACCGGGTTCTGTACTTTATTAAAATAGCCCTATACCGGGCCTAATAATTTATATTACTAATCCTATTTCAGCGCCGGTACCGCTTCGTACTTTAATTACCCTAATCGCTCCAATCCGCTAAAGCCCTTACCTCTACGTAATAGGAAGAATACTTTAAAAAAGATTTTACCCTTTTTAATAAGAAAGAATATATTAATCTTTAGCCTCCTTTTAAATGAGAAATAAATTTTAGATATAACCCGCTAAATTATCTACAATAAATTTAATATATACGCTTTACGTATACGTAGCGTTAAATAGAGGTATAATATAATAAAGGCGGCGCTTAAAGTTAAAAATATTACGACGGAGTAATTAATTGTTAATTATTTTACTAATAGTGAATTATAAAGCTAATTTAAAACGCTTAAATATTTTCACCTGCTATTTTAGAGTATTAAGCCTTATAGTACTATTACTACCGAAATTTTACGGCTCCTCTAACTCTACGAATACAATAATAATTATAATTTAAGGCTAGGTAAAGGGGATTTAAGGCATCGGAAATATTCCGCGGCTAAACGGCGGGAATAGGCTTTTACTACTACTAAAACTACTACTAATATTACTTCTACTAGTTAATAGAATATTACGTATATTTAATTAGAAGATATATTAAAGTATATCCAAATTTAAAATATTCGCTTGAATTTTGTAATTATTTTAATACTATATATTGTCAGGAGATATTCCAGGCAGTGCCTAGATGTCTCCACTTTATCGCAACATATACTGAGTTAGGCATAGACATGCCGAATTAAACATAGACATATTCATCTAAATATATTACAATATATAAAAGTGCTTACCCCGTCGGTCTCTATTAAGACTAACGGATAAATCAATTATTACTTTACAACCTATTATCTATTTTGTTTACGCTCTATAAAGTCGTGTGTAAAATTCTAGGTTGAGGCTCTCGATAGTCTTTGTCTTCGCTTCCTTTGATAAGACTACCGCTAATCGTTACGTATTGTTATTCTATTTAGTAACTAATTACTTACTTTATTATTTTCTATTAATATTATTTGTAAAATATTTCTTCGCGTAATAAATAGTGCTTACAGCTTAATTTTAAACCGACTTTATTATTCTTTATTTTTTACTCTTTTTCTCTCTTCCTTTCGTAAAGGGGGGAGATTTACTCTTTGTTTCGATAGTTTTAATATAATTGTTAAATTTGCTATCCTAAGACTAAGTACTTTGCCTATTCTAGTTCTTTGAGCTCCCCTTTCTTTACAACTCTTTTATTATCCCTATTGGTTTCGAAATATACTTTTACTATATTAAATAATAATAATTCTATTCTAATTATAGTTTTTGAACTATAGGATAACTAGTAGTTAAATAAGGTACGGCAAATCGTTAATTATACTATATTTTAGAAGTAATTTTATTATAAAGAACGTCTTTACGCTATCGCCTAAGATTTTATCGTTAAAGTAACCAAATTTTATTTTAATAATAAAATAGGTTAGATTTTTATTAAAGAAGATTAGGCTACGAAGAACGAGAACTTAGGCTTTAATATAAATTAGGTCGTTAATATAGACGTAGCCGATAAAGAAGTCTAGTTCGTCTTACGAAAGTATTGCCGCTTAGTTGAGAATTACCCAATTCTAGGTTGTAAAATTTGGCTATTCCCTAAGGATAAGGATAATTAAATTTATTAGCTTAGGAAGAAGTATTATTGCGATTATATAAGCCAATTTAAGGCTAATAATCGTAAGGTCGCCGATAATATAGCTAAAGAAGCAGCCGAAGTACTAATTCCTCCTAGTACCGAAATATTTAAAATAGGCTCTTAATTTTAATCTCCTAACTATTTCTCTAATACCGTTAAAATAACCGACGCTCCTTCTATTAATTTTTCGGATACTATTAAAATACCTAATATTCCTCCTATCGATCCGACTTAGGTCTTGATACCGTTTTCCTTATTATTAATTCCGGCTAACCAAAATATTCGTCCTATATTTCCGATAGAATTTATTATTTTATATAATAGTTTAATTATATAAGCCGCTACTAATTTTATTGAATAACTCGCTACTAACCCAAAGACTACATATTTCGCCAATATAAGTTAAGTGGAGGCGTTAATTCGACTCGCGGTAAAATAATAGTAGTAATACCAGTTCGAATAACCTATGCCGACTATAGTCGACACTTTTCCGATTTATTTAGTTAAGCCTACCTAATATATTGCTTAGGTTATTTAGAATGGTCTAGCTTTAGGTATTGTACTTATTCAATATATTGTTCGTATTATTTAAAATAGTTTAATCCTAAGTACCGTCCGTACTATTAATTAGAATTAGCGTATATCGCTATTATATTTTAGTACTATAATTAGGGCCCGAGACCTATAGGTCGCTAGCGCTATTAATTAATTAAAATAGTTTTATATTAACCGGGATAACCGGCAGCCCCTAACGGAAAATTTATAAAACTTACTACCTCTTAATCGTCTATTCGTTAAGAAGGATAGAGGATATTATCCGAATACGGATTACTTAGCAATTTCTATACTTATAACCGGAACCCGTCCTATTCTAATTATATATAGTACTATAATACCCGGATATTTTTAATAAATTATATAAACTCCGCCGCCCGGGTATTATTCCTATTAATAGGCTAAAAATATTATTCGTTAAACTCCTCTACTTTAGGACTAAACTTTCTAATACTAGGTTCTAAAAGTTTCTCCTTAAATATAAAGTCCTCCTCCGGCTCTACCTTTTATTTATTAATAATAATAAACTCCTATTCAGCCCGTTAACTAGTAGTAGCCGATAGTATACCTAGCCAAATCCCTATTTGCTAATTCTTCTTACTATTCGGCTAATACTAGTAGTAAAAGTACAATATCGGACTCTAGAGCGCTTAATAAGATTATCTTTAACCTATTAAAAAGGATTAATTAATTAGAGGCCCAATCTAACGAATATTCCTATACGCTTAATGGAGTCTTTAATAATAAAGTTATTTAATAGAAACTCTTTAACGTTGGGGTATTCTATTTTAATGCAAATAAAGATAAGAAGAAGAAAGGTATTTATACCGATAGTAAAATTAATATTTATATTAATTATAGACTTTTCCTTAACGTTATTTATCAAGCCTTATTTATTTATATAGAGCGTTATAAGGTTATTATTAATAATATTTAATAATTATTATATAAAGCCGCCCTATCCTAATAGATTAATACATTTTCTAACCTCGAACGCAATAACCTCTATAGTAATTTTAATAAAATTACCGACGCTCTTAACCGAATTTTTAAAGTTAAACCCGACGAAGCCTAGAAATAGTTAAATACATACAAATTTACTATAGAAATAAATAAGAAGAGCAATTAAATTCTATACAATTACTCTATAGAAATGTTTATATACGCTCGCCTATAGGGTAACTATAGCGACTTCTAACTCTATACTCGCCTATAGAATAATTTATATCTAAAATTGAAATTCTACTACGCTAAACCGTAATAGGGCGTATAGTTTAATAATTACATTAACGCCGTTACCGAGAAGGTCGAAGCGGTACGTAGTAAACTAATTGATTTTTCGAAGGTTTTACAATCTATTTTCTAGGCGTTTATAAGTACCGATTATAATAATAATTCCCTTAATAATTATTTTAACGAATAGACCGCTAATTTTAATAAAATCTTCGTTTATTAGGGCGATCGCGATAATTCGAAGGATAAGGACAAGCGTTTTAATAATTAGAGTTCTAATAATCGGTTTAATAATAATAATAGTAATTAGTTTAATAATAATAATAGCAATAGATTTAGAAATAATAAGTTTAATAATAAATTTAGTTAGGATAATTACAATAGTAATCGTTCGGGTAATAATAATATTCGCTTCTATTATTGAAGTAAACGGTTTAATAAGCGGTAATTCTTTAAGGATAGCCGCTATACTTATATTAATTAGATTAACGTCTATATTAATAAATTTAACGCCGATAATAAAATATCTAAATTTAAAAGCGAAAGCTATAATTTTATTTATAATTTCGAAGAAGAAATAAATAATTCTTATATAAATATATCGGCCCTTAAGTATAATAATAAATTTTTTATTTATTTTACCAATCCTATTAATTTTACTATCCCTATATCTTCCGATAATATTATTCTAATTAACCGGCCGACGTCTAATCCTATACGTCCGGCCGCCGTTCTTAACGGAGATACTATTAAAGGTACTTCTACCGAGAATTATATAATAACTTTATTACTAAATCTACTATCCAATCCTAATTTTACAGCAATTCCTAAACGCTTAAGGGAGGCCTAAGCGTTTTATAAATTATCTAGTCTTTTATTTAAATTTTAAACTATATCTTCGAAGAGTTTTTGGGAAATACTTAAACGGGTTAGAAGGGTAAGAAAAATAAATATCGAAGTAAAATTGCCTATATTGGTAAACGGTCGGAAATTAACTTTATTAGATATTATATATAAAAGCTAATATTATTTACTCGCTTTTACTAAAAGTTAAATTATTAAAATTATTCCTAATATTATATTACAAAATGGAAAACTAAATTTAAAGAAGTATACTTTATATTTATAAATTAATATTAAACCGAGCCTAAATATATCGCCAATTACAATATACTTTAATTCAGGATATTCATTAACTATAGTAAGTCGTATATTTATTAATAGCTTTTCACCTAATATTCAATATTCTTCAATTCTACTGAACGTTATAAGGGGAATTAATTCGAAAATAATAATTAATACTATTACTAAATTTAACTTCTATATAAAAGGAAAAGTTAATAGTATTATAATTAACAGTTACTTTTAGATATCCGCTCTAATTATTAATAAATTAGGCCCGAATATATTATTAAATACTAATTTCCTTCGCTACTATAGAATAAAAGTTAACTTCAATACTACGCTTTACTTATTTCGATCTATTTTTAATATAAAAGTGCGCGGCGAAGTCTTTTCTAAGAAAGAGGAGATAGGGGAGGATATTCTTATTACCGAAGTTTTCGCTAAAAATAATATAATTCTTTATTTAAACCAATTAAGCATTTTCCTAATACGCTATAACGCCTAATTTAATAATTATTACAGCTAAATTAAACGCCCGGTATATAATTTTTACGCCTAATATCCTTTTCTATTAAACGCTACCGTAAATAGTAAAATACGTAAAGTAGTCCTATACCTTAATTAATTTAACGAAGTACTCTTTATCCCCATAAGCATTCGAATTAGTATAATTATATACCCTTCGCTTAAAGCTATTAAGAAAGCGATGTTTATTAACGCTTCGGACGTAATATATTTAGCGGTTATAATCCAAACCGGCCTTTTTCTAAAATAATACGCAATATATATTAACGAAAATATAAAGGATAATAAGGAAGCGATTATCTATAAAGAGGCTTTTAACGTTCCGTTTTATAAATTTAATAAATTTAATAATATCGAATCCATTCCTTCCGAAATAGGTGTTAATATATATAATATTAATCCCGAATTTGCTTAGTAAGTTAAAAGCCTTTTAAATAAGTACGTTAACGTTTTTAGAAATAAAGGGATTGTTCCTATAAAGGAGGAGGATAAAATACGTATCGATTTCGTTAACGAATGGTAAAATTAGCGGAAAATCGTTAAACCTTACCTATTTGGAACTAAGGATTGCGAATTCCTTAATAAAAAATATAATAAAATATATATTTAAAGAAAAATATCCTTTATATTATAGTTTACGCCTATTACGTACCTTATATTTATTATTTAGCGGAAAGTTAATAGAATTAATAAAAGTCGTATTATTATTAACCTCTAATTGCTAAATAGTATTACTATTCCGGATATTTATCTATTACCCAATTAAGAGGATATTATTAACGTAATAGTTAGTAAGAAATTCTTTTCTATTTTCGACGCCGCTAGATTTTTCTATTAATTACCTATTTTTATTTACTATTATAACCGTATAGTAGTAATTAGTCTTCGGGGTTTTAAATAATTTAACGTCGTTTTTATAGGTTTTAAGAACTCTCCCGCTTTCGCTTAACAATTTATAAATCGATTATTCTTCGAATATTACTTATTTATACGAATATATATTAATAATATTATTATTTATAATACGATTAAAGAAGAGTATTTGAAGTACGTAACTACTATTATAGAATTGCTTAATAAGTATTACGTATATATTGGCGCTAATAAATCTTTTACCGCCTTCCCGTCCATTTAATTACTTAATAGTATTATCGACGGTAAGGGTCTTTCGCGTATAAAAGACCGGATTAAGGCGTTCTAAAAGCTTAATTTCCCTAATATATTAAATATTTTAAAAATTTATTTTAATATAGCTAGCTGGCTATATAAAAATATACTTTAGTTCGCAGTTAAAGAAGAACTATTAAATTAAAAAAAGACCGAATTATTAAAAAGAGTACGAGAATTAGGAGATTTATAGCTAAGAGTAATAAAATATATTCGGAAAGCCTATACCTCTAAGGTTAAGTTTAAACTAATTAAAGAAGAACTAAAAGCCTTTTATAATATATAGGAGAATTTATACAATTAAATATATTTATTTTACTACGTTAAGAGCAATCCCTTATTTATTAAGACCGACGCTAATAAAAATACTTATAGCGTTTACGTCTTTTAATTCAAATACATATAAAATAGTAAATTTATTCCGGGTATAAGTAAGATTCCTTTAATTAAGATCAAACCGGTTTACTTCTTATTAAAATTAACTACTTTAGTTAAGAAGAAGTATAATTCTATAAAAGCCGAGGTTATAGCGATTATTTAGGCTTTATATAAACTTCGTAAAATAGTTTAATCTAATAAATATTATATAAATATTATTACTAATTATACTTTAACTATAAGTATTATTAAATATATTTCCCTACGTATTATAGACTTGGCCAAGGCTAACCCTAAACTAGCTAACGCTATTAATTAAGCTTCTTAATTCAATTTTAATATCTTCTATATTCTAAGACCGCTAAATATCGTTCCTAATATATTATCGAGACTACCGATAATTAAATTTGCTAATAATAACGATATTTCCGATAAATTTACCGATATTTAATCCTATTTTAGTTATTTGGATAAAATTAACGCTTTTACATTTATATACGCGGAAGTTTCTTAGGATATACGTACTATAATCCTAATTATTTCCTATACTTTTCGCTAATAATTAATCGAAACTTACCCCTTTAACTTTAAATACAGTAAAGTCTTCTAATTATTCGCTAACGCTAACGTATTAATATATTTATATATACGCCGGTCCGGTAAGCGTCCTAATTTGCCCGCCGGTCTTTACCTTTTTAATAATAGCCTTCTATACTATATAGATTATTAGGACGAGCGTCGCCTCTATATTCTTCGATCCTACGTATAGAAAATACTATAATTTATATACGATAAAAAGTACTATTTTAATATTAATAGGATAATAGACGACCTATCCTACTTCTATATACGCTAGAAAATATAAATAGTTCGGGAATACGTTAAATATTGCGAAGTATACTATTAGAATTAGCGCGATTATTAATTAATTCCCGGCGAATTTATACTAATTAAGACTTTTCCTAAATTATATTATATTATTATAATAGACTTTATAACGGATATACCGATAGTTCTATTAATTAATATAATATAGAATATTATAGGCTTCGACGAATTTAATATTATATACTCCGTAACTTATAAATTTAATAAAAAAGTATTTTTATTAATAAGATACTTTATTTATAATATACGAAAATAGGCTATTATTCTATTATAAGCCTTATAGTACTATAATTAAAGTTTATTAGTTATTATAATTAGCGATCGCAATTTAAAATTTATTTCTATTATTTGGCGCGGTATTTTTAAAGCCTTAATAGTAAATTTATTATTTTCGACGGCTTACTATACCTAAACGAATGGTTAATCCGAGTATACTAATTAGACAGTAGAAATGGCGATTCGAATGTGGTACGTTATTAATATTCGAATATAGCTACTTATATTAGTAGTACTTTAATACAATTTAAATAACACTATCTAATCAACTATTAGTATATCCCCTAATAAATTAATTTATAGTTTTAAACCTAAATTAGTAATCGACTTACTAATTCCAGATATAGAAGAGGCAATTACAACGGAGTCTTTAGTATTAATACATTAAGAATTCTAATTAGAGGTTGCTAAATTTATTAATAGGGTAAGTATAGTAATTAAAGTAAAATATAATACAAAGTACTTTCCGATAATATTCGAGGTTGGAAATAAGGTTTATATTCGTTTTAGTAAAGGTTATTATTTACTAAGTAGCTTAAAGGACAAATAGTTAGTAGAACGTATAGGTCCTTATAAGATTTTAAAGAAGGTTAGCCCTTTGGCCTATAAGTTTAACCTACCTTCTTATTAGCGTACTTATCTTATTATTTCTATTATATATTTATAGAAGCTAACCCAAAGTTTTAACCCGTTCAGAAAGGAAGTTCTACTTCTAGAGCTTATAAAGGTTAACGGTTAGGAAGAATAAGAGGTCGAGAATTTAATAGTTAGAAGTTAAAGATTAAAAGACGTTAAGTATTTCGTTAAATAGGCCGGTTATTAAAATAAAAATAATATTTAGGAATTATATTCTAAATTAATAAAAAACTCCGCGGAAAAGGTTAAGGATTTTAACAATGAATATTTATTAGAATTACTATTCCGAAGTATTCAGAGGAAAATTATTTAGCGTTTAGTTTATAAAACGAACCGTACCTAATTAATTCTAATAATTAGAGTAATAAATTTTTCAATAAAAAGGGGGGAGAAAAAGCGAAGACCGTTTAATATAGAGGTTTAGAAATATTTCCTTCTATTATTTTATATTTAATATTTTATTTTGCTTTTCTTTCTATCATCTTCGTAGGTAATTTGTCAAAATTAATAAGACTTTGCGCTTTTAAACTCGAGGTCGTAATAAGGCTATTAATTTAATACCGCTAACCTATAGCATGTTGGGTATTATAGTTATTTCTTTCGTTTATTCTTCCATTTTAAATAGGCAAAACTAGTACGTATACTAAGGCCGCCAAAATTAGGCAACTACGGTTATATTAAGCAATAAAGTAAATATAATACCCGGTAGGCAATTAAAGAAGGGCAAGCTTGAATAGAGTCTAGGGTTCTTAATACGTATACAATTCTTTTATATAGTTTAAAACCCTTCCTTCTTTTTAGAACCTTTCCTTCTACTCTATTAACCCTTATAAATAGCCCTATCCTTACAATTATTCAACTTTATAATCGTACTTATTATTAATTATACGTATTAAACTAATTATTTTACTTACCCTCGTTTACAACTACCCCGTTACAATAGATTACGATATTATAATAGTTATATTACTATTTAATTACCCTTATACGGAGCTTACTAATTAGATCGTATAGAACGGTAATTTAAATGGCGAATTAAATACGCTAAATAACGATCTACGTTTAACTACCTTAATAGTCGAACTTAATAACCGCTTCCCTACTCTTATCGGTTTAACTATATATCTCAGCCGTCTATAGGAAGAGGGCGCCGAAAATAAGATTATTAATATAAGTTGTAAAAATTTCTATATTATAGTCCCCGCCTTTATCGCTATTAATATTGTTACTATAAACAATTAAATACTCGCGACCTTCTTTAATTATATTCGTTTCTAATATATTATTAATCGCGTTAACGGTATGAATGTGGTCTCCCGCGATTTCGACCCTTAAATTCGCTTCATTATACGCGATAGGACCTTCGCCTTTAACGGTATTTTGGTTAAAAATACTAAGATTAATAAAGATATTATACGTAGTTAAATACTTCCTATAGCAATCCAATACTTGTTCGTATATTATAATAGACGATTTACCTTTATGCTCTATAGTACTATTGAGCGTACTAGTATTTAGATTGATTTAAATTAAGCGATCTTATACATTATCGCTAAAATTGATTATTATATTACAGTAATTTTCGCATCTCTTAAATTTAATAATATTATTCTTTATAATAAATTCGGTATTTAGTAGGACTATTCTACTAACGATTACAGCAACATTAATATATAAACTTTTAATTCTTCTACGTCTATTACGGGTATTCCGATTAATATTATCGTTACTATTTATAAAGGAGTAGTCTTTTAGAAATTTTAATTCAACGAGGTCTTATCGGCTACTTAGATTATCGATAGCCGTTTTAATAATAATAGTAGCCTTTCTATATAACCCCTTTATTCTATTAGTCGTATAATTAATATTAACGATATTAATTTTAATAATATATAAGAATAATACTAGCTCGGCTATTTTACTAAACGAACGCTCGTTATTCTTTATAGTCCCAGTCCTACGGTTTTAACCAATATTATAAATAGACCGTCCCCAATTCGTAAAACTCCTTATAAACTTTTTACTAACGTTATTAAAGTTTACGTTCGTATAAAAAAGACTACCGACGATACTTCAATTAATAAAATCTACCCGATAAAAGAGACAGCAATCCTCTCGTTTAACGATAATTATAAAATATTCGACCTTATAATAAATATCGACTTCTAATAACTATATAATAAAATTAACACTATTATCCAAAATTACTTCGATAACGTTAAGAAATATAAAAGTAAATTCTTAAATTTATATACTTTCTCCTAAATTATTCTATACTATAATATAAAGGTATTTTTAAAAAGAGCTAATAAATCGTATAATACTAATAATCCTACTTTTATCAATTATATCCCTTTATATATTTAATTACTCGCTCTTCACTATTATAATTATAAAGGTAACCTTAATAAGTAAATTAGTAGCCTCTTAACGCACTTAGGATATTTATATTGCGCGTAAATTAATATAATTAAGGATAAACGTATTATTAATATAACTATTAATACTCCCGCTATATTTACTAAACCTATTATTATTCCTCTTACGGTTAAGTAAACCTTATCTATTCTAAAGGACAATTTGGCGGGTTTTAACTAATATTAGTTAGCGATAATCGAAGAACTACACACTAAAATAGCTAGAATAAGTTCGGAGATTAAGGAATTACAAACTCAATGCGTTTAGTAGCTAATTACTACTCTTCGCGGCCTATAATTAAATATATTACTACCTATATCGTCTACTTACTCTATTCGCTCAAATATATTTTAATATACTATTCAGTCTGACTTAATATCCGGTTAATCTGCCTACCGCTATAGTACCTTGCCCGGTATTCGCTCGCTTCGCTATTACGTACTTAAAATTTGGAAGATTAAGGCCGAATTTCCCTCTACTAATCGCAAACATTCTCGTCGTAAGGGCAATATTCTCTCGTACTTCGATAAGAACTACCGCGATCCGTTATCGGACGAAGAAGGATATTAACGGAGGATAACAATATAAGCGTGAACTTTCTTACGGTAATCTTAAAAGTTAATTACAATATTGGGTATTATAATAATAATTCTAATAAATATTTAATATTCTTCTACGAAGGATATAGCAATAGTCGGACATTAGATTTTAATACTTATAATAGTTAGGCTTTATAGGATAGATATTAGGATAATAAACAACGTTAAGAAGGATAACGATAATCTTTATACTTTATTTATATCTAGCGTTCTTATTAATAGATAGTAAGTACTCTTCTCCTTCTTTAGAAAGGGAAATATTAGGAAATATTCCAAGCAATACCTAAATGTCTCCACCTTATCGCAATATATACTAAATCAAGTATAAACATGCCGAATCAAATATAAACATACTTATTTAAACATATTACAGTATATAAGAGTACTCACTCCGTCAATCTCTATTAAAATTAACAGATAAATCAATTATTACTTTACAACCTATTATCTATCTTACTTACGCTCTATAAAGTCGTATATAAGGTTCCAGGTTAAAGCTCTTAATAGTCTTTATCTTCGCTTCCTTTAACAAGACTACCGCCAATCGTTACGCACTATTACTCTATCCAACAACCAATCGCTCACTCTATCATTCTCTATCAACATCACTTATAAAGCACTTCTTCGCGTAACATATATATTTTAATTAGTAATTTAATTAATAATAATTATAATTTAAGGTTAGGCAAAGGGGATTTAAGGCATCGGAAATATTCCGCGGCTAAACGGCGGGAATAAGCTTTTACTATTATTAGAATTACTACTAATATTACTTCTACTAGCTAATAGAATATTATATATATTTAACTAAAAGATATATTAAAGTGTACCCAAGTTCAAAATATTCGCTTGAATTTTGCGGTTATTTTAATACTATATATATTTTAATTAGTAGTTTAATTATTAAGAAAAGTCGAAAAGAGTAATTCTTCTTATTAAAATTAATACGACTGTTATATCGCTATAAATAATTAAATTCCCAAATAACTAAATCTTTAAAATAACTAAGTTTTTTCAATAATTAAAACCCCTAACCTTAAGAATAATTAGTAAATTGGAAGTGATAAAGAAAGGAGGCAATAAGAACTAAATTTTTAAAATAATTGAGTTTTTTTAATAATTAATAACCCTAACTCTAAAAAAAAAAAAGAGTATATAAAAATAACGAATAAGAAACGGTGGTAATTTTATACCCGGCTAAAGGTCTATACGCCCTCTTGTCGAAGAGCAATCTAGATTTGAAAAAAAAATAACGAATAAGTCTTTATTTAATTATTTTTTTCAAAAAAAAGAAAAAAAAAGAAAAAAAAAGAAAAAGGACCTATAGGCATTTTACTATATTCTATAAATATATCCGGCTCCGCCTAAAGAAATATTATTTTATTAAATAGAAATAAATTAAGTAATACAATTTAATATATTTAATTTTATTATATTAACTTTAAAGTTTAATTTAAAATTATTAAAAAGCGAATATTTATAAGATATTAAAAATTACCCTTTATTTAGAATAATAATATTAAATATATATTATACTATATTAGTTTTTATTTATATTCTTTTTAATACTTGTAATTAATAAACCATTTGGCCATTACGACTTAGAATTTTAGGTCACTCTAATATTCGGAACGGGCTTAGTATTTCGTAACCTTTAATTCTATTAGTTCCTACCTAGTAAATTACAATCCCATTGGAAGACCCGAATCCCTACCCTATTTTTATACTCGCCAACTACGACATTCTATTGCAAAGCACCTTAAAATTGAAATAAAATTATTAAGATTACATATACCGGAATAAAAAAAAATCTATAGGATAGAGAAGATTCGCGCAATTCCCCTATATTATTTACTAATTAATATAGCGTAAATTGAAATTATAAACAATATTATAAATAGGCAACCGATATAAATCGATACAACCGGGCGGATTAGCCAACTAAGCTAATTATAAGGGTTAGGATTACCTTAAAATACTTTAAAATTGAAATAAAACTATAACTATTAGAATTACGTACACCGGAATAAAAAAAGATTAATAAAATAGAGAAGATTTGTACAATTCCTCTATATTATTTATTAATTAATATAGCGCAAACTGAGTTTATAAATAGTATTGCAAATAGGCACCGATATAAATCGATACAACCGGGCGGATTGGCCAATTAGGCTAATTGTAAGGGTTAGGACTACCCTATATATATTATTATTTCTATAATTATAAGGGTTAGGATTGCCTTATATATTACTTCTATTATAAAGGTTAGGACTACCTTATATATATTATTACTTCTCTTAATTATAAGGGTTAGGATTACCTTATATATTACTTCTATTATAAAGGTTAGGACTACTTTATATATATTACTACTTCTCTTAATTATAAGGGTTAGGACTACCTTGTATATATTATTACTTCTCTAATTGTAAGGGTTAGGATTGCCTTATATATTGCTTCTATTATAAGAGTTAGGACTGCCTTATATATATTGCTACTTCTCTTAGTTGTAAGAATTAGGACTACCTTATATATATTATTACTTCTTTGGTTATAAGGGTTAAAATTGCCTTATATATTACTTCTATTATAAGGGTTAGGATTACCTTATATATATTATTGCTTCTCTTAGTTATAAGGGTTAGGACTACCTTATATATATTATTACTTCTCTAATTATAAAGGTTCGGGTTCGCACTCGCTTAGAAGTACGCAATATTAAAAACCCTTAAAAATTTACTACTTCGCTATCACCCCACCAACGTTCTATTACAAACAATATTTAAATAATATTTATATTAATATAATTTAATTAGAATTATATATATTAAAATACAAAAAAACGCCGTAGCATAGAGTAAATTATTAGGATTCTCCTATAACGTTTTCTTAATAGTATAGTATAAAATAAAGTTACAAATAATATTATAAATAGGCGACTAATATAAATTAATACAACCGGGCGGATTCGTTTACTAAATTAGTCGTTAAATATATAATATAGACGGCTTCTATCTATTTATTCCTAAAAGTTTAATAATATTCCTTTCTAATAATATAATAATAATATTAATTACTTTAACGACGATATACTAGCCGAACTAACTCCGAATTATAAAAGAAATTAAACTATACCCAACCGTTTAATACCCCGATTTATAAAAAGGGTATAAAATTCATTTAAATATATTCATTCCTCTAAAAGATAAAAAATACCTAATTCTCTTCTTCCTCCGACCGAGCCTATAGCCGAACCGTAATTTTTAATAACTAACGTAAAATATAGTAAAAGAAAACCCAAAAAATATCTACTATTAAAAAATATATAAAATTAACTAACTTTCGTAATATAGTTATTATAATAAATTTTAAACGAAATAAAGGGTTTAGCCGAAGAAATATTAAATTTAGCAGAAATATAAATTCCCTTTAAAAAATAAAATATATTTAATTCTCTTCTTCCTCCGACCGAATTTATAGCCGAACTATAACCTTTAATAATTAGCGTAAAGTATAGTAAAAGAAGACCTAGAAAATATCTACTACTAAAGAATATATAAAACTAATTAATTTTTGTAATATAATTATTATAATAAGTTTTAAACGAAGTAAGGGGTTTAGCCGAAGAAATATTAAATTCGGCGGAAATATAAACTTAAAAACGAAACGAAGTATTCGATTATATAGAAATCAAATACTATATAGTATATAAAGTATTCGAACCTACCGAATACTCAAAATCTCAATTTCTAAAAAGCGTCGACGATAATATTAATAACGAAGAATAATAAGAAGAGGAAATCGGATAAAAACGGAAGGTCGAATAATAAGAAGAAGTCGAATAAGAAAAGGGGGTCGAATAAGAAAAAGGGGTCGAATAATAAAAAGAAGTCGAATAATAAGAAGAGGTCGAATAATAAGAAAAAGTCGAATAAAAAAAGGAAATCGAATAATAGGAAGAGGTCGAATAATAGGAAGCGGCCGAATAATAGGAGGAAATCGAATAATAAGGGGAAGTCGAATAATAAAGGGAGGTCGAATAAAAGAAAAAAGTCAAATAATAAGAAGCGGCCGAATAATAAGAGGCGGCCGAATAATAAGAAGCGGCCAAATAATAGGAGGCGGCCGAATAATAAAAAGAAGTCGAATAATAAAAGGCGGTCGAATAATAAGAAGAAATCGAATAATAAGAGGAAGTCGAATAATAGGAAGCGGCCGAATAATAAGGGGAAATCGAATAATAGGAGGAAGTCGAATAATAGGAGGCGGCCGAATAATAGGGGGCGGCCGAATAATAAGAAGCGGCCGAATAATAAGGGGAAATCGAATAATAAGAGGTAGCCGAATAATAGAAGGCGGCTAAATAATAAGAGGCGGCCGAATAATAGGGGAAAGAAAACCTATAAAAAAATAAAAATACCTTTAAAATACCCCTGCCTTTTATCGACCTCTATAATAATTCTAATTTTAATAAATTTAACGAAAATAAATTTACTCTTATATCCCTTCCTCCCGCGCCTAATTCTAATTCTAATAAATTTAATAAAGACGAACTTATTCCTACATCCCTTCCTCCTATATTTAACACTTTCTTACTTTATAAAGGTAATTCGTCCGACCCTATCTTCGATTTTAATATTTTATTCCTTAATGCCTAATATAATAATAATACCTAAACCCTCCTTAAAACACTAGAAGAAAATTATCGAAATAGTATTCTCGTATTTTAAAACTACCTCCCGGAAGGAAATAATAGTAATATATTATATTATACGTTCTAAATTAATAGCCTCTAGCGCAATATATAGAATAAATTCCTATATACTCTATTAATCGGCGTAATATATAAGACCAACTACTAGAACTTCCCCTTCGTATAAAGTATAATCGTTATATTAAAAAAGACCTTACTACTAATCTTTTAGGCAATCCTTAATAATAAGAGGGAGGATAAGTTTACCTTTTTCGTCGAATATATTAAAAGCGTAGCTAACGATTTCAAAATCCCCTACCCTTAATTTATTATAATTAACAGCGACCCTTAATTTATTAATACTTTTAATATAACCTTTCTTAATATTTAATAATAGTACTACTTATAGTACTTTAATAATAATATCCTTAACTATATCGAAAAAAATTAGGTACGCAATTTCTTATCCTCGTCTAGCTACGAAATATAAGAATAATACAATAATAAAGATCTCGAAGATTTTAAATCGTTAAAGCGAAAAAACTCTCTAATTACTAAAGCTAAATTTATTCCCAATCCCTTACTAAATTAAATTACTACTACAAAGGTAATACTATTCTTTATATAGCAATATATAATCGACTCCTCGGATGTAGTAGAATTTAAATGCGTTTAATCTATTCTATAATATTAATTTAATAGGTAAGAAAATATTATTTTATAAATAAGAGAGACGTAATTGCCTTATAAAGAGGAATAGGTAAATTATTATATTAAGAAGTACTTAAATTAGGGATAGAGAACGACGTTGCGAATCGGGGCTATCAATAATTTTAAATTACTAAATCGTTGTAACGGTTTAATTTTAGTATATAAAACCTATTTTCAATATATTAAATCCGCTTAGTAATTTTATTAATAGCCATACGAAATAAGGAAATAATTATTACGTACGTTATAGAAAATAGGCGGCCCTATATTAGTAATCTCGGATACGTAGTATAATAATTTAATTAAGGTTCTAAGGAAGCCGAATATAGAAGTAAAGTATTAAATAAGGTTATTAGTAGTAATTATAAAATTATTTGCGCAATAGTAAGGTACGGATTTTATATTATAATTAAAAATAGAGAGAGCGGCTACGAAATTACTTATAGAAAAGTAAAGTATAGACTTTAAATTATAATTATTCGAGAACTAACGAATAAAATAATTATTTAGAGTGTAAAATAATTAATTAAAAAATAGTATTTTTAGAAAAATATAAATAGAAATTATATATAGGGCATAAGTCCAAATCACGTACTTAATAGCCCGTTTTATCTTCGATATAGACTTATTAATTAATTAATAATTAAAACCCTCCTTATCGACAATCGTTAAAATATATAAGATTTTACCGTATTCGAACTAATAAAAAATATACTCAACGAAATATACCCGGCGCCCATCGGGTATAATATTACCAAAAAGTTTAATTAATAACCCAGCGAATTCGATACAAATAGTAATCTACTACTTTATATTATCAATTAGAATAATATGTAGAATAACCTATAGACCCGTAACGCCGTTAAATATATTCTCTAATAACCGATTATAGATATTTAAAACTATTTAAATACTATTCTAAATTACTATCCTATTATAGAACCGGCGTAAATCCTAATATATAGTTTTCCCGTAGATATACGCAATATAATCCTCGTAGAATTTATAGAAATTAATAGAAGAAGGAGGCGGCGTAGGCCTAAAATTAAGAATTAATTCAATTTTAGGCAATTAGTAATACTTCTTATTCCTATATCCCTCCGTAATATTATATATTTTACTAATCCTCCTATAAATAAAATAGACGAATATATAGCGTATATATTTAGTCTATTTTACTAGCGAAAAAACTATATAAACTTTTTATCCGATAACGTTTTTAATTTTAAGCCTCGCTACTATAAATTCGTTATCTTTAAGCGTACCGGCAACGAAAATAATAATTTCTATTTAAATATACAATATATATACGAATTCCCCTTTTAAAATCTTTACGAATATATATAATAAAATATCTTCCTTATTATAAATAATAATCCTTTGGACTTCCTTACCCAAGAGGCTCTATTAGCGTTAATTAATACGGTTAATAAAAGTTCTAAAGCGGTATTTATTATTAATTTCAACTAGTAAATTAAGTATAACGATACGTTCCGAATCGAAGGACTAATTCAATTATCCAATAGAATCGGAGACCGAAGGGGGTAATTCAAATATTGAAGTTAATTATTATAGTATTTTCATAACTTTAATAATAGCGTCCGCAAATTAAAATATTTATTAAAGTAATTAAATATTAGGATCTTCTTCGCTAATCGAAATAGAGTAGTACGAATTAAAATTAGAGAAAATTATATTTCCCCCCTATATCGGTCTATCCGGTAAAGAATTTAAGAGCGGTTATATTTATATTTAACTATATAGCCCGTAGGAAGGGTAAATATAAAGGAAATTAAAGCAATCGAATTTAATATAATTTAATATATTAAATATCCCCTAAAGATATAGCGCGTTATAGGGTATTATTTAACGTACTTCCGCATCCGCAATTATTCCTACCTATATATAATCTATATTATATTTAAATTAAATCCCGCTTAATATATAATTATTCTACTTATAAACTCCGGTAAAAGTATTCAAGTCCTAATAAATATCGATTTTCCTCTTATTTTATCCCTTCCGGCTCGCAACCCTCCCGCCGAACCAACCCCGAATTATAAAAGAAATCAAACTATATTTAATAGTCCAATACTCCAATTTCGAAAAAGGGATTAAAATTCGCTCGAATACATTTAATTATCTAAGAAATAAAAAATACCCGACTCTCCTCTTCTTCCGACCGAACCTACGGCCGAACCGCAACCTTTAATTACTAACGTAAAACGTAGTAGAAAAAAACTTAAAAAACATCTACTATTAAAAAATATATAAGATTAACTAACTTTCGCAATATAATTATATACGTACTATTGCCGGGAATAAGGACCGTTACTAAAGGACTTTAATAATATTTAAGTAAATAGAATAATAATAATTATATAATAATAATAGTAGGCAACTCTAATTATAGCGGCGGCTACAATTTTACTTATATTGGCCGGCGAAGTCTAATCGGTAGATATATATAATTTAGAAGAATAGGAGATAGCGCCTAATTAATTCAAATTAAATACTAATAAACCTTTTAATAAATAATCTTCTACAATATAAATTATTACCGTATTAATTATTAACCCCTTCTTCTATAACCTAATCCGGAGCCTTCTTCTTATAAAAATTCGCAATCCTAATCGCCGAAGGCATTTAATATTAAAATATAACTATCTATACCAATTAAATTATTATTATAAATACTAATGAAAATTAAACGCAATTTATTTTTATTCTTAAGGGCAAACTCCGGGTAAAAATCGGTAATAAACCGGAATTTATAATGAATTAGTATAAAGCGTTTAGGATTAACCTAAATATAGTATATATAATCGAAAACCTCGTTAATATAGATATTATTATATATATTATATATCTTTCGGCAATTAAATTCCCCCGAATATATAATCGGAATACCTATTCTATTTAAGAAATCGGTAATATTTATTATAGCGTATAGTACCCCTATATTAGGTTTAGGCTAGGGATTACTATTAAATTTCTATTTTTCTATTAATTCTAAATACATTTATTTCTTAGTCCTACAGCTAAATCTAATTACCTTAATATATTTTATTAATTACTTACTATCCTTCGGCTCTTCTATTTTATTACTACTATACGTACTTAAATATCGGAAGCTATAATAACTATAATTTATTCATCTTTCGCAAAGGTTTTTTCTTTTAATTTACAATATTATTAATTATAGAATATAAAAGTAGGCTAATTAATAATATAATATAAAAATCTTCTAAATTTAGTATTATAATCGGTAACTAACTATATTTAGCAAATTATAGCAAGACCTATAAATATAACCCTATATATACAAATCCCAATCCCCTTTTTCCTAATACTTAAGAGCCTTATTATTCCTTACTATAATACAATATTACTCCTTACTTATTTAGAATAATAAATATATTTTCAACTATTTCTTAGTAATTTTCTATCGCCTTTATTTAAACGTCTATAATAGAATAGGCTAAAAAAGGGTACGGTCGTAATAGACCTCCCAATCCTCCCCTCTCAACGCTAGAGAGGATAAAAAAAACTAGAGAAAAAAATCGCCGGTCGTTATAAAAATATAAGGATAAGAAAAAGGCCGAAAGGTAACAACTATTACAATAAATATTAATATATCTAATATTTAAATAATACTAATTCCCCGCTCTACTAAACTCCTTTAACGATTAAGTTAATATTATCGACCTTTCGTTACGCCCTATCCTATATATAGCCGAAAGGTAATAACTATTATAATAAATACTAATATATTTAATATTTGAATAATATTAGCCCCCTACTCTATTAAACTCCTTCGACGTTTAGGCTAATATTAACGTCGACCCTTCGTTACGCCCTATCCTATATATAAATATTATACCCGAAATATTAACTATAAATATATTATACCTTTAAATTATCCTCCTTAAACAATTATATCTTCCGCTACCCAACTTTTAATTAATATATATAATACTACTAATAGTAATAATAAGAATAATAGTCTAATTACTAAACGTCCCGGAAAAACTACTCTTACAACTCCCTAATTTATCCTATACAAATAAAGTAAATATATCTATAAATAGTAATAGTAATAGAAAACCCCTAGCGACCAATATTACTAATATAAATCCAAATACAGAGGGGCCCTCCGCTAATACCGAAGATTATATCCTATACAACGGTAATAACTACTCCGAGAACGAAGATAGTAATTCCAATTATAATAATTATCTCTTTAATATCGGCAATAATAATAATTCTAATAATAATATTTATAGCCCAAATACCCTAATTACTATATATTTACTAGGGAATAGCCTAGGGGAAAATATTCTAATAAGAATAGAAAAGGTAAAAAAAAATAAATAATTCTAAATAAAAAAAGAAGAAAACTTAGTACGTAGTAAAAGTATACGCCTTTTATAATAAGAATAGAATAGGAAATTTCTTTTACTAATAAAATTATATCGATAATTAAATATATAAAAGTACGAATTAACCCAATAACGTCTATAAATAACCGAATTTCTCTATACCGTTAGAAGAACCCTAACGAAAACTATAAAAACCGTAGTACTCCAATAATAAGGATCCTATCGACGAATAATAGTAAAATACTATTACTAATACTCTAAATTATATTAATAATAATAATAATAAAAAGGGCAATACGCGCTAAAGCCGACGTAGAATGGGTAATAATAATATTTATAATAATAACGCCCTTTTATATTAAATACCGTATATACCGCTTAGGGTATAAAATCTACTACTACGCCTACGTATAATAGTATAACCGCTACTATTAGCCAACATCGCGGTAAAACTTACTACAAAACTATAAACGTTACTAAATTATACGTTCGAATCCTATAAATAGGAATATAGCGCCGAATATATATACTTTAAATATAAAGACCCCGGCGTTAACATTGGCTACTATAATTTATAAAATATTATTAAAATACTATTAAGTAAACTACTATAAAAGGATAGAAATATTTACCCCTATTACTACGCCAATAATAATTTATAGTATTCGAAGGCCGAATAATAGAAAAGTTATAACTAGCCCGAAGAAGAGCCGTAAATTATAATTCCCTTAAACCCCGAATTATTAAGGGTTTTAAAGAACGAACGTATCGGACTTTTATAATACCTTAATAAGTTCAACTATTAATAAGCGTTTAAAAGGTCGAAAAAGGGCGGCGTCCCTCCCCAATTTTATTTCGAATACTTCTATAATATAATTACTGCTATTTAAAAACCGTTTACAATCTCCTTTAATATTAATTCAATTCTAAGGTTTATTAAATCTCTCGTAATAATTAAAAACGGTTTTAAATAGATTCCCGACTATAAAATACATTTTAATTTTAAAAATAACGTCTATATAAATATAGACGTACTACTACCCCCTATAATAAACGCTATTAAAGACCGGGGTTATTAATAGCCTTATTTACTATATATAATTCCCTACTACGCTTTAGCCCAAATTAATAAATAATTATATACTCTTCTCTACGTATTCTTCCTCCGGATATATTGCTATACCCTACTATTACAAAGTAGTAATAAAGGTAATAATATATAGGATAAGGATAGTAATATCTAAATAAATAATAATAATAACCTTATTACCCTCGAATTTAACGCCGGCCTCCGTAGGCGGTTATAAAAGGGGTAAACGCCGAAATGTAAATTCGGTAATAATAGCCCGTTATTAGAAAGTATTATTCTATCGGAGCACTTAACTATTTAATTAGACCATATCCTTATACTAGCTATCTATAATTCTATTAAGGATAATAATATTTTAAAATACTTTACTCTCTCAAAACGGATAGTAATAATTATTATATATACGCCCAAGGAAAGTAGCCGCCGAAAAATTATTAATAGCGATAGTACTAACGAAGAAGACGGCGCCGACTTCTCCGCCCTATATAATAATTATTAAATATAAATAAATACTTACTATATTTAATTAGAGTTCCTCGGCCTATTATAAGAGGTAATTTAAGAATGTATTAATTTAAACGTAGTTAAAAACTTAATTAAATACGACGTCTTTCGAAATTAATAATTAATCTTTAATATTAAAAATAAGAAGATTATCTTTATATTTAATAATTATAGGATCGATTACGGCTATCCTTTAATAATTATAAAGGAAATATCGGGTATTTTCTATAATTACGTTGTAAAAATCCGGAAAAGGTTTAATAACGCATTCGATCCCGCCTATTACGAAGTAGATACGTTTTACCTAAACCTTAATAAATAAATAATTAATTATAGTAAAGACGAGGATATTATATATACCTATTTCTAATATATATATTACTTTGTATCCTATATTATAGCCCGGCGCCGGTAAGTTATAAATACCGCTATAATCCGTATAGTATACGAAATAGCGGGGGGCGGACGCCTTTAATTCGAAAAAGTATTAAATTTAAACGAAATTTACTATATAGACGAAATCTTTAATAAAATTAATAAATATTTATTACCCGTAATAAAATATTACTTTTAAGCAATAATCTCCGGTTATAAGAGTATTACTATAATTATTACCCTTAATAATTATAAACGAGAAGCCGGCTTTATTTATACCTAATTATATAATACTATTAAAACGCCGTTCGACGCCGCTAATTACTATATATTTACTTCGCTTATATACGAAAATCTTATTCTCGACGAATTCTATTTTAATTAATTCTAATATAATAGCAAAGCGGTTACTACTAATATTTAAGTATTTAAGAAGGGGTATATACGAATAAAGATAAGGGTAGTCAATAATTTATATAATATATAACATATATTATATAGTATTTAGGAAGAATATTAAATTTCTTTAAAATTATTCTACTATATTATAAATATATAAATAACGGCGGAATAATTGGCTAATAGCGGCGGCAATATTCGTAATAGCTATACTAATACTAATTATAGTAGTAGTAGCGATACCCGGTAAAACGAAGTATTACCGTAATTTACTATCTAAACGCCGGATATCGCCGAATTCCTCGCCGCCTAAATTAACCGCTATTACCTTTTATTCGAATATATCTACTAGAATATAGTAACGCGTATTTCGCTCGTAGAAATAATAATTATAATTATAGCCTTACAAGGGCTCCAATATTACTATAGTAGCGGAATTATTTATAAATAATTATTATTCTTTAATAAAGTATAAAAATAATTAAAAGAGGTAGAGGCGGCCATAAATAGTAGTAGGAGAAGTAGTCGCTACTATACCAATTTAAATATATTTGAAATAATAATATATTACAATTTTAAATAATAATTACTAGAACTATTCTACTAGTAGTACTAGCGGTTTAAAACCGACGCTTTTAACCGGCTCCTAATTACCGACTTTCCAATCCGCTATAAATACTATAAATATTAAAAGGCTATTCGAAATTCCCTAGGCGTATAAGTACAAATTTTATAATAGGACGAATAGTTCGTTAATTATAATATAACTACCTTATAAAGAATAGACGTAATATAAGAGGATATAAGCCGGCTAGAGAAATTACGGAAAATTTAATTATATATTTTAATTTATATTATTATATATTAGTTTAACTCCGATATATAGTAGAAATTAGTAAATTAAAATAAGAAATACCCGGAGTTTATACTATTTATAGCGGAAAGGAAAGACTTACCGCTATTTTACTTCGACGAAATAAAGGAGCTCTTCTATAATAGGACCGTATATAATTCCGAAGGATTAATACTTCTACTACTACATTTCGCAATTAATAACGCCCAAAAATTCTTAGAGGCCGAGAAGCTTATATACTACTTCTTTAATATAAACGACGGCGAAGCCCGGAGGTAGGAGGCGGTCAATTTCCGTATCGCTATATAATTAGGTTATAAAGTAATAAATAAGCGGATAAGTAAAGAAGTAAGAGATAAATAGTTTTAATCGCTAGTAAATTCGGTACTAGTTATATATTAAATCCTTCCCTTCCTAAATTAATAAATATTTTTTAATTTCGTAAGGGTAGGATTAATAAAACGGACTATATAAATAGTAATTCAACTTTGCCCTAAGAATGCGAAATAAGGAGCCTTATAATTAGAAAAGCGTACCTTTACTTATAAGTCTACCGATAACTTAAGGCCTATAAAAGTATAAATTTAATAAATATTTATAGCGAAAATCTACAATTCAATTAAGGAAGGTTTAAAGTATTAAATCTTCTCGTACTAATTGAATAGAGAAGTATTCGGGTTAAAAAAAGAGGACCGGGCTATAAAGAATTAGTTATTAGAAATAAATATTATATATTTAATATTGGGTAATAGAAATCGGGTTATATTAATAATAGAAGAAGGGTTATTACTATAATTAGTATATATTAAGCAAATTTACGTACGAAATAACTTTGAAATACGAATATTCGTATTTTAATAAATTATAAATAAATTTACCTCTATTAAAAAAGGATATAGATAATAATAGAGGGTATTATTAAATAAAATTCTATAATTAGAATAAATATTTGGATTCGATCCCCGGATATTAATAATTATTCTCTTCCGCCAGCTTATTAATAAAAATTAACCCTAGTTCATCTACCCGAATTTAGACTTTTATAAGCTTATTAGTAGAAATATTCGTTAAAGTATTTATTTAGGTTTAGAAATTACTAAATAATTCTATATTAATAGTTATCGCCGCGTACTAATTATATTCTATATAATTCTAATAGGAAATTGCTGCCCTCTTTATACTCCTCTACGGATTTATTAGTAGAAACGGAAACGAAGGCATCTATATCCATCTAAATAATATTAATTAACCTCTTAGTAACGGACGATTTAACTTCTAAATAATTTAAATAAATATTAAAAGAATCGAAGCGTTTAGTCTTTATATTACGAACAATTAATAATTTATTATATATATTCACCTTAAAACAATATAAATAAATATTAAAGGAATCGAAACGTTCAATCCTTACGTTACGAACAATTAATAATTTATTATATATATTCGCCTCTAAACGATATAAACGAATATTAAAGGTATCGAAGCGTTTATTAATTAAATTACAAAATATCTCTTTAATTATAGTAAATTTAAGAATAACGGGGGTTGCGGGGGCCGGATTATCGACCGCCTCCGTAATATCCAATATTAAAAGAGGTATAGGGTCCGTTAAAGTAAAGCGTATATATTCGAAAGGCTCGCGCTAGCCTTCCTTAATTAATATATTAGACCGCTAATTTATAATAGTATAAAGGGTTACTTAGGTAAGAAGGTTGTAATCGCAATAATAATTCGAATAAGCAGTCTATAACGCCCCGGCGGCCTTAACTACCGTAATCTAACGGGCCGCTACTACTACTTCGTTAACGTCGTTAACGTTAAATAATTCCCAATCCGCTAAACGGGCCTATATTTCTATAGCAAAGGGTTTTATATTAATTAGCAAATTATAAATATAATAATTAATTATTCTATTATAAGGACTATAGGGTTTATTACAAATACTTAATAGAAAAAGGAAAAAATATTAAATAAATACGCGAAAGATATAATAATAAAAATAATAATTTACAATTAATAAAATAAATATAAGCGTCGACCTAGCGCCGGAATTCGTATTCGTTCTCCGTAATATATTCTCCCTTAATATAAACGTCGTATATAATAGTTAAAGTACAAATTGCATAAAGAAATAAACGGGCGCTACTAAAGTAGAAAATTTATTAGCGAATAAATAATTACTTATAGGAAAAGGTTTAAGCTATTTATAATTCTTTATCGTTAGGAGTAATATTAATAGTATAGTAATACGCGTAAATTATATACGCGTCGGGAATTAGGACGGCTATTATAAAGCGGGGAGCGGGAATTTATTAATAATAATAAAAAGGGGAAGAAAAAGGGGGTAATAATTTAATAAAAGGAAATTTGGAAGCGGATATTAAATACTTTAGGAATCGAAGAGGTTTATTATTTCTACTATATAATTAGTTAGGCGGGATAACCCGGCGCACTAATCGCAATCGCTAGGATAAATATAGGGTTATTAAAATTAATATAATAAATACCCTTTAAAATCCAATAGGCTTATAGGGTATTTAATATATAATCATTTTATATTAGTCGTATTAATCGTCGTCTAAGCGTAAGGTATATAGAATACCCTTATCTATGTATAGAAGAGTAAATAATACCCTTTAAAATCTAATAGGCTTATAGGGCATTTAATATATATTTATCTTATATTAATTGTATTAATCGTTATTTAAATATAGGGTACGTGGGATATCCTTATTTACGTACTTTTATTAGAGTAAAATCAATTCCTTATAAGTAATTAATTTCTAACTTCGAAATCTCCTCGAATTTTATTAATTTCGGGAAGCCCAACCGGTACTCTACCTACTACTAGACTAACGCTGGCGGCTACTTTTACAAATTCCCGCCAATCTTCTATAATATTAAAACGGCCTTCTAAATAGCGGTCGCCGATACTTATATTTAAGAGGTAGGATTTACCGCGGAAGTAGTTGCGGCCTAAACTATATATACCCGAATTACCCCTATAGATTTATACTATATTATTTATATTATATTCTACTATATTTATATTTACTAATATAATAATATTATTATCTACCCGCCTATACCCCAAGATATATTAGGACCTCAATCGTTATAGTATTATCTAAATAAAATACTATTATTTCTATATTCCGGCGGACGGGCGTTAATCCTAAAGCTATTCCCTAAGTTCCTACTATTTAATAAAAATAAATAGATTTTATTCTTATTAAAATAAAAGGACCTTATAATATTAAATAGATTTTATTCCGATAAAAATTATATTACCTTATTCTAATACGAATAAAAAGACTTTAATATATTATTTCGATTTATAGGGAAATGTAACTCCGAATAATATTCGTCTTATTTCTTTACTCTAATTAAAGGAAAATTTAATAATTTATAAAGTAAGTACCGAATAAATTATTTCCGTAAATAATTATACTCCTTCGCTTATTATATCCTTTTCTATTTAATAATTATATAAGATTACCCGCGATTATTATATAATATTTAAAAACCTAAATATAATAATTAAGAATTTATAATAATAAATTAAATGTATTACGAAGATTATATATATTATATAGCGTTAAAGCCCTAAAATCTTAATCTTTTCAAAAGTAAGGAAATTATTAATTATATTATATTTCGCCTTCCCCTTTACTTCCCCTATTATATTTTAGAATATATAATTTATTATTTATATAATCTAACTCTTTTATTAATTTTTTTAACTCTTTTATTAATCTCTCCCTCTAAGTTTAAAAATATTCGATATCGGACATCTTAACTATTCTAATTACTATATAACAACGTATTAGATAATTATCGGCGAAAAGGGCGAAAGGCTTTTATATACCGGATAAAGAAACTACTTTTTTATATTTAAGTTCGGGTTCTTCTAAATCTACCATAGCCGGAATAATATTTATAAATAATTAATTAATAATTTATTAATAAAATAAAGATTATTTTACTAACTTATTTGTAAATTCCTCTGCTAATACTTCTAATAGAAGATTTATAGGCTACTTCCTTTAAACCTATACCCAATTCTTCAATATAGACCGCTTTGGAAATTCTAAGACTATTATATTATTATTTATACAAAGGGTAATTAAATAATTTAAATATATATTATTATTGTATAATTCCGAAAAAGTATTTATATAAATAGGGTAATTATTAATATCCTTTACAAAATATTCGATTATTTACGTATAGTTCGGATAGTCGAAATCGATAACGTATTCTATTATATCCGTTAATTAAACGGAATTAAATAGGAAATTAAAATAATCTTTATCGGTACCGGTTATTTAAGCCTTTCTATTTAACGGCCCGAAGTATAAAATATTTTTTTACCGGTCTCGCTTATTTTAACGGAAATTAAAGTAAAATATAATATCTTTACCCGAACCCGTAATATATAATTATAAAATCGTATCGCAAAAAAAATATATTTACAAAATATAATATATATTAGACCGAAGGAAAGTAATAAATTCGAATTATAAGACGTAAAGTTAACGGAATTTACCATTAAGTTTATCGGAATTAATACAGAGGATATTAAAGCGCTATTTCCTATATAATACCTTTTTATATTTAACAGTTTCTACGGCGCGTAGGATCGTTTTTAATTATTTAACGTTATATATATAACGTTTATAAATTATAAGAAGTATATCCCGAATAGGAATTAATACGGATATTATAAATTATATACGTAGTAATTTAAATAGGAATATCTAAGATCTATAGCGGACTTCTTCCTATAACTTTTCTTTAGGCTTCTAATTAGGAATATTATATAGTAGTTCAATTTTATTCTATAAATATTTATTAATTATATATAATCTAATTCAAGAATTTATATATTTTAATATATATAATCCTATTCGCTATTATATTTATAACCGTCGTTAAGGGTAGGAGAACTAGTAGGGGAAGCGGTATAAGTCCTAGGGGTATTTTCGTCGCTATTATCGTATATACTTATACCGGATATATTAATTAATAATATTAATATTCTATCGGCGCCGATTAGAGTTTACTAAAGAGGATATATAATTATAGTATAATCGCCGGCTAAATTAATTAAATTAGGTAAATAGGAAAAAGCCGGGGTATAAATACCGGTTAGGGTTTATTAAAGAAGAATTATAATCGTACTATAAGCGTCGGCTATATTAATTAAATTAGGTAGATAAGAGAAGATTAAATTATTAACGATAATTAAGGTATACTAAGGTTTGGAGGTCGGTTTAAAAATTATATTATCAAATTACTATAATCCAAAAATTATATTTTCTATTAGAAGGCGCGCAAAGCTAATAACAACTTTATACCGAAAGTCCAAATCGAATCGGCAACGAAAAATATAGTTTTAAACGTCAATATAAATTAAATAGAAGAATACTATTCGTTTAGACGGGAAATAAAGAAATTTCCTTACTAAAAGTCTAATCGAATCGATAATAAAAGACGTAATTTCAAACTTTAATATAAATTAAATAGGAGAATATTATTCGCTTAAATAGGAAGTGAGAAAGTATATATTAAAATACTTATTATCGCCTTTTATAAATAGTAAAATAGATTTAACGTTTTAATAAGCGGATAATATAAATTAGGAGAAATAAAAACGATATAAATAGTAAATATAAAATAATTTAGTCGTAGAACGGGGTATAAACGGCTTTTAAATATATAACGTAAAAAATAATCGGAGGAATAGGTATTACCCTATTTCGTACTAATATACTCCTAACGTAGGCGTTATACTACTTATCCTTATATTTAAATCTATATCCGTTTAATCGTAAAACGAGCTAATCAAATCCTTATTTTTAATAGAATAGGTTTAAATAAAGAATATTATAGTATCGGGTATATATAATAATATTATATATAATAGGGTTATTAAAAACAAAGGCGGCAAATAGTAATATATAATAAATAGGTGGATTTTATTACCTATTTAATATATAATAAAATATTTATAACTTTAAGAAAAGATATCCAATAATTATTTTAAAATATAAAGTATTAAACGTATTAAATTAACCGATAAATATTATATCTAAACGAATAAAATTTACATTTACGTTTAACCTAGCCACGTATTCTCTTAATAAATTACCGACTATTAAACCTTAACAATTTACTATATATAATATTTATCCGCTTAATAGCGCAATACTTATTATACCTAATAAATCTATATATAATACTAAAAGTTATTAAATATTCCATCAATCCTAATCTATATAATTAATATATTAAAACTCATTTTAATAATTTACCGGGTAGGGAACCTAGCCCGAATCCATCGTCCCCGGCTTTAATAAACCTCTCCGACGGCTACCTATTAACTACAATACGTATATAACCTTACCGAATAGGATACGGTAATAATATTAATCTATTTGGCTAATAATTAATAATTATAAGTATAAATCAATTCCTAATTAGAGTAAATTATATAATTAAACGAATAAATAGCGTAATTACTATAGTAAATCCAGTAGTATATTAAAGAATAAACAATAATTAAACCGGTTCGATATTAAAAAATATAAGAGTAAAAAAGTAAGGGTTAGGGTTAGCTAGGGTTAGCTAGGGTTAGGGTTAGGGTTAGGGTTAGGGTTAGGGTTAGGGTTAGGGTTAGGGTTAGGGTTAGGGTTAGGGTTAGGGTTAGGGTTAGGGTTAGGGTTAGGGTTAGGGTTAGGGTTAGGGTTAG